>OVBL01001089.1:0-441729 GCA_900406555.1 Pseudoturritis turrita | reverse complement strand
AGGGAATATAATTTATTTTCTATTTTTTTTAAAAACTCAAAACTAATTTCCATATTATTCAGCCAATTCTACCTTCGACTAATAGGAAGAATTACCAGTTTACCACTATAGCCATAGTATAATTTGCAATTCAATAATAATCAGTAACTAAATTTACCTGTCATGGTACTGCTGAGCGAAGAATAGGTGTTCCACTTTGTTAGGAACGGTGTCGTAAGGATAATCAGCAAGATCCGGACCAGGCTCGTTAGTGGAGGTGTGAGTGGACGAGCACTGCCAACCAGAGACGTAAATGGTGTCCAAATGTTTAGCCATCATCGTCACCTGAACAGGATCCAACGCACCGAACGTGCGAGACGCCGTGCCGTTGGCTTGGTGGCTCTTGAGCGTTCTCCACAGCTTTTTAGCCATCTCGTTCGAAGCGTAACCTTGCTTGAGATGACCACGTAGAGCCACCACGTCACGGGCTGTGTAAGGACGCCTTGTTAGCTTGAACCTCTCTGAGCTCCACCAAGTCTGCACCTCCGCAACCTCCGCCTCGAATCTCCCTTCTTCTTCCATTATCTGATTTATCATTTGCATGTTAATCTTAATTAGTAATGGAAGTAATATGTTCTAACAAACATAATCAAATAGCTAAAAGGAGATTAATGGATCATTAATGAGAAGATTTAATGTTGTTATACCATAGAGGGGACAGAAAAGGATGCAGCCATGGCTTCAACTTTGATGAATTGGAAATGATTTTGCTTTGTAAGGACCTATGAAATTAGAGAAGCTTCAAGCATGTTGCTCTTCTTGCCTTTCTTCTCCTTTTATACTAATTTCTGAATTAGAAAATATTGTTTTCTTATGAAAAAATACGAATATAGAAGAATTAAAATATAAAATATTCATATATATTTTCTGAAAGAAATAAAGTTTGGAAACTTATTTTTCCCAAGTTGGCCTAAAAAAATATTTTTTAGAAGCTTAAATAATTGTGACACGTATGAGTGAATTATGGCAGAACCGAATTATCATTTGACATCCTTCATTTCCTCTTCCTTTCGATGTCATTAAAAAAAATGTGATGTATGTAGAATGGTTCGAACAACCAAGAGTTGCACAAGGATTTATCCGACAGTTTCTAATAAATACAACCAGCAGCATGCACGGCCTGGGATCTTGTGACCATATAACTCGGTTAAGTAATAGCCACAGGTTTCTCGCGAATGAGAATATAGGCTAATTTCGCTTTAATAGAGGAAGTGGGTGCAATTAAGAAAGAACACGAATTTATCTTGTTCTGGTCTTCTAGAGACTTCTATATCATGTAGTACTATTGTTTCAACGTGTCCTCCTACTAACCTCACACGTTTGATCAATAGTCCTGCAAAATGTTGATCAATTGTGGGTTGTGGCATAATCTGCAGCCATTGATAGACATTACCAAAGACAAGAGCAGCAACAAATTAATTACTAACATTTGTTTTTGGAAAAAAATTACTATACATTTCACATGTCAACGTATTTATCATACACATTTAATTTAATCATTCATACAAATATTAGTAGCATCAAATCAAAGTGAAAGAAGTTACCACGAAAATGTTTACAATAAAATACGAAAATATCGAATCCTAGTCATTAGCGTGCTATTTTACTTACAAACTATTTTTGTAGGAAAATACTTCATTATTTAAATGCCAATGGTGATTTTTAACTAGTTCTGAAATTGAAACAGAAAAAAATCTCTCGTATTTTGCATTGCACACATTACATTTTTTTATGCATATCAGAAAGTTTCGTATCTTAGATCTGTCCACGGTTTGGAACTTTCCGATATGCATAATTGTTAACCAATTATTCTTAGTATAGCTAGGCTCGATCAATTTGATATTAATCTTTTGAAATTTGAACCAATATCCTTCTCGTTCGGTTAAATTCTTTTACGTACTAGACTACTAGTATTACTATTAGGGTTTTTTGTCAGCTACGGATTTGGTAATTTTTTAAGTGGGTAAAAGTTTTAGAAATCGTATCTTCAAGATTGAATAAAGTTTCAGAACAAATAAGTTATGTTTCCCGAGGAAAATAGATAAACCCTATCTTGCTTTGAATGGACTTTGCATATTGCATGCGACTTGGCAATCCTATCTTTCCATTTTGATGTTGTCCGTTTCCTTGCTCCTTTTTTTTTTCTAAAGTCCAAAACAATATTTCTTTTCTCACAAATCAATGTGCTAATACCACTAGTAGCCTAGTAGAGAAATTCAATTTGGATGTTGGCCTTTTCTGGTATTTGGTTTATAAAAATAATAATTAAATAAGTTTTTTAATATAAATCAGTTGGTATGTTTGAGCCTTGAGGGTTGGTTCGAAATTGGGTTTGCAAGTTAAAACAAATATGATTAAGGCAATTACTCTCATATTTATGTTTTGTTTTTCAAAAAAGACCACTATATATTTTAAAATTTTTGAAAATCCACAAATTTTAGATTTATTAGATATTTCTATGGTTTATTAGATATTTCTATGGTTCTGAAAATCCACAAATTTTATGATATTTATGAAACTTTCTAAAAGTTGTTGGTATTTTGTGATAGTTTTTTTTTTAAACGTTTGGAATATTAACTATTACAAATTATAAAAACAATTACATGGACGATTCTAAAACGGATAATTTTAACCTTGACATACGGGACCACGACGAATGGCTCTACTTGCACTACGCTGGAAATATCCTGTAATTTTTGCCTCCATTAATTTGCATAAATCGACTCGAACTTCATACCTCTTAGTGTAGAAGCATTAATGAACCATTAGTCAAACCACTGGACTAAGGAGACCTCCATATTTTGTGATAGTTTCTAAAATTTAGAATTAAAAATTGTGTTTAATTCAGTATATATAAATTTTATTATATAACTTCAAACACAAACATAAATTGGATGTCCATAGTTTATATTTCATAAACAATTGGCGATAAATAGATATATACATGTCTTATATAAGATATTTTCATATTTTTTAATTTGATTTTTTTTTTGTTTACAACACGCATTATGCATGTTAGAATTCGAGAGATGACGCATCAATTACACTAATACAAACCACTATACGATATGCCATCGTCTAATATATATCTTCCAACAATGATAATTAGTTTAGTTTGAATCAGATTGTTTTTATTTGCTGAAAATGTTGGAGAATAACATCGAATGGCATGCTTTTGCAACAGAATTAGATGGATTGTTTTAGATTAGGACTTTTTTATTTATTTATTCTTCGTTGTAATAATATACTTGTTGATTTTTTTGAAATATAAGCAAGATCACAAGATTTTTTCTTTTTTCCAATGTAATTAGGTGCTGGATTGGCTTCTTTCCGAAATGAACATTTTCTCACTTAGTTATTGATATATGAAGCTCAGGTTGTCACAAAGAAAGAAGAAAAATTCAACTTTCGTGTCAAGACCAACTACCTGTAAATCAAATAGTTGTCGTTGGTATTCTAAACCATCAAACCCTATATCGGAGATAAACGTATATGTTAGTAACGATTTAGTTTTTACGATAAAACTGACAAAAGAGGATGTTTCTTAGCACCGGTCGTTGGTGATATCAGGAAGCTACAAGAACGTGGCGGGAATTACGTCAATTTGAACAGATAATTTAATTTCTTAACTTTTTATTTGAGTTTCCAAGGGAAAATTGGGATTAAAATATTGTAAACAGATAATATATTTGGATATTATATTGAAATTTGGACGTTGGAAGGTGTGCCATATGATGATGGCTTTGTGCTCTCTTTAGGATTAGAAGAATTCTCAGTGATGTTAGCTCAATAACACATTCTTGTTGGGTCAGTTTTCACCCCATCGAGATCAACTGCTAAAAACACTAAGTATGGGAAAAGCCTAGGCGACGAGCCAAACTTGGCTCGGCGACAAGGCAGGAAGAAGCAGTGACGAGCCAAACTTGGCTCGGTAGCAAAGGAGAAGAGAGGACGAGCCAAACTTGGCTCGGCGACAAGGCAGTTTGAAGCAGTGACGAGCCAAACTTGGCTCGGTAGCAAAGGAGAAGAGAGGACGAGCCAAACTTGGCTCGGCGACAAGGCAGGAAGAAGCAGTGACGAGCCAAACTTGGCTCGGTAGCAAAGGAGAAGAGAGGACGAGCCAAACTTGGCTCGGCGACAAGGCAGTTTGAAGCAGTGACGAGCCAAACTTGGCTCGGTAGCAAAGGAGAAGAGAGGACGAGCCAAACTTGGCTCGGCGACAAGGCAGGAAGAAGCAGTGACGAGCCAAACTTGGCTCGGCGACAAGGCAGGAAGAAGCAGTGACGAGCCAAACTTGGCTCGGCGGCAAGGCAGTATGAAGCAGTGACGAGCCAAACTTGGCTCGGTAGCAAAGGAGAAGAGAGGACGAGCCAAACTTGGCTCGGCGACAAGGCAGTTTGAAGCAGTGACGAGCCAAACTTGGCTCGGTAGCAAAGGAGAAGAGAGGACGAGCCAAACTTGGCTCGGCGACAAGGCAGTATGAAGAAGTGGTGACGAGCCAACATCTTGGCTAGGCAGCAGGGTGAAATGGTGACGAGCCAACATCTTGGCTAGGCAGTGGAATGAGTAGGAGACAAGCCAAATACTTGGTGACGAGCCAACATGTTGGCAAACCAGCAGAACGGTGACGAGCCAACATGTTGGCGAACCAAAAGCCCTCAGCTCGCCGATGACCCAGCGAAGCGACGAGCCCAATACTTTATTGGGTCGAGGCAACGAGCCATAAGAGATTGGTGGGCCAAGATGAGCCTAGGAAAGAAGCCCACATCCGAGCCAGAGAGTTTTCCAAATACCTTTAGGAAAAAGGCCTAGCCGACTTATTTGCGTATAAATAGACAATGTACCTCTTTGAAAAGAGGAGAAAAAATTGACCTAGCTAAACACTTACTTTACAAACAGCTTTCGAAACAGCTTGAATAAAATCTCCATCTTTGGATCTCGGTTTCTTGGTTGCTTTACATAGAAGTTTGTCGAATCCCTAAATCTCTTTACAAGTTTTGGTTGTGCGAGTTTCGACTCCCACAATTTGGCGCCGTCTGAGGGGAACTCTCAAACTTTCTGACACCTAAGAACCACTGAGTACGAGATCTGAAGCGATGACTACCGACGGAGACCGAAGCGGTGACGATGCAAGCAACGCCGGCGTCGATCCTCCTAGGACAGGAACCAATCTGCCTCCAGCGAACACGAAGGCACCACAGAAACTTTAACAGAATTGAAAAACATGATGACCGCGTTGCTGAAGAAGGCCGAGGAGCAAGACAAGCTAAACAACTCGCTAACAGAGAGAATTGAGTCACTGGTAACCGATAGCCGAGCCAGAAACTTACGATCTGGAGGAGTCGGCTCAACTATGAACCCACCTGTTAGCGGAATAACCAGACGGCTTGGCCTAAACCCGACGGCCCTGGATTTTTCAACACCACGCGACGCACCAAGGACTTTGGGAGGGTTACACCGCCACATCCAACAAACGAGCAGGTACCCGCGGTGACAAGATCAAATATTACCGAACTACCCCGACTGACCCAAGGTGCAAGAGGAACCAGGGATGGATATAACCTACGCACCGATGTTGGTTCGGCTACAGCAATCATTCTTGACGAAGAAGGAAACCACAACGCAGAAAATCTTGCTGACGAGGGGTTCGCACCAGAGATAACAGAACCCGAGCTAGCGAAGGCGATATTGACCTAAACCGAGCCAGGAATTCGGCAGAGGAAGAGGAAAATCTCCTCTGGGTCCAACGAGCGCAGTTTGCTGATGAACCAAGGACGACGAGCCGAGCCCAAGAGGGAAGAGTTGGACGAAATCCGAGCCTCATTGATTCGAGCCACCGTTGAGATGAAAGCCGTCCGATCCAGGTGCACAAGCAACCAGTAAAGTCCCAGAGATTGACCGCGTATTGGAAGAAGCACACAATACACCATTCACAGCCCGAATTACCAAGGCAAGGATCTCCGACCCAGGAAAGATCAAAGTCCCAATCTACGAAGAGACAACCGACCCAAAGGAACACATAACGGCGTTTATCATAGCAATGGTCGAGCCAATTTTAGAAGAAAAAGAGAGAGATGCTGGTTTCTGCTTGGTATTGTGGAACATCTAAAGGGTGCAGCCCTCCAATGGTTTTCAAGATTAGAGCGGAACTCCATTGATGATTTCCAGCAGCTGTCTGCCGCCTTCTTGAAGCATTATTCCATGTTTATGGATCGAGGGGCCTCGGAATGCCGACCTATGGACATTAACTCAAGGGCCTACAGAGACTTGCGAAGCTTTATAGGGAGATTCAAAGCAGTAATGTCAAAAGTGGAAGGCGTAAGCGACAAGGCGCTGTGCTCGCGTTAAAAAGGGCTCTGTGGTACGAATCCGAATTCCGAAAAGAGATTGCTCTAAACACGCCGCTATCAATTCAGGATGCACTGCACCGAGCCTCAGATTTCATAGTCAATGAAGAAGAGATGAAGATTTGTCTCAGAAGTATGGAGCCGCCAAAGCGACGAACGTTCTTTCCAAATCCCGAGCCAACCTCCTCAAAAGAAGAATACTCAAGGGAACGGGTATGTACACCATGAAAAACCTAACTTTGGAGGAGCCCACAACTATCAGGTGGGAATGGGCCGAGGCAAAGCACCTTGGAACACCTGGACACGAAGTCAAAGTTCGTACGAACGAAAAAGCTTACTGCGAATTTCATCACATGCACGGTCATTCGACTGCCAACTGCCGAACCTTGGGAATGAAGCTCGCGGCAAAGCTGGTAGCCCGGAGAACTCGGTAGCGCAGTCAGCTTAAAAGACTTCGAGCAAGAAGGCGAAAAAGATCAGCCGAACCAGACAAGTCAAAAATGATGATACACCCAAGCGAGGAAGACGAGATGACGAGGCGACGCAGTCAGGTTCACGAAGAAGAATAAATATGATAATGGGTGGATCACAATACTGCTCGGACACGGTGTCTTCAATCAAGGCTTTCCAGCGGCGAGCCGATGCGAGTGTAAACTGGTCAGCACCATCCAAACTTCCTAACGATGTTATCTCGTTCGAAGAAAGGGAAACCACCGGCATCGACAGACCACATAATGACCCCCTCGTGATAGAATTGATCGTCGATGATTGCGATGTCGCCCGAGTTCTGATAGACACAGGAAGCTCCGTAGATGTGATCTTCCGGGAAAACCCTCAGAAGGATGAACATAGACCTTGACAAAATCACAGCCGCGCCGAAGCCTTTAACTGGATTCTCGGGAGAGACGACCATGACCCTTGGAACAATAAAACTCCCCGTCCGAGCTGAACAGGTGACCAAAGATAGTGGAGTTTTCGGTTACAGATCATCCTGCGATCTACAATGTGATCATGGGCACACCCTGGATAAACTCGATGCGAGCTATACCATCGACCTATCACCTCTGCATCAAATTTCCGACCCAAGGGGAATCAAAACAATTTGGGGAAACCAAAAGGAATCCCGCATATGTTTCTAGCCGAACACAAACTTAGGAACCCGTCACAGAGATCACCACCAGGAGGAAGAAGATGAAGACAGAGAGAGAACCCGAGAAGGAGTTGGCAAAACTCTTATAGCAATTACAGATCACGGAGGATCGCGAGAGGAAAAGCAAACCAACTTGCGACCCCGTCGTCTCGGTGAACATAGATGGCAATCACCCAGAACGCTGCGTCGAAATAGGGGCCGAGCTGAAAGATCCAATAAGGGGAGAGTTGATTTTTTTCCTTAAAAAGAACCTACACACCTTCGCGTGGGCAGCTGAAGATATGCCCGGCATCAGCATCAATGTAACGTGCCACGAGCTGCACGTGGACCCAACATTTAAACCCGTCAAACAGAAAAGGCGAAAACTTGGTCCAGACAGAGCACAAGCAGTGAATGACGAGGTGGAACGACTACTACGTGTGGGATCGATAGTCGAAGCAAAGTACCCAGACTGGCTCGCTAATCCTGTGGTAGTTAAGAAGAAAAATGGGAAATGGCGTGTATGTGTGGACTTCACCGACTTGAACAAAGCGTGCCCCAAAGACAGCTTTCCATTGCCGCATATTGATCGATTGGTGGAAGCGACAGCGGGCAACAAACTCCTCTCATTTATGGATGCCTTCTCCGGATACAACCAAATCCTAATGAACCCAGACGATCAAGAAAAGACGGCATTCATCACAGACCGCGGGATATACTGCTACAAAGTCATGCGTTCGGTCTAAAAAATGCTGGAGCCACTTACCAGCGATTAGTGAACCAAATGTTCGCTGGCCAACTGGGGAAGACAATGGAAGTTTACATAGACGACATGCTGGTGAAGTCTTTAGAGGAGGAAGATCACGTAACTCACCTGGAAGAATGTTTCAAGCAGCTGAATCTGCATAACATGAAGCTGAACCCAACCAAGTGCAGATTCGCGGTCACGTCTGGAGAATTCCTTGGATATCTGGTCACCCACCGCGGAATTGAAGCTAATCCGAAGCAGATTAATGCACTCATACAGATGGTGTCGCCGAAGACAAAACGCGAAGTCCAGAGGCTAACTGGACGGGTCGCCGCGCTGAATCGTTTTATCTCTCGGTCAACTGATAAATGTTTGCCTTCTATGATACGCTACGTGGGAACAAGAAGTTTGAATGGACAGAAAAATGCGAGCAGGCGTTTCAACAGCTTAAAGAGTACCTAGCCAGCCCTCCAGTACTTACGAAACCGGTAGAAGGCGAGCCACTGTTTCTATACACGGCCGTTTCAGCCACAGCGGTAAGTGGTGTACTCATCAGAGAGGAGCGCAGCGAGCAGAAGCCAATTTCTATGTTAGTCAAACTCTCACCGACGCTGAAACACGGTATCCACAGATGGAGAAGCTGGCATTGTCTGTGGTAATGTCCGCTCGAAAACTAAGACCATACTTCCAGTCACATTCGATTGTAGTTTTGACTACTTTCCCACTGCGACCCATCTTACATAGCCCTAGCCAGTCTGGGAGATTGGCAAAGTGGGCTATAGAGCTGAGCGAATATGACATCGAATATCGAAGCAGAACCTGCGCTAAATCTCAAGTCCTAGCCGACTTTTTGATAGAACTCCCAGAAGAAGTAATAGAGGAGCCGGCTCCGAGCACAATATGGAGGCTTCACGCGGATGGATCATCATCAAAACAAGGGTCCGGAGTGGGAATACGGTTAACCTCTCCAACAGGCGAAATCCTTGAGCAGTCATTCCGCCTGGGTTTTCGTGCATCCAATAACGAAGCAGAATATGAAGCTTTGATAGCTGGAATGAGACTTGCTCTTGGACTCAAGGTTTCGCACATCCAAGCCTACTGCGATTCACAGCTGGTGGTCAACCAAGTTAGCGGCGAGTACACAGCCAGAGACGACCGAATGGAAGCCTATCTAAAGATTGTCAAAGGACTGGCTGCGCAGTTCGAAGAGTTCACATTAACACGGATACCACGCGGGGAGAATACTTCGGCAGATGCGCTAGCAGCACTCGCATCCACCTCCGATCCAGACCTGAAAAGAATAATCCCAGTGAAATTCATCAAAAACCCAAGTATCAACCTCTCTGACACCGTGAACGCAGTCACTCGCTCCCAAACAGCCACTCAGGCCGAATCTATATCCGAGCCAAATTTAGCCGAAAAGGACAGCACCGGCACCACTGCTCTACGGGATAAAAATATGCAACCATCGGTAGAGGTCACGGCCATTGAGATGGAGGAAGAGCCTGAAACAGACCCTCCAGACGACGGAGAGACGATGGAGATGGAGGAAGATCCACAACCAACTAAAGAAGATTACGGATGCGACAAAGAATGGATGGGGGCAATTCGCGTATACATCATGGATGGTGAGGTACCATCAGACAAATGGCTGCCCGAAAACTCAGAGCTCAAGCTGCCCGATACGTTCTTTTGGATGGAAACGTCTTCAAGTGGAGATTCTCAGGACCACTGATGGCTTGCGTCGAAGGTGCCGAAGCAAGAAACATCATGGAAGAGGTCCATAGTGGCTCGTGTGGTAATCACTCCGGTGGAAGAGCCTTGGCGATCAAGATCAAGCGTCATGGATACTATTGGCCAACGATGGTGAAGGACTGTGAAAAGTTCTCTGCCAGGTGCGAAAAATGCCAACGACATGCCCCAATGATTCATCAACCTACAGAGCTGCTATCATCAATCTCAGCGCCCTACCTTTCATGCGCTGGTCAATGGACATCGTCGGGCCTCTGCATAGGTCCAAACAAAAGAGGTTCTTGCTGGTTTTGACAGATTACTTCTCAAAATGGGTAGAAGCAGATTCTTACGCCAACATAAAAGATGCCCAAGTCGAAAATTTCGTCTGGAAAAATATCTTATGCCGACATGGAGTTCCCTACGAAATTGTTACGGACAACGGCTCGCAATTTATCTCTACAAGGTTTGAAGCCTTCTGCGAAAAATGGAAGATACGATTTAGCAAATCCACGCCACGTTATCCACAAGGCAATGGGCAAGCTAAAGCAGTAAACAAGACTATCTTGGATGGCCTGAAAAAATGCCTTGATGCAAAGAAGGGACGCTGGGCAGATGAACTCGAAGGAGTATTGTGGTCACACCGCACCACTCCGCGACGCGCCACTGGAGAGACACCCTTTGCTCTTGTCCATGGTACCGAATGTGTCATCCCAGCTGAAGTCCAATATCCTGGCGTCCGCCGCAGACTTCTGTCTGGACAGGAAGGACTGAACCACCTCATGCTACTCGATGAGTTGGACTTGGTTAACGAACGAAGGGATCAGGCACTGGTTCGGATTCAGAATTATCAACAGGCCGCAGCTAGGTATTACAACACCAACGTCAGAAGTCGCAAGTTCGAAGAAGGTGATCTGGTTCTCCGCAAAGTTTTTCAGAACACAGCCGAAACAAACGCTGGCAAACTAGGAGCAAACTGGGAAGGACCCTACAAAATCACCAAGACAGTCAGACCCGGAGTATACGAGCTCTCAAACATGTCTGATATTCCGGTACCAAGATCTTGGAACGCAATGCACCTAAAGAGGTATTACCACTAAATCACTTCACATGAACTACGAGACGACTTGATCCTGAAAAGGGTACGTAGGTAGCTCGTCTTCGGACGAGTTCAGTTGTCCCCCTCCCCAAAAAAGAGGGGGGGGGGGTGGGTACGTATACATGTATACTCCCACACCTCGCATCACTCTTTAAAGGTAATAACTTCAAATTTTTTCTAAGTAAACTCGTGTCACTTAGTCTACACGAGTTACATCTTTACATCCTTCATGGGTATTCATCACCTCGTCCGTTGCTGGCCACAACGGACGGACAACCACATCCTTTATGGATTTTAACCACTATCTCTATACGGATAGGGTTCTCAACACCCTCTTACGGGTATAACAGCGCGCTATACAAATCCTGACCGGGTATATCCTGGTCTAATATCCGAAAGGTATATCCTGGATGATATTCTTACAAGTTTATCTTTGAGAGGGACCCGTAAGTCGAAAACTCGCAAGTCTTAACACTCAAATTAAACTCTAAAACCCAGTAAACACCTCCTGGTACACTGGTCATAAACATCTCTGAAACATGAATACTAAACCCACCGGTTAGTATGAGATTTTAAATATGTTTCATCGTCAAAAGAACGGGAATGTGAGCCGGAACACCGCAAACCCTAAACTGACAACAAAGCACTCAATACAAAGACAACCATGCTTCTACCAAACAAAATATTTCGCAGTATCATATCGGAGCAAAAGTCAGAGATTACTTGAGCAAAAACATGAACAGAAAACCCAAACAAAGAGTCACGCTTACAAACAAGCAATCACTACAAAAAGGTGGATAAAGCCATCCAGGCACTTAGGTTCATAAAACAAAAGAAGAGTTTCGAGTTAACGGAGCATGAGTCAGTTGAGAGGATCCAGCTCGGTAGCCTTCTCCTCGGCAAGCGCAGCAACTCCCGGTGCACCAACATTGGAGCCGGCAAAATCTACAACTCCAACCTTTGCTGCTGCATTCTCTACTGGCTCGCTCCCAAGGAGGGTGTCCACAGAGTCAGAGGAAACCGGCGAAAGCATCAAATCCTTCTTCAGCTCGGCCTCAATTCTCTCGAATTCATCAGTCGCGTCGGCTAAATCGACCCTCCACCCTGCCAACTTTGCCGCCTCGGAGTCCAGAGCAGGCGCATCATCTTTTTGCAGTATCTCGAGCAACTGCAGGTTGCTGTCAACTTGGGCTAAGTCAAGCTCCTTCTCCTTTGCGGTCTTCAGCTCCTCAATACTCTTCTCAATTTTGGCTAGCCGCTCTCGATACTTCTCTGACGCCTCTCGCCTCGCTGCCTTCTGGGCCTTTTTTACATCCGCCTCATGCAAGGCTCGAGAAGCAACGAGCTGCCATTTCAGAGACTCAATTTCAGCAGCTTTTTTCTGCTTAGAGCGGTCCAGCCTCATCGCCAGATCACCTGTTTTGTCCCACTCATCCTTGAGATACGCCTTCTCCTTCTCAAGGGTCTCAATCCGAGCTGAGGCAGTTGTCAGTTCGTCAGCATGTTTTCCCTCCAGCTCGGCAACCTTATCTTTGAAGAAAGATGCATCCTTGCGGGCATCTTCGATCCGGCGCCTGTCCTTCCGTATGTCATGCTCGAAAGCGGCAACGATTTTATTGATAGAAGCGACGAACTGGTCACGGGAAGAAGTAGTCAGTACTTAGTCATTTTACTCAAAACAAAACAAAATAAGCAGTCTCGAAACAAACCTTGGTGCCTCGGAGCGACATGTCAGCATATAGGTCGCCGTGAGAAAGCACATCAAGAGGCGGCAACCTATCTCCCGAACAACGAACCTGCGAGAACAGAGTCGCTGAGGCTGCCTCGTCGTTACATATCGGCTCGGCTCCGTCGTGTGTAAACGCCTGTACCGGCTCGTCAAGAATAGGATCGGCAGGCTTATGGCGTTTTCTTCTCTCCTGCTTCTCCTTAGCTTTTCCTTTATCAGCCTCGGGACGTTTACTAGGAGTTCGCCTCTTGCTCCCATTGTGTTGAGATAGGGCTGAAGCAGAAGGCCTGACAACCGAGACAATAGCCGAGACCACTTCCCTAGGCTCGGCATCGAAAACCGGAGGCTCGGGAAGAAGATTTTGCTTCACCTCGGCAATAGTCTGACCAACCTTTTCAGCAGTTGGCTCGGCGGCTTGCTCAACTGCTGCAGTTGCCTCGTTGGCTCGGTTAGCCGCCTCCCTTTCTTCCTTCTCCTTCAGAGCCTGCTTATCACGGATCGTCAGTCTTTTTCCCATGCTCTCTCTGGAGGACTTGGCAATGAAGATTCAGACTCCGAACTATCAGATACTTCTACACCGGCAAAAATGGCTCGGGCTTTCTCAACTCTTCTTAAGGAAAAGTGTCTTTCCCAATGGCACTTCCTAGCGGCAAGTGTGTTCCGAAGCGTAAACGTGTCTTCTGGGAAGCGTGGTAGAATCTGCCGAACTGCAAAAACACATAAGAAAACAGTGGTCAGCTCGCTAAAAAGCAAAACTTAGTAAATCTCCTGAAGGGTCTACGGCTCGCCCACCAATATCTCCCCACTCTGGCTTGACGTAATGGATGCTTTCGGCTTCTACTGTAGCATCATTAATGGGAACAAAGAAGAAATAGTGTCCCCAGTCGCCATCCTTGCTTCGGAAGCCGTCGATTATTTTTCTTTGCTTCTTATTGGAGATATAGTAGGCTCGGGAATTTTTAATCTTTCGAAATTCGAGGAACTGCCGAAGATGGGAGATGCGAACCGTCACATCACACTCGTAGCTCCGAACCAGAATCCCAACTAAGTGACGCATCCCACGAGGCGTGACTTGGCTCGGCGCTAACCCATGTTTGTATAGGAAACGGATGATCAAGCTGGGAATCGGAAACCAGAGTAGACAACCGTAGAAGAAACTCTCATAGAGAGTAAAATACCCGGGTGGAGGAGTTTCGGCTCGGTCAGTTGGAGCTGGGACAACCAGTTCGACACCTTCTGAAATGTGGAATCGATGCCTTAATGCCTCCAAGGATTCGGCAGTACATAAGGACGAACCAGGTGGGTCAGGTCGTCTCTTTGGAGCTTTTTTCTTAGGCTTTCGCCTCGTCGACGTGCTAGCCTGGTGGCTCGCAAACAATCTCTCCAAACGCATTTTTTCTGCCTCGTCAATAACGTATTCTGTCGGCTCGGCTTTAAACTCTTCGAGAGCCTTTAGTACCAGAGCTGCTTCGGCATCCGCCTCGGCATCAATAGCCTCGTCAACCAAAGACGGGACAACAATCTGCAATCGACCCTGCGGAGAACTAGGCTCAGCTGGCTCGGAAACCTCCGGAGATAATACCATCTTGCGACCCAGCAGTGAAGCAGAAGTTGCCGAACCAATAGAATCTTCCAGCTCGGCGATATGCGACATTGATATTTCGGCTCGGAGTCAAAGTGATACTTAGAAAGAATTGGAGGGGGTTTTTGGTTCGGAAACACTTAAATGTGATGAATCTCGCCTCGGAGACGGAAGATCAAGGAGAAATCAATTCGGATGAAGATGGATCGGGAGATTGAAGCACTCGCCGGACGCGTTCGAAGATGGATCGGAAAGTGCAAGGAGACGCCGAGCCACGTTTAAAGATGGATCGGAAAAATTTAAATAGCGGCGGCGGCGGAACAGGAGAATCGATGAAACCCTAGCCAACTACTTAAACAAAAAAAAAGAAAAGAGGAGAGAGAAAAGAGCTACCTGATTTTTTGGAAATGAAGAGAGGTGAGTTATGAGGAAGTGAGACAAAGATCTGAATATAAAGAAGCATGGAACTACAGCGCGTGACGCCACGCAGCCTCGGGAACACGCGAAATACTTACAGTTCCCAATAAAGTTGTAATCATGAACAGAGACACTTCAAGCCAACATTACTGCCGAGCCAAAAACACATCACTTATTGGGATGGTTCGGCAGCATATCAGAAGAAGACGGCTCGGTGAAATAACAATCAGCCGAAACAGCTCGGTCAAACGAATGATAAGTTGGCTCGGCAGCATGACAAAGGTGTCGGTTCAGCAATATAAAAACAAATATATCACATGCCAAATTGGCTCGGCAACGCAATCGAGGATGAATCAGCAACACGTCAAGGGGTTTGGCTCAGTGATAAGATACTCCAGTGTTGGCTCGGACGTAAAACACCTCGGTAACACTCAGTTTGGCTCGGCATGTATCGATGCCCGGATGGCAACTTCACTGCAGATTTGGCTCGGCAATCCAAAGAATGCTGATCTCGATCCTGACTCTTCACCTCGGCACTATTACTAATAATACTGCCGAGCTGGGGGGCTAACTGTTGGGGTCAGTTTTCACCCCATCGAGATCAACTGCTAAAAACACTAAGTATGGGAAAAAGCCTAGGCGACGAGCCAAACTTGGCTCGGCGACAAGGCAGGAAGAAGCAGTGACGAGCCAAACTTGGCTCGGTAGCAAAGGAGAAGAGAGGACGAGCCAAACTTGGCTCGGCGACAAGGCAGTTTGAAGCAGTGACGAGCCAAACTTGGCTCGGTAGCAAAGGAGAAGAGAGGACGAGCCAAACTTGGCTCGGCGACAAGGCAGGAAGAAGCAGTGACGAGCCAAACTTGGCTCGGTAGCAAAGGAGAAGAGAGGACGAGCCAAACTTGGCTCGGCGACAAGGCAGTTTGAAGCAGTGACGAGCCAAACTTGGCTCGGTAGCAAAGGAGAAGAGAGGACGAGCCAAACTTGGCTCGGCGACAAGGCAGGAAGAAGCAGTGACGAGCCAAACTTGGCTCGGCGACAAGGCAGGAAGAAGCAGTGACGAGCCAAACTTGGCTCGGCGGCAAGGCAGTATGAAGCAGTGACGAGCCAAACTTGGCTCGGTAGCAAAGGAGAAGAGAGGACGAGCCAAACTTGGCTCGGCGACAAGGCAGTTTGAAGCAGTGACGAGCCAAACTTGGCTCGGTAGCAAAGGAGAAGAGAGGACGAGCCAAACTTGGCTCGGCGACAAGGCAGTATGAAGAAGTGGTGACGAGCCAACATCTTGGCTAGGCAGCAGGGTGAAATGGTGACGAGCCAACATCTTGGCTAGGCAGTGGAATGAGTAGGAGACAAGCCAAATACTTGGTGACGAGCCAACATGTTGGCAAACCAGCAGAACGGTGACGAGCCAACATGTTGGCGAACCAAAAGCCCTCAGCTCGCCGATGACCCAGCGAAGCGACGAGCCCAATACTTTATTGGGTCGAGGCAACGAGCCATAAGAGATTGGTGGGCCAAGATGAGCCTAGGAAAGAAGCCCACATCCGAGCCAGAGAGTTTTCCAAATACCTTTAGGAAAAAGGCCTAGCCGACTTATTTGCGTATAAATAGACAATGTACCTCTTTGAAAAGAGGAGGGAAAAAATTGACCTAGCTAAACACTTACTTTACAAACAGCTTTCGAAACAGCTTGAATAAAATCTCCATCTTTGGATCTCGGTTTCTTGGTTGCTTTACATAGAAGTTTGTCGAATCCCTAAATCTCTTTACAAGTTTTGGTTGTGCGAGTTTCGACTCCCACAATTCTCATTTAGCCATTCGAGGATGCTAAACCCAAATTCATATACCGTTTCAACGCATAGATTCAAATACTTTGTGAGATTAAGAATAAATTTCAAATACTTTGTTTTTTTTTTTTTTTATATCAAAAAAAAATTATATTACTCAAACTAGAGGTAGTGTGGCTAACCACACCGGAATAGAAAGTCCAACAAAATTTACATTAAAAAAACTAAGTCTAACTAAACGGGTTAGATGGTCTGCTTGAAAGGTGATTGTCCGAGGATAGTATGTGACGGAGAAGTTTGGGAAGCGTTTCCTTAGGCGTGCCAATTCTCGTAACTCAGTAGAGAAACTCGGTCATTCTTCAGGGTTCGCGATTATCTTGAGAATATCTTGACAGTCGGTACCAAAATCTGGTTTTTCGCCCGAATTGCATAGACACTCCATTGCCCAAATCAAAGCCTCTAGCTCCGCATGTAGGGGAGAAAGTCGTCGTCTATGGTTCTTGGCCCCCTAGAGGTGTAAACTTCCATTTGAATCGTACCAACTCCATCCTACTCCACTGTTTCGGTCGGTCGGAGACCACGATCCATCGACAAGGCAAATATTTCTCAACCTCTGTGTTTGAACTCTCATTGATCTTTCCGAACAAGATAGGGTACTTGTCTTTGAATTTGCCTCAAACCATGCAAAGCATTCGGCTTTGGCATGGCGGACAATGTCAGGGGCCTCTCGTGAGATACCGCGGAAGAGTTTGTCATTCCTTGCTTTCCAGATGAACCATATTAACCATGGATAAAGATCTTGGTCTTTCAACGGTTGTCCATTCACGCGCACTTCCGATCTCCTCCAGAAAAAGTAATCGAGGTTGTTAAAGAGTCCGCTATAGGGGAACATCCCTGATAAGGATGGTGACAAGGCTAAAGACCATGTTTGTATCGCCCGCGGACATTCAAAAATGGCATGATTTGGGGACTCGTCCGTAGCTCCACACCGAGGACAATAATTATCGCACCGCATCCCTCTATGTTGAAGGCGAGCATATTTTCGGGAAGAACGAACACAGGTAACACTTCAAAATATTACACTAGTTATCTAAACCACCATCTTCTAAACTGCGTCTAGAGCTCTAGTACGTCTTTGGCAGAGCTATTTCTAAAAGACCCTGCCAAAGTGTAGAGCTCTGCGAAAAATCTTCTAAGATAGTGTGTTGCAGATCTTTTGAACATTCTCTTTTTTGCAGATAATGTTGCATTTGTTGACTATTTTTGGACAATGGAAGGTAAAAATGGGTTGGGATTTCGACGTTGATTCAAGCAAAGGAAGCAAGTTGTTTGCAGTTGAAGACCAAATCAAGTATGAGGAATTTCTTCGCATTGTTTGTGAAGATTACAACTTGGAAACGCAGATGAATGCAGTCGAGATTTCTTATAAGTTGCCTACACATATCATGGAGAAAATGCCTAGCGACACACCTCCTATCTTTTTGAATAACGATAGGCAACTTGCAAACTTGATCACAATGGCGGAAAAAGAGGTTATCCGGCTTTGCGTGTCATGGAAAAGAAACGATGGAACTAAAGCAGAAGCTGCGGGTAAAGATGAAGCTTGTGATGTCAAAGAGGATGGTGGTGTGGATTTTGATGATGTTGGTAATGTTAAAGACGAGCATATGATGCCACCACCGAACAACAGCAGAGACTGCCGACAGTATGCGAAGAAACAACAGATGCCGCCTTTATTCTGCGATATATTCGATGAGACGCCTACGAAGCCATTACCAATGAAGAAATCTGGATCCATTAAGGTTGGCAAAATATTTGATGACAAGGAAGCATTAATTATGGAATTACGCAAGATTGCAGTCATCGAGAAGTTTGATTTCAAAATCGCCACGTCGAGGAAGAAACTATTTATCGCGAAATGTTTTGTTCCTAATTGTTCTTGGAGGATTCGTGCGTCGACTCTGTCAGTTTCATCTGAATCTCCAGAATTTCTCGTTTGGATATATAAAGAAGCTCATACATGCTCTGCTGTCTGTAGGTATTCTCGTCAACGACAGGCTAATGCAAAATTTATTGGAAAGATGTATGTTGATAGGTTTAGTGGTGGTAATGATCTTAAAGGAATCACGCCTAAGCATGTAATGAACTGTATTAAGTCACTACATTGTCTTGACATAGACTATACAAAGGCGCATAAAGCATTGGCATATGCACGAGAGCTGGTCAGAGGCACTTTTGAGAGGGGTTACCAGGACTTACCTTCCTATCTATACAAAATAGAGCAGGCCAATCCAGGTACGATTACAAAGCTTGAACGTGATGCTCAACAAAGGTTTAAGTATTTGTTCATTGCTTTTGGTGCTTCCATCAAAGGATTTGAGTTCTTGAGGAGGGTTGTTGTGGTAGATGGAGCACATCTAACTGGAAAGTACAGAGGTGTTATGCTGGTAGCTGCAGGTCAAGATGCAGATTCGAGTATATTTCCTATAGCTTTTGGGATTGTACACTCAGAGAATGATGCTTCATGGGAATGGTTTTTTACACATTTGCGTGGTGTGATACTTGATGATAAAAATTTGGCCATTATTTCTGACCGTCATCCATCAATCGCAAAGGCCATTGAGAAGGTTTTCCCCGCAGCTGATAGGGGAGTATGTTACTATCACCTCAAAAATAACCTCATCTTAAAGTTCAAAAAGAACGCAATGCTCAGTTTGGTGTGTCGTGCTGCATATGCATATCGACTGGTAGATTTTGAAAAATTGTTTGGTGTGATTCGTCGTGAGAATAGTGAATTAGCAGTTTACTTGGAAGAGGCGGAATTTCGATTATGGGCTTTTGCACATTTTCCAGGAGATAGATTTGGTATAATGACGAGCAACATTGCATAATCTATTAATGCCGCGCTTAAGGAAGACAGATCATTTCCTGTTAAACATTTCGTGGAGGCTATTAGAAAGTTGTTGTCAAGGTGGTTTGTGGAAAGGCGAGACAAAGCTGCCTCATTAAAAACAAATTTCCCCCCAAACGTTGAAAAGTTACTGCATGAAAGACACGGTAGCTTGGAAATTTTAAATGTTCATCATACTGATTCAAATTGTAGCCATGTTACAGGTGGAGATTATAATTGTGTGGTTGATCTACAGAACGTATGTAAGTTTTTTTTTGCTATTTATCACTGCCAGTTTCAGGAAACGTATCCTGAGCAAGTCTGCTAGTCTCAGGAAACGTTTGCCTTGTTTATCTGCTCTGAGTTCGATTCCTTTTTAAAATTTATGAAATTTATGATTGCAGAGACTTTGTACTTGTAAACAATATGATGTCGAGAAGATTCCCTGCGAGCACGCGATTAAAGCAGCATTAAGTCGGAAAACTGATGAAGCTACCCTGGTGGATGATCATTTCACAAAGGGCTACTTGTATTCAACGTACTCAGAACCTATAAAACATGTAGATGAAGATTTGATTCTACCACCCCAAGTAATTAGTGAACAATGTCTGCCACCAGTCATAAGAGTATCTTCCGGTAGACCGAAGACAAAGAGATACCTTTCTGCTATTGAAAAGGCTAAGCGGTTCAAGCGTAATCAATGGAAAAAGAAAAAAACAGAACCTTCGCAGAGTACTCCATCCACAAAGCAAAAAACGAAGCAGAGGACTCAATCCACAACGAATCAAACGAAGCAGAGGACTCCATCCGTTACGAAGAAAACGATGCAGAGTACTCCATTCAGCGATAATATTTCACCCACTACTCCATCCCCAAAGGTGAGAACGAAACGATCTCGTAATTCTCCGACTACTCAAACACCAAATAAGAAAGCTAAACTTTGGCAGAGTACTCCACCCCCACAGATGAAAAAGAGTCTTTTCCAGAGTAGCCCAAAAATTCATCACAGGTGCTCAAAATGCCATAATGCAGGACACAATCGAAAAACATGCCCATTTTCTTGACTCTGGCTTTACTCTGGCTTCACTCTGGCTTCACTCTGGCTTCAAGTTTATTTAAACAAGGAAACAAATCTTGGTTTATAACTTTATTTATTTGTCCTTATTTATGGTGCTCCGTTGTTTTATGTTAGTCTTTTAGTTTGATGTGGGTATCATAAAATAGTCGGTATCGCAGAGTGTGCATCTGGTATCGCAGAGTCTGCATCTGGTATCGCAGAGTCTGCATCTGTTATCGCAGAGTCTGCATCCGCATCAAGTATCGCGAAGTCTGCGTCTGATATCTGCATGAATCATCCAGTAACCTGCTATTAATCTTCCTGTGCTCTACTATAGATTTTACTTTTAGTTTCATTCAAAAAAAATATATGCTCAACAAATCCGACGGTAAAACATGTTATTCAATTAAAATCCACATCTTGAATTACGGAATCATAACTTTTCAAGGATTTATAAATACAGAAACAAATAAAATTAGAAGAAATAGTTCAAATCTCCTATATAATGCGGCAAAGCTGTCTTGCGAACCAATACATGTAGCAGTTTTCGCATCCAGGTTGATATTCGTGCTCAGTGGCACAATTTGGAAAAGGCAAATTTGGACAGTCAGGGTATTGCCACGTTGATGCAAAAGAATGGTTCATGGGTGGATAGAAAGCTACAACCGCATCCAGAACCTCCTCCCCAAGCCTGGTGAGTTTATCAAAATCACCTTCAGCGTGTACGTCGACACATAATTTGAGAAGTTGTGCAGCCTTTTTCGTACGTCCAGCACATACACACAACATTCCACAGAGATAAGTTGCGTTAGCACTGAAAGGGACAAGCCGGTCCAAAAGCTCCATGGCTGCGCTGATGTCTTGTTCTGCGGTCACGAGTCTTGCAGCCTCATAATAAATACAGTTGGGTTTCCGGCGTTTAAGCATCTTACAAAAAAGTTGCAATTCACCCCGTCTAGGAGAATTTTATCTGTGTCTTCACATAGATCGTGGATATTAAGTTCCTTGAGGACTTCATCACTATACACTACATCTCTACCGATCCGCCCTATTCGGAGGATGTGTCCGACTCTCCACAAGGTGAGGCGGCCAAGTTTTCGTGCAATGACAGAGATAATGTCCGAAGGGAGCTCTGGTATTTGCATGTTAACCTACGATGTGATGCAGTATTTGGATTTTAAAAATAATTAACAGGTACTCTGTTCGTAAACAATCTACTATTTTTATAGATAAGAAAAGATATGAAAGGGGTCGATCTTCCTTTAAATTGTCTTGGAAAATAAAACTCAATTTACAGGGATGATTACTGTGCAAGTGGTCAACTATCATAACATAAGATACTCTGCCTTGGAAAAGACAACTCAATTTAATAAGAAATGGCAGAGAAAGGGCGTAAATTTGCCGCGCAATAAATGGCGCGAACACCCATAAGAATAAAGGACAAGTCATTTTTTTATACATGAGGAGATGAATGACAACTCATTTAAAAAGTATACATCAATGAACATGTGTTTATTGCAGTAGTTGAAAACACATTCCCTAGTCTGCCAAAACCCTAGAGTAACGCTTCGTGTTCATATAGGAGAAAGTCGTGTCTGTTTGTCTCTACATCTATTTGTTTACCAAAGACGCAACATTCATCATCTTCGTCTCTCTTACCAAGTTTGTGACCATGGGTTAAAATGGAACTTAATCGGATCCAGAAGGATGTTCCTACACAGTTCATCAGGGCAGGTATAAAATCTAGAACTCCCAAGTCTTTTATGCAGTTTGAGGTAGTATTATTTACGGATGATAATAGAAACTTTACGGATGTAGTATTATTTAGATTAAATGTCTGAGTTGAGTCTTATATGTTTTAGGTCTCGTTGGTGATTGTGTTTACGAATGGGAAGTAGCTATCAATGGACCCTTCGACAGTCCCTATGCCGGAGGGATTTTCTTGCTTACCATCCATTTTCCTCCGGATTATCCGATAAAGGCGCTAATGGTTTGCTTTTTGCTTTTTCAGTTAATTGTTATTTGTTGTAGGATGAAACTTCACTCTTGATCATCTTGCTTTTCATCTTGCTTTTAATTGATATTCTCTTTGTCTTTGCATGCAGGTGGCTTTCAAAACAAAGATTTACCACCCAAACATCAACGCAAAAGGAGCGATTGACTATGATATCTTGAGGGAAAAATGGTCTCCTGCTTTAACCATGTCCCAGGTTTGGAATTTTTTTTCAGATTTAACAAAGTTTTGTCAAAAAAAATACTTCAGCCAAACATGTGTGTTAATGGGATGGATTTTTGTTATGGAATTAGGTTTTGATGTCAATTTGCGCGCTGATGACTGACCCAATCCTAGATGATCCTTTTCTGCCGAGGTAGCCCATATTTACAAGACTGACAAATCCAGGTTCGAGTCAACTGCGCGAAGCTGGACGGAGAAGTATGCCATGGGATCAGAGTGAGGTAGTGGAGGCAAAGAAAGGAGCTGTCTCACCTTTAGTGTTCTTTAGTATCTTTTCTATGTTTGCTTTAGTATCTTCTGAAGACTATTTTGCTATAACTGTTTTATTTTGAACTCGCGGATCAATTCGGTTATTGGTTATTTTGAGCGAATGCGCAGTATCTGCTTGTACTCTGCATCTGAGAGCAGATGATGGGCGGACTCTGCATTTAGGCTGCATCTGTGTGTTCTTTAGTGTCTTTTCTATGTTTGTTTTATTATCTTCTGAAGACTGGTTTGCTATAAGTGTTTCATTTTGAACTCGCGGATCAATTCGGTTATTGGTTATTTTGAGCGAATGCACAGTATCTGCTTGTACTCTGCATCTAAGAGCAGATGATGGGCGGACTCTGCATTTAGGCTGCATCTGTGTGTTCTTTAGTGTCTTTTCTATGTTTGCTTTAGTATCTTCTGAAGACTGGTTTGCTATAACTGTTTCATTTTGAACTCGCGGATCAATTCGGTTATTGGTTATTTTGAGCGAATGCGCAGTATCTGCTTGTACTCTGCATTTGAGAGCAGATGATGGGCCGACTCTGCATTTAGGCTGCATCTGTGTGTTTTTTAGTGTCTTTTCTATGTTTGCTTTATTATCTTCTGAAGACTAGTTTGCTATAAGTGTTTCATTTTGAACTCGCGGATCAATTCGGTTATTGGTTATTTTGAGCGAATGCGCAGTATCTGCTTGTACTCTGCATCTGAGAGCAGATGATGGGCGGACTCTGCATTTAGGCTGCATCTGTGTGTTCTTTAGTGTCTTTTCTATGTTTGCTTTATTATCTTTTGAAGACTGGTTTGCTATAAGTGTTTCATTTTGAACTCGCAGATCAATTCGGTTATTGGTTATTTTGAGCGAATGCGCAGTATCTGCTTGTACTCTGCATCTAAGAGCAGATGATGGGCGGACTCTGCATTTAGGCTGCATCTGTGTGTTCTTTAGTGTCTTTTCTATGTTTGCTTTATTATCTTTTGAAGACTGGTTTGCTATAAGTGTTTCATTTTGAACTCGCGGATCAATTCGGTTATTGGTTATTTTGAGCGAATGCGCAGTATCTGCTTGTACTCTGCATCTGAGAGCAGATGATGGGCGGACTCTGCATTTAGGTTGCATCTATGTGTTCTTTAGTATCTTTTCTATGTTTGCTTTAGTATCTTCTGAAGACTGGTTTGCTATAACTGTTTCATTTTGAACTCGCGGATCAATTCGGTTATTGGTTATTTTGAGCGAATGCGCAGTATCTGCTTGTACTCTGCATTTGAGAGCAGATGATGGGCGGACTCTGCATTTAGGCTGCATCTGTGTGTTTTTAGTGTCTTTTCTATGTTTGCTTTATTATCTTCTGAAGACTAGTTTGCTATAAGTGTTTCATTTTGAACTCGCGGATCAATTCGGTTATTGGTTATTTTGAGCGAATGTGCAGTATCTGCTTGTACTCTGCATCTGAGAGCAGATGATGGGCGGACTCTGCATTTAGGCTGCATCTGTGTGTTCTTTAGTGTCTTTTCTATGTTTGCTTTATTATCTTTTGAAGACTGGTTTGCTATAAGTGTTTCATTTTGAACTCGCAGATCAATTCGGTTATTGGTTATTTTGAGCGAATGCGCAGTATCTGCTTGTACTCTGCATCTGAGAGCAGATGATGGGCGGACTCTGCATTTAGGCTGCATCTGTGTGTTCTTTAGTGTTTTTTCTATGTTTGCTTTATTATCTTCTGAAGACTGGTTTGCTATAAGTGTTTCATTTTGAACTCGCGGATCAATTCGGTTATTGGTTATTTTGAGCGAAGGCGCAGTATCTGCTTGTACTCTGCATCTGAGAGCAGATGATGGGCGGACTCTGCATTTAGGCTGCATCTGTGTGTTCTTTAGTGTCTTTTCTATGTTTGCTTTATTATCTTCTGAAGGCTGGTTTGCTATAAGTGTTTCATTTTGAACTCGCAGATGAATTCGATTATTGGTTATTTTGAGCGAAGGTGCAGTATCTGCTTGTACTCTGCATCTAAGAGCAGATGATGGGCGGACTCTGCATTTAGGCTGCATCTACATCGCTAACACTGTGCATAAACTGCATCTTCTCAACTTGTTTTCATCCACAAAGGTCTAACTAAACAAAATAAAAGTATACATAAATTACTGATCTATTATAACGAGACATACAAAAGTGTTACTCCGAGTCTCAAAAGATCGAGTGCAATAACATTAAACAACATAGTTGACGAGGTTTATTCTAGGTGGTATTGGTACGACGAATAGGGTCATCAATGTATGCATCTTCAACCATTGAGAAACCACCGGTCTTAATAACCCTTAGTTGCTGGATTGCTTCTTCAACGGCAGGAATTGCTGGATTTATGAGGAGTTCAGAGAATGGGTAGAGAGCCGAGACACGTATCTCACCTGCAATGCCAAAGAGTCACCTACTCATATATGTTGCAATAGTTCTCTATGGTTGAATGAAGTAGTAACACTACCTCCAAAATAGTCCATATTTCAATTTCGTAGCACGCAGAATATGACCTTCCCAATTGGCTGAAGTCGCCAGAAGTACTCAAATTCATCAGCAAATGTTCCCTTTGCAATACAGTTGATATTTTCACCGCTGCAGCTCACAAAGACGAATTTATAGTACTTCTTTCTCAAAAGACATCCTAAACTATAAACATAATTAACTTACCTGAAATTTCTCAATGTGAAGTGTAGAACTTTGTGACCAGGGACAACATAAACGTCATCTGTGAAGCCTTGATAAATTTCTAATTTCTTGACTTTCACAATAGCACCAAGCAAATCAACTGTGTTATATAGCAACATGAATATAGATTAAGCCGTTTAGAACTCTGCGAAATGGAGATAACAACACCATATGATTACCACAGATTCGTGCTACCTTTTTAATGATCGATTCTTCATGGAAGAAGATATGGAACTCATGGTGTGTTAGTTTCCACTGACCCGGCCTCGTCGTCACTTCAAAATCCCTAATCAAATACCATTCCCCTCAACCACGTCTTCAAACTTTGACAACAGATGATTTCGAATGGTTGCAAAGATCCGATCACCCTAAACCATAAAACCAAGGATTGTATCTATTCCTCTAAAAATTAAACAAAATCATGTATTCCTAAGAGACCACATAAGGACATCAAAGCATGCATTTCTTACGGCGTGATAATCAGTGAGAAGCAAGTGTCTTTCAGGTTGAAAGCGTGCATAGTGCTCTCCAAATTCTCTTACGACTTGAACCAAGATTCTTCCACCATTCTTCATGAGTGACAAGTCTAGAACCATATCTAAATGAGCCATTTCTTTAGACTGTAAGTTTTAGAGAAAAGTTTGGAAGAAAAGTTTTGAGCCTGAAATGTTTGGAGAAAAGTGTTGGAGCCTGAGAAATTTTGAAGAAACGATTGGATTGAAGAACGGTAAATAATCAAAACTAACTTTTTACGGTTCCAAAAAATGTTAAAGAGCCACGTGTCGATAATCGCATGATGCAATACGAGAAACAAGGCATTGCCGTAATTGTTAGAATGCGCAGTGTCATGCATTAACTTACTCTGCATTTAGACTTATTTGCTAGTTTCTACGATTCTTTATTATGGGGCCCATATTGATGGACACTCTAGCAGAGGAAGAGCGGACTTCTTTAATTGATACGACAATAACTTTTGATTCGACGTAGTACTACTTTTAAAAATAACTTTTTAGACGCAACTCAATAAACTTATTGAATTGGTCATTGGAGATATTTTGAAAAGTTATAGTATAATATTTCAAACTTCACCACAGCAGAGTACGAGAAACTAATATACTGCGCTTTCTCTGCGCTTTCTCTGCGCTTTCTCTGCTCTTTCTCTATTTATAATCTGCTTATTAAATAATGTTAGTATTTACTTTGCTCTTACTCTGCCTACGACAGAAGAAGAAGAACAGACCTCTATTTTTATTTTGCGTATTCTTTTATGTTCACTACAAATGTTATGCAAATATGATGTAAAGCAGATTACGGCACATTTTACGCAGATCATAGCTGAATGTACCATAACATTAACAACCGTTTGTTAGAATGCCCAGTGTCATGCATTTACTTACTCTGCATTTAATTGGTAAAACAAACAATAACGTATAATTACCGTTATTCCGAAATAATATTTTAGATAAGTTATAGGAAAATATTTCAAACTTCCCTACTGCAGAGTACAAACAGACGCTGCTAATTCTCTACGCGTAGTACTGCTTTGTCTCTGCATTTATCCTAACCTTATATTAAACTTCCCAAAAACCACTAGTATTTTTATTGTCTCAAAAACATTTACGATTGTGAATATATAGTAAAAATGAAACTTACTTTTCACGGTTCCATTAAAAATGTTAAGAGTCAAAGCAATATCAACTCACATCACATCATGCACTCGTATACGGCCATACTCTGCAGCCATCAATGGCAAGATCGGGTTGCGCCAATTACTTTTGATTCGACGTAGAACTACTTTTATAAATAAGTTTTTAGCAGCAACCCAATAAACTTATTGAATTAGTAGAAAATTATAGTATAACATTCAAACTTCAAGACAGCAGAGTACGAGCAAACTTCATATACTGCTCTTACTCTGTCTAGGACTTGTCGATAATCGCAGACATCTATTTTTAATCTGCATACTCCTTTCTGGGGCCCATTTTGCTGGACGCTCTATCATCTGATGGGTCCGAATGGTAGCATCTAGTATCAAAGTTGAGTTGCAGTAGATGTTATATTTGATTTAACTTGCAGTAAAAATATGCTGCATAACTTGCTTTTACTTAGCATTTTACAGAAGAGGCTGGGAAAAGTCTATTTGAATTCTACGGTTTAGGGGGAAAATTGAAAATTCAAATATCTTTGAATTTTTAAACATTATCAATCTCGTGGCAAATACGTGCTGATACTGCCGAAAATAAACGGTAAAAAAGCACGCATTTGTTATATAACAGAAGAATCAAAGGACAATGTATAGGTGTAGTGTTAATAACATTTCTATCCATTTGGCATATCTCGCCACGTCATCATTATTTAGTCGCAAACCAATGGCAGATCAATAGCAAACCAACGGAAGATCAATAGCAAAACTAAATAGATAAATGTGACAATTACAAAACTAAATAGATAAAAAACAGGTGATATTCTACGAAGTGTCCGGGGAACGGTCGCGCTTCATCCCTCTAGAACTCCCAGGAACATCACAGCCAACGTCGGCCGATCCAAACTCGCGACTTATACGATCCAAGAACCTTGACTGCTGGGTCAAAGTTGTTGCCACAACCCTAACCGAATCCACAGCCCTCTCCACATTCCGAAGCCGAGTCTCCAAACCACATATTTTAGCACGTAGGGCCTCTCTCTCCAAGTCCAACTCCTCGCAACGAGGACAATGAACATTAGTGATGCGAGACGGATACACGTTTTGCCAAGTAAGCCTAAGGTGATCCAGGCTACCTGGACGGACCTCTGCTTCGTCGATATCCGTCCGAAGAGAAATCCCGTCAACTGCGGCGTCGGGGAGAAGAAACTCAGGGCGCCGGTAAGGGAGTGGAATCAAAAAAAGGACATTAGGAAAATCGGGATATGTGCGACGGTTCTGCTTTGTTAGAACTAATGAAGCGCAACAGAGAGAAAACGCATGTTAAAAGAGTTAGCTTGATCAATTCGCCAGAGTCTAATGAATTTTTTGTAAGATGGAAATTACCTGAATCAGACCACAAGCGGGGAAGTCCGTCAGGACCGGAATGACGAACAAAGAAGTAGTGAATCTTGTCATCATCACCACCCTCAATTTGGAGGGGAAGTTCAACTGGAGATCTGCAACCGTCACGACGAACAAGTTCATATCTATTAGACCAGGGGTCTATACTCCTAACTTCAAAAGCCCCAAAAATCATAGCACTGGAAACAGTGATTCCAGATAAGTCTGACAGTATTTGGAGGGCGTTTATCAACCCCCATGAGCGGGCATTAAACTGGCTGGGTGTAATCCGAAGTTCTTTACAAAACTCCATCATCAAAAAAGACAGGCGATGGCGGAAACCTGCCCGAAAGGAAGACCAATAGACGGTGATATAGCCTACCGGAGGAATCCCGGGCACATCTTGTACCTCTGGATATTTGAACCAATCCGAATTCCTTGGCTGAGCAGGAATCACACTGTTGGGTTCGCTCCCGCCAGAGGAAGAAGAAGATGAGGAAAAGGCAGACATCGGATTCAAAGAAGATTGGTGAGACTGATGGGTAGAAAAGAAGAATAAAAGATACGCTTGCGTTCTGTAGTTTTTGGATTATCTTTGTTTTGTTTGTTTGAGACTGATGGAGGAAAGGATAAATTATCTTAGTTTTTACACCCAAATAAAGAAGAGATCTTTTATACTCGTTGAAGGGAAACCGTATCGGTATGAAAGCCCTAATTAGTCATTCTCTGCAGCTATTACTGGACGCCTCTGAGATGATGCTGCTCCATTCCAAGGGCCACGTGTCGATCATCGCATTATTGAACACGAGAAACAAGGTAAATTATTAATTGTTCTACTACAATACGACATACGCCACGTGTCGATCATACATGCTAAAACACGTTAAGTAAGGAATGGCAGTGATTGCGACTACTCTGTTTATATTCTGCAATAAATTTAATAGTACTCTGTTTAGGCACTTTCTCTGCATATACTCTACGAAATAACGGGTTAAATGATGGGAAGGTGGACCGCTGAAATGATGGGAAGGTAGACCGTTGAAATGACAGCTAAGCGACAAAAACTGACGTACGTGGTTTTGCTTTATCCCTCTCGTCTATAAAAGAAAGAAGAACCCTCAACACATTCTCTGCATTTTACTCTTTTACAGGCACATATTCAAGACATCATGGCCGCAGATCATTCGAAGAAAAGAAAAGCACCAATGTCAGACCTGGAGTTGGAAGCAGAAGAGAAGCGGAATGATGCAGTTATGGAGGCAAAAAAGGAAGGAAAGGATCGCCTGAGGGCAATTCTTCTGCTGGTGCGATCTCAAATGAGAGCGAAGGACGAAGCTCACCGCGTCAAACTCAAGTTGGAAAGAATTGTCGGTAAACGCTCTATGTTGGAGAAGATGATGCATGAAGAACAAGTGGTCATGGATGCTAGGCGGCAGCAGTTAGCAGAGAAAGAAATGATTGCTGAGGAGGAGCTGAGAGGAATTACAGTTCCTCGTATTGATTGGTTAAAACTTGGTCTTTCATTTATGGAGGACTAAAGTTATGTAGAACTCTTGTTATCCTAATTATTTTACTTTTGTTAAAATTTCAACAACATTTAGTTTATTTGATGTTGTTTATCTTTTCTTGGATTTGTTGTTTGTACTCTTTTCTTCGACTTGTGTTTCTGCGTGTATTCAAAACTTTCAAACTACATCTCCTTTTGGATGCAAACTACGGTTGGTGCAGAGTAACCTACATCTCGTTTTGGATGCAAACTACGGCCAGATTTGGGTGCAGAGTACAAATAGACTCAAATATAGAAGCAGAGTACCGAAAAAGTATGCGAAGCAGAGGACCTAGGTTTGGAGCATATTTTAGGCAGATTTTGAACTTATGTTTATATACGTACCATGTATGTTTTTGCAGATTCTGCGTTTACTACTTCTTCTTCTCTGCATTTATAATTTTTTTTTTTTTTTGACATCAACTCTGCATTTATAATAAACATCAACTTCTCTGCTGGAAAATGGGATGATTCTTCATATTCCTTTTCTAAATTTATTACAAAAAAATTCGAGCAAAAACTGGTACATGTTCTTATTCGTCTTGATCATTGTGAAATACCTGGCGGATAATTTCCGGGATAGGGGATATTTTGTCAAATCCAAGCTGTTCCCATTCTGAAGGATGGGCCTCGAGCCGTATTATAATCTTCTCGATTCTCTTCTGTTTCTTGTGAAGTTTAGCCTGTTTCTTTAAGATTTTCTAGTGAGTCTTGATTGCTCGCCGGTACTTCTCGCTAAGCTGCATAAAATAAATTATAGATACATAAGGAACAGCAATGGAAAACTCTTGAAAAACATGCAACACCTTTACCTTAGTTATGAACTCCGTGGATTGCTGAAAACATCTCGGGTTATGGTTCATTAGTAAAACTGAAGGAATCTTCAATCCGGATCGTTCAAATACAGTTGTTGAACTCGCGGAAGATTCGTTATTGTTCATCGGATTGAAGACAGAGGCTACAGATGGCTCCATTAAAAGTCGGCTATATGTGCTCTGCAAATAAAGAAGAAGTGTTGAAGATAACCCACATCATAAATACAAGAGTGGACCGAGTTACCAAATACAAGAGTGGATCCACTTCATAAATACAAGAGTGGTTGACGAAATCCACTTAAAATTAATTACAAGAGTGATGACGCTAGATATTCCAACTTCAATGAAACTCTGCATCTGCTTTGCTTACACTCAGCACAAACATGGGCAGAATAAGTTCTCTTCTACTAAGGAAAAACTTAAATTCTGCTTGTACGCCGCAGAGTTTATGTTTTTCATCCTTAGTAGAAGAGAACTTATTCTGCCCATGTTTATGCTGAGTGTAAGCAAAGCAGATGCAGAGTATGAGCAGGTGCTGTGTATTCTCGGTTTACAATCTATCAGCGTAGTTTATGATGATGCGTGTAAACGAAGAATAAGCAGAATAAGTTCTCTTCTACTAAGGAAGGAAAAACTTAAATTCTGCTTGTACGCCGCAGAGTTTGGTTAATGTAATATTTACTAGAACAAATCTCCCTATTTACTATATACATATATTTACTAACCATGCAATTAAATTTGAACGTCGTAGGGATCGTAGATACTTGCAATAATTGACTCATCACACATGCGTTGATCGGTATACAAAGATGTCTCATCCAACACCTCCGCAGCGAGCTTCGTCCTCCAGGTCATCATTTTGGCATTACACAGTTCTCTTGCTGATAGCGGCAATCCTAACATGTGACACTCAATGTATTTGAGTGCGTATACTCAACAATCACCTACTAGTGGACGCATTTTAGGAAAGTCTTTTACAATTGTGATTGTAAAAGCTGCTTGATCGTAGTCTTGAGGAAAGAACATATGAATTGCGGCAGGAACCATTTCAGCAAAAGCCCTCGCCGCTGCCACAATATCTGATTCTGGAGTATTTAAGGAATCATATATGTAGACAACCCGGTCAACCAATGATATGACCGTCCCAACCCAATGATTCGAGCTCACGTGTAGAACGAAGTATAACGTATCAACGTCTTTGCCCCCGGCCAAATTTGTTGCGGCATAAGCTGGAAGAATACCGTGTACATTCTCGTAAGTACCACCAGGCCATCTTTCAAGCTCAAGCCACTCGGCGTACCTATTCTTCCAAAGCATTTGAAATGTTGCATCCAATATAGCAATCTGCGGACTCTTGAAAGAACTAGGATTTCTCTTTAGCCTTAGTCTATACAAGTTCAGTGCTGCGTCAAGGTGCTGATAATAAAAGAAGGACAAATGTTAGGCACCAAAGCAGAGTCTACTAGATACACAACAACAACGGTCTGCCAGCTAAACATGAAATAAACACTTTTGCCAGATCCACTGTTGACGAGGAAGAATGTACTTACCATATCGTGTAACCATTCCCTAGGCTTCAAAAGTAAGTTGAAGAATTCACGGGCCGTTGTTTTCCCTCCAAATGGATAAATATTTGTTCTGTCGAAGAAAATCAACATTCAAGTTAGACTGCAAGATAAAATAGACGATCTTATATGCTGTGTGTACTTACTCATCGGCTCTGAATACGTTCATCTTGTCCACCAGTGTTTTGTCAACATCTCCAAATACAATTTCGTAAGCAGATTTCTGGGCCACTGGTTTTGCGTTGTTGCTAGGTACAACAGGAAGCGCAGTCGATTTGCTTAACCTTTCACTCCTCCTTGTTGTTAGCTTGTTGGTTTGGCGAAGATTTCTGGAGCTTTCGTATATTTCAATTTGAGATGTAGTTGGGTGGACTGAATCCACTGATGGTTCAATGATATTAACTGACTGGGAGTTTCCTTTTCCTCTCCCTCTTCTTCTTCCTCTTCCTCTTTCTTCAATGATTTCAGTGTCAATCACTGAGCCTTTACCATCTTCAGCAGTCGAAGCAACTGTCTCCATGCAGACGTTGGTTATCAATACCGTAATGGGATCCTTAATGCATACATTAATGCAGACATTGCTTTCATATGCGGGAGTGGCATCCTCTGCCTGAAGGCATGCTTTGGGATCATTATCTCCTTTTTCTTCTTTGGCATCTTCTGCCTTTTCACTCCCATCAATTTTTTCAACATCTCCAACTCTACCATCATCTTGAAGATGTTCTTCTTTGGCATCCTCTGCCTTTTCACTCCCATCACTTTTTTCAACATCTCCAACTCTACCATCATCTTGAAGATGTTCTTCTTTGGCATCCTCTGCCTTTTCACTCCCATCACTTTTTTCAACATCCCCAACTCTACCATCATCTTGAAGATATTCTTCTTTGGCATCCTCTGCCTTTTCACTCCCATCACTTTTTTCAACATCTCCAACTCTACCATCATCTTGAAGATGTTCTTCTTTGGAACATATCTTGAAGATGTTCTTGTTTGGCATCATTTGCCTCGATGCCATCTGCTTTTTCACTGCAATCTATTTTTGCATCATCTCCTACTTGTTCTTGTTTGGCATCCTCTGCCTCGATGCCATTATCAGTTACTTTTTCTTTGCCATCTCTTACTTTCTCATTTGAAAAGGAGCCAGAGGCAACAACCTTGATTCTTTCTCCTTCGTTGTCTTTGCCATCTCCTTTGTTATCCACCGTCGTCTCTTCTTCGTCATTCTGCAAAATTTCAAAGTAATGACTGTTACATGAACTCAGCTTCAACCTCTTACACCTTAAGGGCATACTCTGCCGTATAGGATATTAAGGGATGCCAATGATGAATAGAATTGAATGTCATTATTAGTCTGCCGTAACAATTACATGTCTCACATAAATGAATGATACAACCTAGGCAAGCAGAGTATGCCTTGCCCCTCTATTGTTTTACCACATCTGATAGAGCATGATATCGCATATCATGCCAGTGCTTTTATTTCAACAATTGCTGAGTTGGACATACCATGCGATTGTCAGGTTTTAGTTTGTTGTTAGAGAAGCGAGTATCTTGCTCGAAACAATTCATCCTCTCCATCAGCTTTGCAACGACCTGTGCCAACTTGTTTAAGGTTTCACCCAAAACAGTATGATGTTCCATGCTGGTTCGTTGCTGTTCCAAATTTACTCGTTGCTGCTCAAGTCTGGCATTTTCAATTCTAGCTACAACTGCGTCAAACTTGGTCTGTTGTTTATCCAGGACAAATTCAATCTTCTTCTTCTTCTTCTTCTTCTTCTTCTTGTACGGTTTTCTGGGACTGGCGGCGCTTTTGAGACCCTCCATTTGATGTCCGACAACGGCTGGCCAGAGAGAATGTATTTGATGAGATTATCAAGCTTGACATCTATTACGTCGTTACCTTTCCAACGTGGATAGATTTCTGCCCGGGATCTCTCACACATAGTAGTTACAACCACCTACAAAACAACATATGGTTACATAAATGTCAGCCAGAAGTTAGCCAGAAGTCAGCGTAACTCTGCCAGAAGTCTAGCGATGGGAATATGTAAACTTGTGGCAGAGTCTTTTTGCAGACGCTGCCACTGTAGCTTACTCTGCCAAAACTCTACATTTTTACAAACTATGCCAAAGATATACATACCTCTTCACTCGAGAAGATCTTCTCCATATCGGGTCTGCCAACTTTTCCCTTGTATCTTAGCAGATGTGTACCTTCAAAAGCTATAGGTGTTCCCAAATTTTCTCCCACTTTGGGCACATAAGCATACGCCCAGACCTGTAGAACTTGCACGAACCCCTTCAAAACATAAGAGTCTTGCCATATCTTCTCTTTAGTTACTAACTTAACCTGCTCAACAAGATCTTTGTAAGCAACCCTCCCCCAGGGATACCCTTCGAAAGTTGCCAAATCTATCACCAACCTAGCTAGGTTAAGGGGAATTTCTGTACGCCGATCAACACCCAACAGACCGTTAGACATAATAGCTAGGTAACTAAGCTTAATTTTATCTTCCCTGGACCAAGATTTGCTTATATCTTCACCATGCTTCATACACAATTTCACTATGTCCTCAATACAAGGGCTAGGACGGCGTATTTTGAGAAGACCCCGAAAGCGATTCCAGGTTTGGTGATTAGCTTCAGAAGATTCCAACCCATCCAACTGCGTAATTTCATTACAGTTAAGACCTGTGATCTCTTCAAACTCGAAGAGCGAGAACCGTGCTGGCTGCCCCGCGATCAAAAACCACAACTCAAATGGGCTTTCACACTCCAATTGTTTGCAAATAAGATGGTGATGCACTAATTTCGCACTCCATCTGAAACCCAACTTCTCAAACTTACAAATAACTCCTAGCTGTGACTTGCGGACATAATCCCACACTTCCTCACCCACTACACTTTCCACCAGTGAAAGATGATTGAACTTCGAACTGTAGTTTATTCTGGTATTTGGATCTGGCTCGTTTCCTTTGGAAAAAATAATGGCAGGAAAATCCATCTCGTAATCATTCATATACATGATATATTCGAAGGAGAAATATCGGAAAAATGAAGAGATCGGAGAATTATCGGAGAAATGAAGAAAATAAAGAAAGAGATCGACAAAATTGAAGATACGCTCCTCTGCTCTAGGGTTGCCGAGGGGAAGTAGAAGAAGAGTCAATGTTGTGTTTTCCAAGCTTTCTGGGCTTCATGGGCCTGAAACAACTGCTTTGAGGCCCGAATATATATTGTGGAAATATTTTTAAACTAATATTACCTAATTAAGACGGCGCCCCCTTTTGTCGTACAGTTAAGTCAGCGCCGCCTTTTTCTTTTAGTTGAAACTCTTCAAAAACGCTGCGCTACATCGGCATACAGTCTGCGAAACCCTAAACCACTCAAAACTCTTCAAAAACTTCGATTAACATTTGTTTAGCCGTCATAACTCCAAAGTGATCTTCAATCTAAGTGTTTAAAAGCTTATTTACATTGAAAACACAGAATGGAAGAAAAATCGATAACCATGGTAAATACCAAGGAAATGTTTCACATAGTGTCGTGTTGAACAAAGATACACGAAGAAACATATGATAACGATTTTTTTTGTCTGAGTTGTTCTTTTTAACATAAGTTTTACTTTGAAACCAGTAAGAAATAATGTATAAAGGTAGTGGAAGTATATACAAACATACAACAACAAAAAATCACTACAAATCCTATATCAATCTGCATTCGGCCTGCCGTTGGTGACATTCATTCAGTCTGCGATACCCTAACCACTCGGTTTTCACTTTGGAGTTTTTCTTTTTAACATAAGTTGTACTTTGACAACAGTTAGAAATTAATGAAATAATGTATAAAGGAAGTGGAAGTATATACAAATATACATCAACAAAAACTCTCTACAAACGAATTCTCCGATTGCGATCTGCATTCGGTCTGCCGTTGGTGATATTCAGTCAGTCTGCGAAACCCTACCCACTCGGTTTTCATACCCTACCCACTCGGTTTTCACCGAGTTTCTCGAGTTTTCTGGTTTCGGCTTATACCGGTTAATGCACTACTGGTGATTGTCTTTTGCCGTTGGTGACCTTAAGGGGTAGCGCTAGTATTTTCAAAATTATTTTAGAACATAACTAAAATTAGGGATTATTTCACAACCACGAGCACTTCAACAAGAATCAGTCACCATTCTTTTCAAGGCACCTGCGATTTTGAGGAGTGGACACAAGAAGGGTTCAAGCACTTGAAGGAGTTGGAGGATATATGGACTACTTGACCTACCCCGCGCCAACCATGCATTTTCTTGCCACGGTGAAGTTCATTGAGGATGAAGCGAATGGACATGGATATGTCTACTTCATGGTTGGGCCTAACCAATACTCACTCACTTTCGGCCCGTTTCCCTAACAACACGCTCGCATAGCGCTTCATGGATGAGGACGAGACGCCTTCGTATTGTTTCTTCCACCCCTTCAAGATTACAACTCTGATCACTTCTAATAAAACTGTTTATGAGTTTATGTTTGTTTGTTTTTTTTGTCGGGAGTTTATGTTTTATTATGAAGAAACATAAGTGCAAAGCTAATTGGAAGGAGTCAATGTTCAGCTCTTTTTGTAATGAATTATCCTAAAGTCTGATACCAGTCTGGCTTTGGTCTACCGTTAGGTGGTTTGGTCTGCGAAACCCTAACTGTAAAAAACCACAGCAGTGTATACCAAATTTTTGCATAATACAAGTGTTGGGGTCAAAACCCGCCCACCTGTGATCAATGGGAAAATGGCTAAGTATGAAAATACGAAAAATCGGACAAGGCCAAAATTGTGCCTAAGTCATTTCTATACGAGTCCACTTAAGCACAAGAGGGGCCATTCTGGCCGAAGAAGCTCTCTTCGGCACGGAGACTTCGGCAAGCCTAGTCACTTCGGCATGACTTCGGCAAAGAAAGAAGGAGACTTCGGCAAGCTTTGGTTCACTTCGGTAGGGAGACTTCGGCAAAGAAAGGAGAGACTTAGGCAAGCCTTGTCTCCGCTTAGGCAAGCCTTGTCTTCACTTAGGCAAAGCTTTGTCTCCACTTAGGCAAGCTTTGGCTCACTTCGGCAAAGAAAGGAGAGACTTAGGCAAGCCTTGTCTTCGCTTAGGCAAGCCTTGTTTTCACTTAGGCAAGCCTTGTCTTCGCTTAGGCAAGCTTTGTCTCCACTTAGGCAAGCTTTGGCTCACATCGGCAAAGCTTTGGATCGCTTCGGCAAAGAAAAGAGAGACTTAGGCAAGCCTTGTCTTCACTTAGGCAAGCCTTGTCTTCACTTAGGCAAGCCTTGTCTTCACTTAGGCAAGCTTTGTCTCCACTTAGGCAAGCTTTGGCTCACATCGGAAAAGCTTTGTCTTCACTTAGGCAAGCCTTGGGGCATGGTCACATCGGCAAGCCACATCGGCAATGAGCCGCGGCTTCGGCGATAACCCACTTCGGCACAGCCCTGGCTTCGGCAAGCCACATCGGCAAAGGAAGGAGGACTTCGGCACAGGGATGCTCACTTCGGCAAGCCACATCGGCAAAGGAAGGAGGACTTCGGCACAGGGATGCTCACTTCGGCAAGCCACATCGGCAAAGGAAGGAGGACTTCGGCACAGGGATGCTCACTTCGGCAAGCCACATCGGCAAAGGAAGGAGGACATCGGCAAAGGAAGGAAGACATCGGCAAGGACCCACGGCTTCGGCCATGACCCACGGTCTTCGGCAATGTCACTTCGGCAAGGACCCATGGCTTTGGCAATGTCACTTCGGCAAGAACCCATGGCTTCGGCAATGTCACTTCGGCAAGGACCCACGGCTTCGGCAATGTCACTTCGGCAAGGACCCACGGCTTCAGCAACGATCCATGGCTTCGGCAATGTCACTTCAGCCATGACCCACGGTCTTCGGCAAGCAACCCGCGGTCATCGGCCATGACCCACGGCCTTCGGCAAGCAACCCGCGGTCTTCGGCCACTTCGGCCAAGCTAGCCACTTCGGCCAAGCTGGGCACTTCAGCCAAGCTGGGCACTTCGGCCAAGCAGGCCAAGCAGGCCAAGTTGGCCACTTCGGCCAAGCTGGGCACTTCGGCCAAGCTGGGCACTTCGGCCAAGCTGGGCACTTCGGCCAAGCAGGCCACTTCGGCCAAGCAGGCCAAGCAAGCCACTTCGGCCAAGCAGGCCACTTCGGCCAAGCAGACCACTTCGGCCAAGCAGGCCACTTCGGCCAAGCAGGCCACTTCGGCCAAGCTGTCCACTTCACCACTTCGGCCAAGCTGGCCACTTCGGCCAAGATGGCCACTTCGGCCAAGCAGGCCACTTCGGCCAAGCAGGCCACTTCGGCCAAGCAGGCCACTTCGGCCAAGCAGGCCACTTCGGCCAAGCAGTCCACTTCGGCCAAGCAGTCCACTTCGGCCAAGCAATCCACTTCGGCCAAACTGCCTGGCCGAAGTCAAAATCCTACGAAACTGTCTGGCCGAAGTCAAAACCATACGAAACTGTCTTGCCGAAGTCAAATCTATACGAAGTTGCCTGGCCGAAGTCATTTCTATACGAAACTGTCTTGCCGAAGTTGTGGGAGTCGAAACTCGCACAACCAAAACTTGTAAAGAGATTTAGGGATTCGACAAACTTCTATGTAAAGCAACCAAGAAACCGAGATCCAAAGATGGAGATTTTATTCAAGCTGTTTCGAAAGCTGTTTGTAAAGTAAGTGTTTAGCTAGGTCAATTTTTTCGATCCTCTTTTCAAAGAGGTACATTGTCTATTTATACGCAAATAAGTCGGCTAGGCCTTTTTCCTAAAGGTATTTGGAAAACTCTCTGGCTCGGATGTGGGCTTCTTTCCTAGGCTCATCTTGGCCCACCAATCTCTTATGGCTCGTTGCCTCGACCCAATAAAGTATTGGGCTCGTCGCTTCGCTGGGTCATCGGCGAGCTGAGGGCTTTTGGTTCGCCAACATGTTGGCTCGTCACCGTTCTGCTGGTTTGCCAACATGTTGGCTCGTCACCAAGTATTTGGCTTGTCTCCTACTCATTCCACTGCCTAGCCAAGATGTTGGCTCGTCACCATTTCACCCTGCTGCCTAGCCAAGATGTTGGCTCGTCACCACTTCTTCATACTGCCTTGTCGCCGAGCCAAGTTTGGCTCGTCCTCTCTTCTCCTTTGCTACCGAGCCAAGTTTGGCTCGTCACTGCTTCAAACTGCCTTGTCGCCGAGCCAAGTTTGGCTCGTCCTCTCTTCTCCTTTGCTACCGAGCCAAGTTTGGCTCGTCACTGCTTCTTCCTGCCTTGTCGCCGAGCCAAGTTTGGCTCGTCGCCTAGGCTTTTTCCCATACTTAGTGTTTTTAGCAGTTGATCTCGATGGGGTGAAAACTGACCCCAACAATTAGCCCCCCAGCTCGGCAGTATTATTAGTAATAGTGCCGAGGTGAAGAGTCAGGATCGAGATCAGCATTCTTTGGATTGCCGAGCCAAATCTGCAGTGAAGTTGCCATCCGGGCATCGATACATGCCGAGCCAAACTGAGTGTTACCGAGGTGTTTTACGTCCGAGCCAACACTGGAGTATCTTATCACTGAGCCAAACCCCTTGACGTGTTGCTGATTCATCCTCGATTGCGTTGCCGAGCCAATTTGGCATGTGATATATTTGTTTTTATATTGCTGAACCGACACCTTTGTCATGCTGCCGAGCCAACTTATCATTCGTTTGACCGAGCTGTTTCGGCTGATTGTTATTTCACCGAGCCGTCTTCTTCTGATATGCTGCCGAACCATCCCAATAAGTGATGTGTTTTTGGCTCGGCAGTAATGTTGGCTTGAAGTGTCTCTGTTCATGATTACAACTTTATTGGGAACTGTAAGTATTTCGCGTGTTCCCGAGGCTGCGTGGCGTCACGCGCTGTAGTTCCATGCTTCTTTATATTCAGATCTTTGTCTCACTTCCTCATAACTCACCTCTCTTCATTTCCGAAAAATCAGGTAGCTCTCTTCTCTCTCCTCTTTTCTTTTTTTTTGTTTAATTAGTTGGCTAGGGTTTCATCGATTCTCCTGTTCCGCCGCCGCCGCTATTTAAATTTTTCCGATCCATCTTTAAACGTGGCTCGGCGTCTCCTTGCACTTTCCGATCCATCTTCGAACGCGTCCGGCGAGTGCTTCAATCTCCCGATCCATCTTCATCTGAATCGATTTCTCCTTGATCTTCCGTCTCCGAGGCGAGATTCATCACATTTAAGTGTTTCCGAACCAAAAACCCCCTCCAATTCTTTCTAAGTATCAGTTTGACTCCGAGCCGAAATATCAATGTCGCATATCGCCGAGCTGGAAGATTCTATTGGTTCGGCAACTTCTGCTTCACTGCTGGGTCGCAAGATGGTATTATCTCTGGAGGTTTCCGAGCCAGCTGAGCCTAGTTCTCCGCAGGGTCGATTGCAGATTGTTGTCCCGTCTTTGGTTGACGAGGCTATTGATGCCGAGGCAGATGCCGAAGCAGCTCTGGTACTAAAGGCTCTCGAAGAGTTTAAAGCCGAGCCGACAGAATACGTTATTGACGAGGCAGAAAAAATGCGTTTGGAGAGATTGTTTGCGAGCCACCAGGCTAGCACGTCGACGAGGCGAAAGCCTAAGAAAAAAGCTCCAAAGAGACGACCTGACCCACCTGGTTCGTCCTTATGTACTGCCGAATCCTTGGAGGCATTAAGGCATCGATTCCACATTTCAGAAGGTGTCGAACTGGTTGTCCCAGCTCCAACTGACCGAGCCGAAACTCCTCCACCCGGGTATTTTACTCTCTATGAGAGTTTCTTCTACGGTTGTCTACTCTGGTTTCCGATTCCCAGCTTGATCATCCGTTTCCTATACAAACATGGGTTAGCGCCGAGCCAAGTCACGCCTCGTGGGATGCGTCACTTAGTTGGGATTCTGGTTCGGAGCTACGAGTGTGATGTGACGGTTCGCATCTCCCATCTTCGGCAGTTCCTCGAATTTTGAAAGATTAAGAATTCCCGAGCCTACTATATCTCCAATAAGAAGCAAAGAAAAATAATCGACGGCTTCCGAAGCAAGGATGGCGACTGGGGACACTATTTCTTCTTTGTTCCCATTAATGATGCTACAGTAGAAGCCGAAAGCATCCATTACGTCAAGCCAGAGTGGGGAGATATTGGTGGGCGAGCCGTAGACCCTTCAGGAGATTTACTAAGTTTTGCTTTTTAGCGAGCTGACCACCGTTTTCTTATGTGTTTTTGCAGTTCGGCAGATTCTACCACGCTTCCCAGAAGACACGTTTACGCTTCGGAACACACTTGCCGCTAGGAAGTGCCATTGGGAAAGACACTTTTCCTTAAGAAGAGTTGAGAAAGCCCGAGCCATTTTCGCCGGTGTAGAAGTATCTGATAGTTCGGAGTCTGAATCTTCATTGCCAAGTCCTCCAAGAGAGAGCATGGGAAAAAGACTGACGATCCGTGATAAGCAGGCTCTGAAGGAGAAGGAAGAAAGGGAGGCGGCTAGCCGAGCCAACGAGGCAACTGCAGCAGTTGAGCAAGCCGCCGAGCCAACTGCTGAAAAGGTTGGTCAGACTATTGCCGAGGTGAAGCAAAATCTTCTTCCCGAGCCTCCGGTTTTCGATGCCGAGCCTAGGGAAGTGGTCTCGGCTATTGTCTCGGTTGTCAGGCCTTCTGCTTCAGCCCTATCTCAACACAATGGGAGCAAGAGGCGAACTCCTAGTAAACGTCCCGAGGCTGATAAAGGAAAAGCTAAGGAGAAGCAGGAGAGAAGAAAACGCCATAAGCCTGCCGATCCTATTCTTGACGAGCCGGTGCAGGCGTTTACACACGACGGAGCCGAGCCGATATGTAACGACGAGGCAGCCTCAGCGACTCTGTTCTCGCAGGTTCGTTGTTCGGGAGATAGGTTGCCGCCTCTTGATGTGCTTTCTCATGGCGACCTATATGCTGACATGTCGCTCCGAGGCACCAAGGTTTGTTTCGAGACTGCTTATTTTGTTTTGTTTTGAGTAAAATGACTAAGTACTGACTACTTCTTCCCGTGACCAGTTCGTCGCTTCTATCAATAAAATCGTTGCCGCTTTCGAGCATGACATACGGAAGGACAGGCGCCGGATCGAAGATGCCCGCAAGGACGCATCTTTCTTCAAAGATAAGGTTGCCGAGCTGGAGGGAAAACATGCTGACGAACTGACAACTGCCTCAGCTCGGATTGAGACCCTTGAGAAGGAGAAGGCGTATCTCAAGGATGAGTGGGACAAAACAGGTGATCTGGCGATGAGGCTGGACCGCTCTAAGTAGAAAAAAGCTGCTGAAATTGAGTCTCTGAAACGGCAGCTCGTTGCTTCTCGAGCCTTGCATGAGGCGGATGTAAAAAAGGCCCAGAAGGCAGCGAGGCGAGAGGCGTCAGAGAAGTATCGAGAGCGGCTAGCCAAAATTGAGAAGAGTATTGAGGAGCTGAAGACCGCAAAGGAGAAGGAGCTTGACTTAGCCCAAGTTGACAGCAACCTGCAGTTGCTCGAGATACTGCAAAAAGATGATGCGCCTGCTCTGGACTCCGAGGCGGCAAAGTTGGCAGGGTGGAGGGTCGATTTAGCCGACGCGACTGATGAATTCGAGAGAATTGAGGCCGAGCTGAAGAAGGATTTGATGCTTTCGCCGGTTTTCTCTGACTCTGTGGACACCCTCCTTGGGAGTGAGCCAGTAGAGAATGCAGCAGCAAAGGTTGGAGTTGTAGATTTTGCCGGCTCCAATGTCGGTGCACCGGGAGTTGCTGCGCTTGCCGAGGAGAAGGCTATCGAGCTGGATCCTCTCAACTGACTCATGCTCCGTTAACTCGAAACTCTTCTTTTGTTTTATGAACCTAAGTGCCTGGATGGCTTTATCCACCTTTTTGTAGTGATTGCTTGTTTGTAAGCGTGACTCTTTGTTTGGGTTTTCTGTTCATGTTTTTGCTCAAGTAATCTCTGACTTTTGCTCCGATATGATACTGCGAAATATTTTGTTTGGTAGAAGCATGGTTGTCTTTGTATTGAGTGCTTTGTTGTCAGTTTAGGGTTTGCGGTGTTCCGGCTCACATTCCCGTTCTTTTGACGATGAAACATACTTAAAATCTCATACTAACCGGTGGGTTTAGTATTCATGTTTCAGAGATGTTTATGACCAGTGTACCAGGAGGTGTTTACTGGGTTTTAGAGTTTAATTTGAGTGTTAAGACTTGCAAGTTTTCGACTTACGGGTCCCTCTCAAAGATAAACTTGTAAGAATATCATCCAGGATATACCTTTCGGATATTAGACCAGGATATACCCGGTCAGGATTTGTATAGCGCGCTGTTATACCCGTAAGAGGGTGTTGAGAACCCTATCCCGTATAGAGATAGTGGTTAAAATCCATAAAGGATGTGGTTGTCCGTCTGTTGTGGCCAGCAACGGACGAGGTGATGAATACCCATGAAGGATGTAAAGATGTAACTCGTGTAGACTAAGTGACACGAGTTTACTTAGAAAAAATTTGAAGTTATTACCTTTAAAGAGTGATGCGAGGTGTGGGAGTATACATGTATACGTACCCACCCCCCCCCCTCTTTTTTGGGGAGGGGACAACTGAACTCGTCCGAAGACAAGCTGCCTACGTACCCTTTTCAGAGATCAAGTCGTCTCGTAGTTCATGTGAAGTGATTTAGTGGTAATACCTCTTTAGGTGCATTGCGTTCCAAGATCTTGGTACCGGAATATCAGACATGTTTGAGAGCTCGTATACTCCGGGTCTGACTGTCTTGGTGATTTTGTAGGGTCCTTCCCAGTTTGCTCCTAGTTTGCCAGCGTTTGTTTCGGCTGTGTTCTGAAAAACTTTGCGGAGAAACAGATCACCTTCTTCGAACTTGCGACTTCTGACGTTGGTGTTGTAATACCTAGCTGCGGCCTGTTGATAATTCTGAATCCGAACCAGTGCCTGATCCCTTCGTTCGTTAACCAAGTCCAACTCATCGAGTAGCATGAGGTGGTTCAGTCCTTCCTGTCCAGACAGAAGTCTGCGGCGGACGCCAGGATATTGGACTTCAGCTGGGATGACGCATTCGGTACCATGGACAAGAGCAAAGGGTGTCTCTCCAGTGGCGCGTCGCGGAGTGGTGCGGTGTGACCACAGTACTCCTTCGAGTTCATCTGCCCAGCGTCCCTTCTTTGCATCAAGGCGTTTTTTCAGGCCATCCAAGATAGTCTTGTTTACTGCTTCAGCTTGCCCATTGCCTTGTGGATAATGTGGCGTGGATTTGCTAAGTCGTATCTTCCATTTTTCGCAGAAGGCTTCAAACCTTGTAGAGATAAATTGCGAGCCGTTGTCCGTAACAATTTCGTAGGGAACTCCATGTCGGCATAAGATATTTTTCCAGACGAAATTTTCGACTTGGGCATCTTTTATGTTGGCGTAAGAATCTGCTTCTACCCATTTTGAGAAGTAATCTGTCAAAACCAGCAAGAACCTCTTTTGTTTGGACCTATGCAGAGGCCCGACGATGTCCATTGACCAGCGCATGAAAGAGTAGGGCGCTGAGATTGATGATAGCAGCTCTGTAGGTTGATGAATCATTGGGGCATGTCGTTGGCATTTTTCGCACCTGGCAGAGAAATTTTCACAGTCCTTCACCATCGTTGGCCAATAGTATCCATGACGCTTGATCTTGATCGCCAAGGCTCTTCCACCGGAGTGATTGCCACACGAGCCACTATGGACCTCTTCCATGATGTTTCTTGCTTCGGCACCTTCGACGCAAGCCATCAGTGGTCCTGAGAATCTCCACTTGAAGACGTTTCCATCCAAAAGAACGTATCGGGCAGCTTGAGCTCTGAGTTTTCGGGCAGCCCATTTGTCTGATGGTACCTCACCATCCATGATGTATACGCGAATTGCCCCATCCATTCTTTGTCGCATCCGTAATCTTTTTTAGTTGGTTGTGGATCTTCCTCCATCTCCATCGTCTCTCCGTCGTCTGGAGGGTCTGTTTCAGGCTCTTCCTCCATCTCAATGGCCGTGACCTCTACCGATGGTTGCATATTTTATCCCGTAGAGCAGTGGTGCCGGTGCTGTCCTTTTCGGCTAAATTTGGCTCGGATATAGATTCGGCCTGAGTGGCTGTTTGGGAGCGAGTGACTGCGTTCACGGTGTCAGAGAGGTTGATACTTGGGTTTTTGATGAATTCCACTGGGATTATTCTTTTCAGGTCTGGATCGGAGGTAGATGCGAGTGCTGCTAGCGCATCTGCCGAAGTATTCTCCCCGCGTGGTATCCGTGTTAATGTGAACTCTTCGAACTGCGCAGCCAGTCCTTTGACAATCTTTAGATAGGCTTCCATTCGGTCGTCTCTGGCTGTGTACTCGCCGCTAACTTGGTTGACCACCAGCTGTGAATCGCAGTAGGCTTGGATGTGCGAAACCTTGAGTCCAAGAGCAAGTCTCATTCCAGCTATCAAAGCTTCATATTCTGCTTCGTTATTGGATGCACGAAAACCCAGGCGGAATGACTGCTCAAGGATTTCGCCTGTTGGAGAGGTTAACCGTATTCCCACTCCGGACCCTTGTTTTGATCATGATCCATCCGCGTGAAGCCTCCATATTGTGCTCGGAGCCGGCTCCTCTATTACTTCTTCTGGGAGTTCTATCAAAAAGTCGGCTAGGACTTGAGATTTAGCGCAGGTTCTGCTTCGATATTCGATGTCATATTCGCTCAGCTCTATAGCCCACTTTGCCAATCTCCCAGACTGGCTAGGGCTATGTAAGATGGGTCGCAGTGGGAAAGTAGTCAAAACTACAATCGAATGTGACTGGAAGTATGGTCTTAGTTTTCGAGCGGACATTACCACAGACAATGCCAGCTTCTCCATCTGTGGATACCGTGTTTCAGCGTCGGTGAGAGTTTGACTAACATAGAAAATTGGCTTCTGCTCGCTGCGCTCCTCTCTGATGAGTACACCACTTACCGCTGTGGCTGAAACGGCCGTGTATAGAAACAGTGGCTCGCCTTCTACCGGTTTCATAAGTACTGGAGGGCTGGCTAGGTACTCTTTAAGCTGTTGAAACGCCTGCTCGCATTTTTCTGTCCATTCAAACTTCTTGTTCCACGTAGCGTATCATAGAAGGGCAAACATTTATCAGTTGACCGAGAGATAAAATGATTCAGCGCGGCGACCCGTCCAGTTAGCCTCTGGACTTTGCGTTTTGTCTTCGGCGACACCATCTGTATGAGTGCATCAATCTGCTTCGGATTAGCTTCAATTCCGCGGTGGGTGACCAGATATCCAAGGAATTCTCCAGACGTGACCGCGAATCTGCACTTGGTTGGGTTCAGCTTCATGTTATGCAGATTCAGCTGCTTGAAACATTCTTCCAGGTGAGTTACGTGATCCTCCTCCTCTAAAGACTTCACCAGCATGTCGTCTATGTAAACTTCCATTGTCTTTCCCAGTTGGCCAGCGAACATTCGGTTCACTAATCGCTGGTAAGTGGCTCCAGCATTTTTTAGACCGAACGGCATGACTTTGTAGCAGTATATCCCGCGGTCTGTGATGAACGCCGTCTTTTCTTGATCGTCTGGGTTCATTAGGATTTGGTTGTATCCGGAGAAGGCATCCATAAATGAGAGGAGTTTGTTGCCCGCTGTCGCTTCCACCAATCGATCAATATGCGGCAGTGGAAAGCTGTCTTTGGGGCACGCTTTGTTCAAGTCGGTGAAGTCCACACATACACGCCATTTCCCATTTTTCTTCTTAACTACCACAGGATTAGCGAGCCAGTCTGGGTACTTTGCTTCGACTATCGATCCCACACGTAGTAGTCGTTCCACCTCGTCATTCACTGCTTGTGCTCTGTCTGGACCAAGTTTTCGCCTTTTCTGTTTGACGGGTTTAAATGTTGGGTCCACGTGCAGCTCGTGGCACGTTACATTGATGCTGATGCCGGGCATATCTTCAGCTGCCCACGCGAAGGTGTGTAGGTTCTTTTTAAGGAAAAAAATCAACTCTCCCCTTATTGGATCTTTCAGCTCGGCCCCTATTTCGACGCAGCGTTCTGGGTGATTGCCATCTATGTTCACCGAGACGACGGGGTCGCAAGTTGGTTTGCTTTTCCTCTCGCGATCCTCCGTGATCTGTAATTGCTATAAGAGTTTTGCCAACTCCTTCTCGGGTTCTCTCTCTGTCTTCATCTTCTTCCTCCTGGTGGTGATCTCTGTGACGGGGTTCCTAAGTTTGTGTTCGGCTAGAAAACATATGCGGGATTCCTTTTGGTTTCCCCAAATTGTTTTGATTCCCCTTGGGGTCGGAAATTTGATGCAGAGGTGATAGGTCGATGGTACAGCTCGCATCGAGTTTATCCAGGGTGTGCCCATGATCACATTGTAGATCGCAGGATGATCTGTAACCGAAAACTCCACTATCTTGGTCACCTGTTCAGCTCGGACGGGGAGTTTTATTGTTCCAAGGGTCATGGTCGTCTCTCCCGAGAATCCAGTTAAAGGCTTCGGCGCGGCTGTGATTTTGTCAAGGTCTATGTTCATCCTTCTGAGGGTTTCCCGGAAGATCACATCTACGGAGCTTCCTGTGTCTATCAGAACTCGGGCGACATCGCAATCATCGACGATCAATTCTATCACGAGGGGGTCATTATGTGGTCTGTCGATGCCGGTGGTTTCCCTTTCTTCGAACGAGATAACATCGTTAGGAAGTTTGGAGGGTGCTGACCAGTTTACACTCGCATCGGCTCGCCGCTGGAAAGCCTTGATTGAAGACACCGTGTCCGAGCAGTATTGTGATCCACCCATTATCATATTTATTCTTCTTCGTGAACCTGACTGCGTCGCCTCGTCATCTCGTCTTCCTCGCTTGGGTGTATCATCATTTTGACTTGTCTGGTTCGGCTGATCTTTTTCGCCTTCTTGCTCGAAGTCTTTTAAGCTGACTGCGCTACCGAGTTCTCCGGCTACCAGCTTTGCCGCGAGCTTCATTCCCAAGGTTCGGCAGTTGGCAGTCGAATGACCGTGCATGTGATGAAATTCGCAGTAAGCTTTTTCGTCGTACGAACTTTGACTTCGTGTCCAGGTGTTCCAAGGTGCTTTGCCTCGGCCCGTTCCCACCTGATAGTTGTGGGCTCCTCCAAAGTTAGGTTTCTCATGGTGTACATACCCGTTCCCTTGAGTATTCTTCTTTTGAGGAGGTTGGCTCGGGATTTGGAAAGAACGGTTCGTCGCTTTGGCGGCTCCATACTTCTGAGACAAAATCTTCATCTCTTCTTCATTGACTATGAAATCTGAGGCTCGGTGCAGTGCATCCTGAATTGATAGCGGCGTGTTTAGAGCAATCTCTTTTCGGAATTCGGATTCGTACCACAGAGCCCTTTTTAACGCGAGCACAGCGGCCTTGTCGCTTACGCCTTCCACTTTTGACATTACTGCTTTGAATCTCCCTATAAAGCTTCGCAATGTCTCTGTAGGCCCTTGAGTTAATGTCCATAGGTCGGCATCCGAGGCCCCTCGATCCATAAACATGGAATAATGCTTCAAGAAGGCGGCAGACAGCTGCTGGAAATCATCAATGGAGTTCCGCTCTAATCTTGAAAACCATTGGAGGGCTGCACCCTTTAGATGTTCCACAAATACCAAGCAGAAACCAGCATCTCTCTCTTTTTCTCTAAAATTGGCTCGACCCATTGCTATGATAAACGCCGTTATGTGTTCCTTTGGGTCGGTTGTCCCTTCGTAGATTGGGACTTTGATCTTTCCTGGGTCGGAGATCCTTGCCTTGGTAATTCGGGCTGTGAATGGTGTATTGTGTGCTTCTTCCAATACGCGGTCAATCTCTGGGACTTTACTGGTTGCTTTGTGCACCTGGGATCGGACGGCTTTCATCTCAGCGGTGGCTCGAATCAATGAGGCTCGGATTTCGTCCAACTCTTCCCTCTGAGCTCAGCTCGTCGTCCTTGGTTCATCAGCAAACTGCGCTCGTTGGACCCAGAGGAGATTTTCCTCTTCCTCTGCCGAATTCCTGGCTCGGTTTAGGTCAATATCGCCTTCGCTAGCTCGGGGTTCTGTTATCTCTGGTGCGAACCCTTCGTCAGCAAGATTTTCTGCGTTGTGGTTTCCTTCTTCGTCAAGAATGATTGCTGTAGCCGAACCAACGTCGGTGCGTAGGTTATATCCATCCCTGGTTCCTCTTGCACCTTGGGTCAGTCGGGGTAGTTCGGTAATATTTGATCTTGTCACCGCGGGTACCTGCTCGTTTGTTGGATGTGGCGGTGGTAACCCTCCCAAAGTCCTTGGTGCGTCGCGTGGTGTTGAAAAATCCAGGGCCGTCGGGTTTAGGCCAAGCCGTCTGGTTATTCCGCTAACAGGTGGGTTCATAGTTGAGCCGACTCCTCCAGATCGTAAGTTTCTGGCTCGGCTATCGGTTACCAGTGACTCAATTCTCTCTGTTAGCGAGTTGTTTAGCTTGTCTTGCTCCTCGGCCTTCTTCAGCAACGCGGTCATCATGTTTTTCAATTCTGTTAAAGTTTCTGTGGTGCCTTCTGTGTTCGCTGGAGGCAGATTGGTTCCTGTCCTAGGAGGATCGACGTCGGCGTTGCTTGCATCGTCACCGCTTCGGTCTCCGTCGGTAGTCATCGCTTCAGATCTCGTACTCAGTGGTTCTTAGGTGTCAGAAAGTTTGAGAGTTCCCCACAGACGGTGCCAAATTGTGGGAGTCGAAACTCGCACAACCAAAACTTGTAAAGAGATTTAGGGATTCGACAAACTTCTATGTAAAGCAACCAAGAAACCGAGATCCAAAGATGGAGATTTTATTCAAGCTGTTTCGAAAGCTGTTTGTAAAGTAAGTGTTTAGCTAGGTCAATTTTTTCGATCCTCTTTTCAAAGAGGTACATTGTCTATTTATACGCAAATAAGTCGGCTAGGCCTTTTTCCTAAAGGTATTTGGAAAACTCTCTGGCTCGGATGTGGGCTTCTTTCCTAGGCTCATCTTGGCCCACCAATCTCTTATGGCTCGTTGCCTCGACCCAATAAAGTATTGGGCTCGTCGCTTCGCTGGGTCATCGGCGAGCTGAGGGCTTTTGGTTCGCCAACATGTTGGCTCGTCACCGTTCTGCTGGTTTGCCAACATGTTGGCTCGTCACCAAGTATTTGGCTTGTCTCCTACTCATTCCACTGCCTAGCCAAGATGTTGGCTCGTCACCATTTCACCCTGCTGCCTAGCCAAGATGTTGGCTCGTCACCACTTCTTCATACTGCCTTGTCGCCGAGCCAAGTTTGGCTCGTCCTCTCTTCTCCTTTGCTACCGAGCCAAGTTTGGCTCGTCACTGCTTCAAACTGCCTTGTCGCCGAGCCAAGTTTGGCTCGTCCTCTCTTCTCCTTTGCTACCGAGCCAAGTTTGGCTCGTCACTGCTTCATACTGCCTTGCCGCCGAGCCAAGTTTGGCTCGTCACTGCTTCTTCCTGCCTTGTCGCCGAGCCAAGTTTGGCTCGTCACTGCTTCTTCCTGCCTTGTCGCCGAGCCAAGTTTGGCTCGTCCTCTCTTCTCCTTTGCTACCGAGCCAAGTTTGGCTCGTCACTGCTTCAAACTGCCTTGTCGCCGAGCCAAGTTTGGCTCGTCCTCTCTTCTCCTTTGCTACCGAGCCAAGTTTGGCTCGTCACTGCTTCAAACTGCCTTGTCGCCGAGCCAAGTTTGGCTCGTCCTCTCTTCTCCTTTGCTACCGAGCCAAGTTTGGCTCGTCACTGCTTCAAACTGCCTTGTCACCGAGCCAAGTTTGGCTCGTCCTCTCTTCTCCTTTGCTACCGAGCCAAGTTTGGCTCGTCACTGCTTCTTCCTGCCTTGTCGCCGAGCCAAGTTTGGCTCGTCGCCTAGGCTTTTTCCCATACTTAGTGTTTTTAGCAGTTGATCTCGATGGGGTGAAAACTGACCCCAACAGAAGTGAAATCTATACGAAGTTGCCTGGCCGAAGTCAAGTCTATACGAAGCCAGAAGACGACGTGGCCGAAGTCATTTCTATACGAAACTGTCTTGCCGAAGTGAAATCTATACGAACTTGCCTGGCCGAAGTCAAGTCTATACGAAGCCAGAAGACGACGTGGCCGAAGTCATTTCCATACGAAACTGTCTGGCCGAAATCAAGTCTATACGAAGCCAGAAGACGACGCGGCCGAAGTCATTTCTATACGAAGACAACAAACCCATCTTTGGCCTACAACGATACAGAGGCCCACGAAGTCAAGCCGACTTCGCTAAAAAGGAAGTCCCAAAGGATTAGGAAGTTTTCCTTATCTCTTTAGGATTGACCTGGCCGACTCAAACTAGTATATATATCTATGTACATCCTTTGAAAAAGGGATCCGCAATTTACTTAGCAAAAAACCCTAGACTTTTTTGCTCTCAAACTCTTGTACGAAAGCTTTTCGACACAGCTTAATAAAAAACCATCTTTGGATCTCTCTGTTCGTGGTTCATCCGCAGAAATTTCATCCCCCTTAACAAACCTCCGACAAATTCTAATTGTGTTGATTTCGACTCCCACAATTTGGAGACGCTGCTCAAGAAGGCGGAGGAGCAGGACAAGCTAAACACGACGATGACCGATAAGCTCGAAGTCCTTGCAACAGCGAGCCAAGCCCGTGGTAGAGGCTCAGGAGTTGACCTAATGAGGCGCCCTCTTCGACGCCTCAACCCAACGGCCCTCGATTTCTCAACACCCCACCATACGATGAGAATCCAGGGCAGATTGCTCCCTACAAACCAACCAATCGCGACCGCAGAACTGAACGCGACACCGCAGGAGGCAAACACGCAGACTACGGGCGGGATGAATCCAGTGATCAACCTGGAGGATAACCCAGAGGGTGAACACGACTCGGAACACCGCCGCGAATCTGAACTCACTGGTGCGATCTGAACTCGAAATGAATGAAGCAACACCAACTTTGGCCATGATCAGGACCTCACCAAAGAGGAGGAGAACATCCTCTGGGCCCAACGAGCCCAGATCGAGGAAGAGCGCAAAACGATGATCCGAGCCCAAAAGGAGGAGATGGCCGAAATCCGGGCAGGCATGGAGCGAGCTGCCGCCGAGATGAAATTTGTTCGATTTCAGATGCATAGGGCTACTAGCAAGGCTCCTGAACTCGACCGAGTGCTTGAAGAAGCACAGAACACCCCGTTCACGGCTCAAATCACTAAGGCAAGGGTTTCTGATCCGGGGAAGATGAAGATACCAGTCTACGAAGGTAAAACTGATCCAAAGGAGCACCTGACCGCCTTTGCAATAGCAATGGGACGAGCAAACTTCAGAGAGGGAGAAGAGGACGCTGGACAATGTCTCTTGTTCGTCGAGCACCTTAAAGGCCCAGCTCTCCAATGGTTCTCGAGACTGGGAAGAAATTCGATCGACAATTTCAATCAGCTGTCGTCGACTTTCCTTAAACATTATGCTATATTCATGGAACGCCGGACATCCGATGCGGATCTGTGGACCATGGGGCAAGGACAGAACGAGACATTGCGAACTTTCATCGGACGGTTCAAGACAGTGCTGTCAAAGGTAGAAGGAATCAGTGACGAAGCCGCACTGCAAGCGTTAAAGAAGGCCATGTGGTTCGACTCCGATTTTCGGAAGGAAATTGCACTGAATGCACCAACCACGATCCAGGACGCGTTGCACCGAGCAACGGACTTTGCCTCCAACGAAGAAGAAGTGAAGCTCCTAGCCCAGAAACATGGAAAGGTGAAGTCCACAAACCACCCTCCCTCTGCTCCGAACCTACCGAACAACAGAAAGGGCAACCAAGGCCCTGGATACATCCAGCACGAAGGGGGATTCAAAGGAGCCCATAACTACCAAGTTGATTCGTCAAGCTATGGGCAAGGACGAGGTCAGGGTAGAGGAAGAGGTACATGGAGTAGCACGTGGACCAGGGGCCAAGGAACTTACGATGAAACGGCTTATTGCGAACATCACCATATCTTCGGGCACTCAACTGCAAATTGCCGCATCCTAGGTTTGAAACTCGCTGCAAAACTGGCGGCTGGCAAACTCAAAGGCGATATCAGCCTCAAGGATTTCGAAATGGATACCAATGCAAACCGCCCCGAACAGTCAGACGAAGATCTCCCTAAGCGAGGGAGGCAAGACGACGAAGCGCCACAATCTGGCCCAAGGAGATGGATCAACATGATAATGGGTGGATCTCACTATTGTTCGGATACCATCTCGTCGATTAAAGCTTTTCAACGACGAGCCGATGTCAGCGTTAACTGGTCTGCACCCTCCAAGTTTCCTGACGACGTAATCTCATTCGCAGAAAGGGAAACAACCGGAATCGACAAACCACACGATGACCCTCTCGTGATTGAATTGATCATCAGTGGCTATGACGTAGCCCGGGTGCTGGTGGATACGGGCAGCACAGTGGATATAATCTTCAAAGAAACTCTCAAAAGAATGGATATCAATCCGACCGACATAGTGGCTTCCCCTAAACCATTGACTGGATTTTCCGGAGAAACGACGATGACAATCGGGACGATCAAGCTGCCTGTAGAAGCTGGGGGTGTCATCAAGCTCATCGAATTCTCGGTAGCCGATCACCCAGCAATCTATAACGTCATCGTCGGCACACCGTGGTTAAATTCAATGCGCGTCGTAGCCTCGACCTACCACCTCTGCGTCAAATTCCCAACACCAAGCGGAATCAAAACAATTTTAGGAAATCAGAAGGAGTCCCGCGTATGCTTCCTCGCTGCACACAAGCTCAGGAATCCTGTCACCGATCCAATAGCCAAGTCAGAATGCAAGAAGATGAAGACAGACAGGGAGCCAGTAAAAGAGCTCTCCAAGCTCTTATAGCAATTACAGATTGCGGAGGATCGCGAAGAAGAACCAGTCGAACAGCCCTGCGACCCCGTAATATCAGTTTGCATCGACGACGAACACCCGGAACGATGCGTAGAGATTAGATCCGCCCTCGACGAAAAAATCAAGGACGAACTGGTTTTATTCTTAAAAGAAAACGTGGACACTTTCGCGTGGGCAGCAGAGGATATGCCCGGAATTGATATCGGCGTAACCAGTCACGAATTGAACATCGATCCAACCTTCAAACCAGTCAAGCAAAAACGGAGAAAGTTGGGTCCTGACAGGGAGAAAGCCTGTGCACCAGACAATGCTGGAGATGACGCTGACGAACGAGAAGCAGTAATCAACGGTTCGATGGTCCAGGACGAGACATACGCGGCAGACGAAGGACAGGCCTCTCGAATGGAAATAGATGCAGTCATCGAAGACGAAGATCCTGCGACTGCTGCAGAAGAAGCAACGTCTATGGACGAGGACTTTACAACCCTCCCCTCCAACGTCGACCCCTGCCACGAAACTGGAGTCGTCAAGATGAATGGAGCGTGTACGGGCATACAGTATGGCTGCGACAAAGGGTGGCTCGACGACATCCGCGGATACATCTGCGATGGTATCTTACCTTCAGACAAATGGGCAGCCCGAAAACTTCGGGCGCAAGCAGCGCGCTACATCTTGCTCGACGGTAATGTTTTGAAATGGCGATTCTCGGGGCCATTACTCGCCTGCGTCGAAGGAAAGGAGGCAAGGGCAATCATGGAGGAGGTCCACGGCGGCTCCTGTGGTAACCACTCAGGAGGACGAGCCTTGGCAATAAAAATCAAACGACATGGCTATTACTGGCCGACCATGATACAAGATTGCGAGAAATACTCGTCCAGGTGCGAGAAGTGTCAACGTCACGCATCGATGATTCATCAGCCGACCGAGATGCTCTCTTCGATATCATCACCCTATCCTTTCATGCGATGGTCCATGGACATCGTTGGACCTTTACATCCGGCAAAGCAGAAACGATTTTTATTGGTCCTGACAGACTATTTTTCAAAGTGGGTGGAGGCAGATTCGTATGCAAGCATCAAGGATGCACAAGTCGAAAGTTTCGTATGGAGGAACATCATATGCCGACATGGAGTCCCATACGAGATCGTCACCGATAATGGATCACAGTTCATTTCCACAAGGTTCGAAGCTTTCTGCGAGAAGTGGAAGATCCGGCTAAGCAAATCCACCCCACGATATCCACAGGGCAACGGCCAGGCTGAAGCAATAAACAAAACGATTCTCGACGGTCTCAAGAAACGCCTCGACCAGAAGAAAGGCCGATGGGCCGACGAACTGGAAGGTGTATTGTGGTCTCATAGAACGACACCGCGACGAGCAACCAACGAAACTCCGTTCTCTCTCGTCTATGGGACAGAATGCGTCATTCCACCAGAGCTAAATTTTCCTGGAGTCCGCCGAAGACTACTCCCAGAACAAGAAGGACTCAATCACTTGTTGATGCTTGACGAGTTGGACTTGATCGACGAAAGACGGCAAAATACTACAACTCTCACGTACAAAATCGACTGTTCTACGAAGGAGACCTGGTCCTACGGAAAGTTTTCCAGAATACTGCTGAGCTGAACGCCAGCAAACTCGGAGCAAACTGGGAAGGACCTTACAAAATCACGAAAGTAGTCCGACCCGGAGTGTACGAACTCGCCAACATGTCTGACGTTCCAATAACAAGATCGTGGAACGCAATGCACCTCACGAAGTACTATACCTAAGATACTTCACATGAACTACGGGGCGGCTTGATCCCTGCAAAGGGTACGTAGGCAGCTCATCTTCGGATGGGTTCAGCTGCCCCCCTCCTAAAAAAACGGGGGGGGGGGGAGAGTGGGTACGTATACTCGTCTACTCCCACCTTTGTAATAGACTCCGCATCAACTTAATGCAAGCTTCTCGAAGCAATTTTCTTCATATCACACCCTCCACGGGTTACTAAAGCCTTAACGGAAACAGGCATCACATACGCACCTTTCACGAATCACCTAAAGTCCTAACTAAAACAGGCACCTCTCTTCAGCCTCGTTGCTGCTGGCCACAGCAACGAACTACTACATCCTTTACGGATCTAACTACTACATCCTAGCGGATTAAAAGCGCGTGCTATACAAATAACATGTCCATTGTCGGAGCGGATATACTTACGGTAGCGTATCCGTAAACCGAAATGTTCATCCTAAACCCAACAAACAACTCGTTGGTCCTAACAGTACTACATGTTCATTGACGGAGCGGATATGCTTACGGTAGCGTATCCGTAAACCGAAATGCTCATCCTAAACCCAACAACAACTCGTTGGTCGCAACAGTACTACGTGTCCATTGTCGGAGCGGATACGCTTACGGTAGCATATCCGCAAACCGAAATGTTCATCCGAAAACCCAACAAACAAATCGTTGGTCAGAATGCCTGTGCTCATAATCGGAGCAAGTATGCTTACACTAACGTAATCATTCAAGACAAAACAAACGAATCGTCGGTAATTAACACTAGCACAAACTGTAGCGAAACGGATCAGTCCTCCTTGGATAATAAAAAAAAGAAGCAGCATTCAAGCAACAAGTTTCGACAACAAAGAAACGACACAACCAAAGCCAAAGCCACAAGGCAAACATAACAAGTCAATATGGATAAAGCCATCCAGGCACCATGTCCAAATAACGTCAAAGCATAATTAAAATGATGACTTGGGCAGTTCCCCATCATCATCATACCTTACCCCTCGGAGACGCACCCTAATCATCATCGGAGGATTCGGCCGTCGTCTCAGATTCAGAGGCTTCGTTCGAACCAAGTTTACCCCTGTTGGATCCGGAGAATACGCGAACGCCGACATCCGCCGCTAACGTCTCAACAGACTCATTACCAAGCGCGACGTCGGCCTAGTCTTCAGAGATCGGCGAGACCACTAGGTCGTTCCCCAACGAAGCGACCAACTTATCAAACTCGTCATCGGCACCAGCGTACCTCGCTCTCCATCCCTCGAGTTTCTCAGTTTCGGCATCCAGCGAAGGTGCTTCATCACCACGGAGCAGCGCAAGGAGTTCAAGGTTCCCGTCGACTTGGGCGAGATCGACGACGCTGTTCTTCGACGTTTCGCCCAAGATCTTGATCTTCTCCTTGGCTCGGTCGACTTTGGATCAAAACTTCTCGGCCAGTCCGCGCATCGCCCCCTTCTTGGCCAGTTCGACCTTCTTCTCGGTCATAGCCCTCTCCGAGCTCAGCATCTGCTGGAGCTCGGCCACTCGAGCCTCTTGCTGGACCCGATAGGATTCCAAGTCTTCCTTCTGTTTCGACGCTGCCTCCGTCGCAGCATCGCGCTCACGCTCGGCTTCGGTAAGCTTTGATCGAAGCCCTTCGGCCACTTTTCGTGCACGTTCGGCCCTCCTCGCATTCTTACGAACGTCCGCCTCGTAACCGGACGTCATCTTGTTAATAGAGGCCACGAACTGAACGGAGGGAAAAAGAGAGATCAGGCATCGCATTTTCAACGAAGTACAAAAAAAAAGGGGAGTTCGACGCAAACTACCTTAGCACCACGGCGAGACATTTCAGCATATGGCTTGCTCCGGGATAAAGTATCGGGAGGAGGAAAACAATCTCCCTTGGAAAGAATCTTGGAGAAGAGAGTGGCCGAGGCCGACGCGTCGTCACAAAATATTTCAGCAGCAAACGGCTGAGATACGGGTTGCGAAGGCAGCTCGTGCTCAGCAGCACTACGAACCGATGCGTTACGCCTTTTTCGTCCAGGAGCGTCATCCTTTTGAGGATTTTTCCCTGTGTCAACCTTTGCCGGGACACGTCTCCAGACAGGCCTCACCCGATCGGTGTCCTCACTTGTAGCCGCAGCCTTGCCCTTTCCGCGGTGAACCGGGGGGCAAGCCCAACACGATCTCTCTCACAATGGGGATCGGCGGAGCCAGCGCGGACGGTTCAACAGATGAGTCGCCCGAGGGGAAAGCAAGGGCAGCACTCAGCTGCTCTGCAGAGATCTCAGTTCGGCCGACCTCTGCCTGCTCCATCGCGGCGCGGCTCTCGGGCTCCATCCTTTCGCGAATATATGGTCTTTTCCCCATGGCTCTCTTCGTACTGCTAGAAGAACACGAAGGAGATGAACTTGGAGAATAATACCCAAAGTATCGTGCCCGCGCTCTCTCTACTCTTTGAAGAGTAAAATCTCCTTGCCAGTCGCACTCACCGGAAGCTAGAGTCTCACGAAGCATAATTATGTCCGGAGGACACGTCGGGAGCGGATTAGGAACTGCAAAACCAACAAATAAGACTGAGGGTCATGACATGTTCAAAAAGACAGAAAAGCTCGTAAAGCTATGGATCGGCTACCGATTTTTCTCCATGTGGTCCTAATTTTGTTAACCCAATCTGCACCAACCGAAGCCTCGGATATGGGCACAAAGAAGAAATAATCCTCCCAAGATCTGTCTTTACTTGGAAATCCTCCGATAATTTTGCGGTGAGTTTTGTTCGAAAGGGAGTAAAGAAGCAAATCCTTGGAGCGAAACGTCCGGAAGGATAGCAGGTTCAACAAGTGATCCACGGTGACTTCGTCGCCACACTCGAAGCTGCGGACCACGATCCCAACCAGGTGTCGAATTTCCCGCGGAGTTATTTGTGCCAGAGCCAGTCTATGCTTCCACAGATACCCCAGGATGACCCCTGGTATTGGGAACCATATGAAGCACATGTAGAAACAACTCTCGTACAAGGTAAAAAACCCTTTTGGGGGCTCACTGGCCCGATCCGATGGCGATGGAAGGATGAAGTCAATTTCTTCGGAAATGTTGAAATGGTGCCTGAGGGTCTCCAAAGATTCAGCAGTGGATAGAGTAGATCCTGGTGGATCAGGCGCCTAATGCTCGTATGTGCCCTTAGAAACTCGCCGTGTTGAAGAACACGCCCGAAGGCTCGCGTCTTGCCTAAGCCTAATACAATCGGAACTCCAATTCTCCATCTCGATTTTTACATTGAAAGGACTCTCCATCTCGCCCAGCAAAGAAAATCACTTCGGCAACAGATTACTTCGGCGGAGAAGACTTCGGCCGAAAACAATTTCAGGGACAACAAAAAAAAACAACTAGACAACCTAAAGAAAAAAAAAAATATCTTCAAGAGGAGGAGAGAGAAGGGAGAGAGAAGTTACCTTGAGATTTTTGAGAAGTGAAGAAGTGAAGAGGAAAGGAGGAGAAGGGGGAGCATATATAGGCTCATAAAGCAAAAGATGATGTCATCTGGCATTGGGAACCGGGCCAAAACACAGTTGAATGAAGAAATTTCTACTGGAAAAAAGATTATCAGTCTGAAGACAGAGAACCTGGTGGACATCAAAAACAACGGACTCAGCGTCATGTCAGCTCAGCTCATACCAATCGACACGGCGCATTGATCCCAGCTTGGACTTCCTTTACCTCGGCACTATCATCACTGAAACTACCGAGCTGGGGGGCTAACTGTTGGGGTCAAAACCCGCCCAGCTGTGATCAATGGGAAAATGGCTAAGTATGAAAATACGAAGAATCGGACAAGGCCAAAATTGTGCCTAAGTCATTTCTATACGAGTCCACTTAAGCACAAGAGGGGCCATTCTGGCCGAAGAAGCTCACTTCGGCACGGAGACTTCGGCAAGCCTAGTCACTTCGGCATAAATACTTTGGCAAAGAAAGAAGGAGACTTCGGCAAGCTTTGGTTCACTTCGGTAAGGAGACTTCGGAAAAGAAAGGAGAGACTTAGGCAAGCCTTGTCTCCGCTTAGGCAAGCCTTGTCTTCACTTAGGCAAAGCTTTGTCTCCACTTAGGCAAGCTTTGGCTCACTTCGGCAAAGAAAGGAGAGACTTAGGCAAGCCTTGTCTTCGTTTAGGCAAGCCTTGTCTTCACTTAGGCAAGCCTTGTCTTCGCTTAGACAAGCTTTGTCTCCACTTAGGCAAGCTTTGGCTCACATCGGCAAAGCTTTGGCTCGCTTCGGCAAAGAAAGGAGAGACTTAGGTAAGCCTTGTCTTCACTTAGGCAAGCCTTGTCTTCACTTAGGCAAGCCTTGTCTTCACTTAGGCAAGCTTTGTCTCCACTTAGGCAAGCTTTGGCTCACATCGGCAAAGCTTTGTCTTCACTTAGGCAAGCCTTGGGGCATGGTCACATCGGCAAGCCACATCGGCAATGAGCCGCGGCTTCGGCGATAACCCACTTCGGCACAGCCCTGGCTTCGGCAAGCCACATCGGCAAAGGAAGGAGGACTTCGGCACAGGGATGCTCACTTCGGCAAGCCACATCGGCAAAGGAAGGAGGACTTCGGCACAGGGATGCTCACTTCGGCAAGCCACATCGGCAAAGGAAGGAGGACATCGGCAAAGGAAGGAAGACATCGGCAAGGACCCACGGCTTCGGCCATGACCCACGGTCTTTGGCAATGTCACTTCGGCAAGGACCCATGGCTTCGGCAATGTCACTTCGGCAAGAACCCATGGCTTCGGCAATGTCACTTCGGCAAGGACCCACGGCTTCGGCAATGTCACTTCGGCAAGGACCCACGGCTTCGGCAACGATCCATGGCTTCGGCAATGTCACTTCGGCCATGACCCACGGTCTTCGACAAGCAACCCCCGGTCATCGGCCATGACCCACGGCCTTCGGCAAGCAACCGCGGTCTTCGGCCACTTCGGCCAAGCTGGCCACTTCGGCCAAGCTGGGCACTTCGGCCAAGCTGGGCACTTCGGCCAAGCAGGCCACTTCGGCCAAGCAGGCCAAGCAGGCCACTTCGGCCAAGCTGGCCACTTCGGCCAAGCTGGCCACTTCGGCCAAGCTGGCCACTTCGGCCAAGCTGGGCACTTCGGCCAAGCTGGGCACTTCGGATAAGCTGGGCACTTCGGCCAAGCTGGGCACTTCGGCCAAGCAGGCCACTTCGGCCAAGCAGGCCAAGCAGGCCACTTCGGCCAAGCTGTCCACTTCACCACTTCGGCCAAGCTGGCCACTTTGGCCAAGATGGCCACTTCGGCCAAGCAGGCCACTTCGGCCAAGCAGGCCACTTCGGCCAAGCAGTCCACTTCGGCCAAGCAATCCACTTCGGCCAAGCAGTCCACTTCGGCCAAGCAATCCACTTCGGCCAAACTGCCTGGCCGAAGTCAAAACCCTACGAAACTGTCTGGCCGAAGTCAAAACCATACGAAACTGTCTTGCCGAAGTCAAATATATACGAAGTTGCCTGGCCGAAGTCATTTCTATACGAAACTGTCTTGCCGAAGTGAAATCTATACGATTTGCCTGGCCGAAGTCAAGTCTATACGAAGCCAGAAGACGACGTGGCCGAAGTCATTTCTATACGAAACTGTCTTGCCGAAGTGAAATCTATACGAAGTTGCCTGGCCGAAGTCAAGTCTATACGAAGCCAGAAGACGACGTGGCCGAAGTCATTTCCATACGAAACTGTCTGGCCGAAATCAAGTCTATACGAAGCCAGAAGACGACGCGGCCGAAGTCATTTCTATACGAAGACAACAAGCCCATCTTTGGCCTACAACGATACAGAGGCCCACGAAGTCAAGCCGACTTCGCTAAAAAGGAAGTCCCAAAGGATTAGGAAGTTTTCCTTATCTCTTTAGGATTGACCTGGCCGACTCAAACTAGTATATATATCTATGTACATCCTTTGAAAAAGGGATCCGCAATTTACTTAGCAAAAAACCCTAGACTTTTTTGCTCTCAAACTCTTGTACGAAAGCTTTTCGACACAGCTTAACAAAAAAACCATATTTGGATCTCTCCGTTCGTGGTTCATCCGCAGAAATTTCATCCCCCTTAACAAACCTCCGACAAATTCTAATTGTGTTGATTTCGACTCCCACAACAAGTAGAATATAAACAGTGTTTGCGTATACTCTACTTCCAACGGCAGAGACTGAGAACGCTTTGTTTTTCTTCTGCGAGTAAAAGCAGAGACTGCGCATACTCTTTTCTCTCTCTACTTGTACTCTGCGTAGTCTACATTTACTTGCGTTGCCAATGTCAACATGCAGACAGTGTGCCACCGGTCCGTGTTAACTCTGCTGATCTTAAGGGGTAGCGCTGGTATTTCCAAAAAAGTGTACTGGTTCTACAATTTTCCCTACGAGTGTACCCCGTTTGACATTAAAGTCAGAAAAGGTACTATTTTGGACTATTTCTTCTTTAAACATTGCAAATTTTTAATTTAAAAATCAAACTCTCACTATTACGTAAACTCTACTATTAATACCCTAATTTTACATGTAAACCTTTGGTACCAACTAGAGACACGCGGAACATACGGTATGACTCAAAAAAATCGAACTAAACCTCAACAAACCAAACTGAATCATATTAAAAAAATGTAAAACTGAACCAAAATCAAATTCTTACGACCCGCGGGTTGGCCCGCTAACCCGTTGGACCATGCGGTGCGGGCCTGGACATGTATTTAAAAATCGCAACCCGCGACAGACCAGCCCGCGCGGTTCAAAAAAAAATTGGGTCCGCCACGGATTGGGCTACTTGAACGTGGGCTGGCCCGTCTGACATCTCTATGTGGGTCGATCAATTGCCGTCTGATCGACTGGCTGATCGACCCACAGGTCGATCAAAAGGTGGACAGGAATGGTGATTCTGGACATGATCTGATCGATCTAAATTTCGACCTACAGGTCGAAATTTGTCTTCATGCAGTTGCAAATTCACTTATTTGGCTCCTTTTGGTCCATCTCTTCAATCCTCTTGAAACTCCTTTGCTCCATTTGAATTTTCCCACTTCTTGAATCCCATTTAGCCCACAAAAGTCTCCTCTAAGTGCAAACTCCAAAGTACCTAAAAAGGAAACAAAAAATGCACAAAATGCAAGAAGATGGATCTTAAACTCTAAATGTAATCCTAAACCGAAATGAGACTCAAAGGATGCAAGATGACACAAGTACAATGCAAAAGTGGATGAAAAATAATGAATATGCAATCTTTAAAGAGATAAAAATGCCAAACATCAACTCCCCCGAACTTGCCTTTTGCTTGTCCGCAAGCAAACAACAAAACACAAACCCGAGAGAAAGGTTGGAAAGGGGAATTCATATCTAAAACCAAACTCAAAAATCTATCCTAAACACCCAACATCCAATCTCACAAGAAAAACAATTCAATGATCAATCGCTCTTAACCAATTCTCATCACAAAACACAAGTTTTCATTCCAAAGAACTAAATCCACACTTCCACTCAAATCCTCAAGACTCTTTAACATTCATTATCCGAGATTCGTGAATCCTTACCAAGGGAGTATCTTTTGCTTCTAATCGGTTCAAGGGTGAAAGAAAGGGGGTTAATGCAAAGAAAAGACGGCTAACTTGATTTAACGGTGGTTTCTCCCAATGAAAGGAGCAATGCGTGTCAATGCGTAAAATAGCTCAAGATGGTGGAACAATTGATTCATACAAAATATTTGCTTCCATTTCCTATCCAACCTTAATCTTCAAATCCTAGAGTCTACCCCAATGACAACATCTTAACTACCCTTTCAAGAGAGTAATCCCAACCGAAACTCTTTTTTTTAGCCAAATATCAACCAAAAATATCAAGTAACCAAACTTTTTCATTCTTTTCTTTTTTTGTGAACTTTTCTTTTATAAACACAGGCTCTTTCATTTCGGTTTTGGATCCTCTTTCCTAGCATCTTTGCTCTTTTCTCATCATTTTTTTTTCTTTTCATTTTTCTTCTTCTTACTCTAGGGAGGATATTTCTTAAAGGCTTAAGAGCTATTTACTCAACTTGGTTTCCCTTTTCTTTCTCACAAATCTTCCACCACACTCGGTGTTTTAGCTTTGTTTTCCTCACTTTTTTTTATTTATTTTTTTTTTTTTTTGCAATTTTCTTCCTTTTACCACTTTGGCTTTAACTACCCATAACTCTTCTCAAGAATCAACAAAACAAACTCACCCCTAATGATCCTAAGTGCTAGCTAAATGTGATTCCCAAGCTAGCCTATGGAAGCATTGATTTTGTCGTTCCGTATCTTCGACCATTTTACACTTGAAGTGCAATGCAAAAAGGCCTCACTCAACAATGCAAGGGGTTTCAAAAAAGGTTAGGGTAATTAGTGAGGTTCCATTCTAAAGATGAGAATGGTCATTCAAACCCTCAAAGGGTTGGTAAAAATATAGCTTAAGACTTGAATGAATAGCTAAAAAGCACCATAGATGCGAAATCAAACCCTAGGTAAGGATAATTAATCATTCATTAAGGTTTTCCACTTGATAGAGTCTTAAGTCTAATCATGCAAGGTTTTTCTAGTCTAAGGAAATCCAAGAATGTGAATGATCAAATCTTAGCAATTGCAACGTCTCAAGAGTGTTTTTCAAGTTCAAACATCAAAAGGGGGTTTAAGCTCGGTTTAAGGCATGGATTTACAAAGAAAGTCAATCATGATTCCCAATTCTAACATGCAAGAATGTCATGTGAACTACATGCATTTCTTTTTTTCTTTTTTTTTGAATTTTTTGGTTTTAAAAGTATGTACAATGCAAATGCTAAAAATAAAAGAAAAATAACACAACTAAAACGTGATTAGCAACGTGTTCCCTCCCCCGAACTTATCTCTCACCGTCCCGGTGAGAAACAAGAAACGAAGAAGGGATCAAACACACAAAGAACAAATAAAAACGAAAATTATGTATAAAAGAGAGAATGGTGTACCTTGGAGCCTCTAGAAGAACTCGGGAGGCTCATGGTAAGGAGTAGGCGCTGGAGGAAAGGGGGCTTGGGAAAGTTCCCAAGGGTATGTTTAACGTCGCTAGTTTGACGGAGTTTCTACAACTCAAATACACAAAAACAAAACAAAACAAAAAAATTGAAAATAACAAGAAATAAAAATATGTACGAGAGATACCTTTGGGAATGCCTCCCAAGAGTGCTTGTTTCACGTCTCTAGCTTGACATTTTGAGGAGATTATGCGGAGTTCGAATGAGAGATATCTTTAAGGCTAGTTCCCCAATCGGTGAGTTCAATGCTCCATACTCTTGTCATTGCCTCCTTGGCTACCTCAGTCTCCTTTTCATTCAACCCGGGAGTTAAGATCACTTTCGCCTTAGAGAAAGGCTTAGAACCGCTTGTGCTCTTCACTTTGCACTCTATAGCACCATCAACAAACTTCATAGGATACAAGAAGAGCATTGAATTCTTGTCCTCCTTTGGCTTCTTCTTTGTGACTCTAGGTGCTTCCACTTCCAAACCCAACTTTAAAGGTTCTTCAAAAAGTAAGTTTAAGAAACCTCCATCAAAAAGGTCTTCACCAAATTTCTCACCATCAAGGCTTAGAGACTCATTCACCACTTGAGAAGGTTCATCCTTCACTTGAATCCTCGTCGAATCATCCTCATTAGTGCAAGTGATTGTTCCACACAAATTGGTAGTGGTGGGAGTGATGGGATAATATACCTTTGAGTCCACATTGAAGAGTATGGCTCTCTCATTCACAAAATCTATGCTTTCTCCCGTGGTTGCCAAGAATGGGGTTCCAAGTATGAGAGGTAGCTTCCGCGTGGTTTCCATCTCCACCACCATGCAGTCCGTTGGAACCACACAATTTCCAACTTTTAGTGGGTAGTCTTCAAGCATGCCAATTGGACACTTTGATGATGCATCCGCAAATGAGATTGAGCTAGTGTTTCTTTTCAAATACTTTATCCCAAGTCTCTTCACCATCTCAAGAGAGATCAAATTGACACAAGAACCCGAATCGCACAAAGCATCATCAAATTTCAAATCACCAAGAGAGCAAGGGATTGTGAATTTACCGGGATCATTCTTCTTAAGGATCAACCTTGGCTCAAGTGGTGCCTCATGTTGTTGCTCATAGGTCTTCATCACGTCCATAACCTTTGCATGATTTGCTAGGACGTCTTTGATGAACTTTCTTTGGCTTGGGACTTGACTCAAGTCATCATTCTTGGGCAAAGACACTCCAACATGATGCATATCCTTTTTAAACTTCGAGAAGATTTTCTTTTGAGCCTTAGTGTAGACCGGTTGTGGGAATGGAACTTTTGGTACATAGGGAGGGGGTTCATCCTTAGGGAGATCAACTCTAGAGGTACATTCCCTTTCCTTCTTCTTAGACACCATCTCTTCTCCTTTAGCACTTTCCACAACAACCTCATCAATCTTGACAACTTGTTCATCATGGGGAAACTCAAGAAGCTTGGCTAGTTCCTCCACGTATTATTCATCTTCATCCAATTGTAGGTCTCCAATGAGTCTTTGGTGAGTTTCCAAGGATTCCTTTTCATCCAAGAGGACCATGTTACAAAAGGACTTTGGATTTGACTCGGACTTACCCGGTAGAGTGTTTATTGGACTCTTTGAAGTTGAAGCAACTTGAGCTATTTGGTTGTCCAAGGTCTTCATATGTGTAGATAGATGCTCAGACTTGGCATTTAGATCATTGTAAGCGCCATCTACCTTGTTGTGTATCTCCACCATTCTCTTGTTCAACTCAATAGCTCCTTTTCCTTGTCCTTCTATGATTTGTTTGAGAAGAAGATTTGTCTCATCATTTTTGGGTTGTGGTTGAGAGGAACTACCTTGTCCTTGGTAATTTTGATTCCCTTGTTGTTGAAATTGGGGTCTCACAACAAAGCTTTGTGGTTGAAAGTTTTGTTGTGGAACAAAACCTTGTCCTTGGGGCTTTTGTTGAGGATAAACTTAGTCTTGGGGGTTCTCAATATTTTTGTTCCTATAGGAGAGATTGGGATGGTTCCTATAGTTTTGGTTAAAAACCCCTTGTTGGTTGTAACCTCCTTGCATGTAACTCACTTCCTCTTGACTCTCTTGGAAAACCTCTAGGCAACCCTCTTTATTCCCATCAAACTCTCCTACATAATTCATGGCCTTTTGTGTGGACATGATTAACTTGTCCAACTTCTCATTTAGCTCCTTGATTCTTGTATCTTCTCCCTTAGGCTCTCTCACTGCCCTATCATAGTCTCCCCCATAGCAATGGTTGCTTTGTGCGAGATTCTCCACTAGTTGCTCACCTTGCTCTATGGTCAAGCTTGCAAAGTCTCCATTACTAGCGGTATTTAGGGCGATGTGATACTTTTCCTCAATACCACGGTGGAATATCCCTAAGAGGGCTTCCATAGGAACTCCATGATGGGGGCAAGAACGCGTATATCCTTTCAACCTTTCCCACGCCTCATACAAAGTTTCATTCGGTCCTTGTTGGAAGCTTGTGATATCATTTCTAATCTTCGCGGTCCTTTGATTGGAGAAGAACTTGGCCAAGAATCTCTTCTTACATTCTTCCCATGTCGTGATGGAGGAGGTTACCACACTCTTCTCCCATTGAAAAGCCTTATCCCCAAGAGAAAATGGGAAGAGAGTCAATTTGATAACATCTTCGGGAACCCCATTCATTTTTACCGTTGCACAAAGACGCTCAAAGTTATCCACATGCTCGATAGGGTGCTCCATGGGCAAACCGAAGAAGCGATTGTTTTGCACCATATTGATCAAGCTTGACTTGATCTCCCAATTGTTGTTTCCACAAGGATGAGCACCATATCCGACTTCGGTGTAGTAAGTCAGCTTCTCTTCATCACCAACCAATGGAAGCAAATTATAATTTCTGAAGTCTCCTTATTTAAGAGAGGACTCTCACTTCATAGGAAGATTCGAAGGCATTGGGTTTCTCAGCATTTTTGTATGTTCTATGTTAGCGTTTAGGTCTGGTGTAGCAATTTTAGGGTGTTTGGGCAGTAATCGGTGCTTTTTTGTTTTAGGAACTTGTAGTTCGGTGTTAAAAATAGTCTTCCCTTGTTTGAGCTATGTTTCCGGGGAAATTCAATCTTCTCCGGCTTTTGTCTCTGGGATTTGGTTCTATGATCGCCGGTTTTGTATTCCACTACGTTTATAATATAAAATCAGATGACAAAAAAAAAATTGTCCATTTTAATCTTGTCCATTTCCCCAAACATTTAAATAGTATTGTGTAATGAAAATTAATGCGAAATTAAGCGGGTATTATTCAGCGAAGGAATTCAAGTGATGCCTTTGACTGCTTCATTTGATCAAGCTATAGCGAACATTTTGGGAAACTGTGTCTTATTGATCATACCAGGGATATTGTGGTACAAAAAGGTTTAGGAGAATGTCTAAAATGTTACTGGTTAATTTTGAACTCAAACCATTGGAAATAGACTTATCCGTTTGTGATGACTACTCCAAACTCCTTGTCACTAACACTTAATTTTGGTTATATATACAGGTGAAATTGGATCCTTCAAGCATTGTATTGTAAAGAACTCCTCAGCTACAGTAGCTCCCTCGGCTTTCCATTTCTGACTCTGCTGCCAAGTCGTCGATTATCCCTGTTTCGTCTTCCTAAGGTGATTAGCCATTGCTCTGTATCAGACTTTTGTTGTTGAGTTTTTACTTGCTAGTGTCTTTGGTACCTTTTTGTTTCTGAAATAAATCATTGTCAGTTGACGTTTTATAGTGGGTCTTAAGATTATAGGACATCAATATAGCTTGCATTGATATCCCATTTGTAAGTAGTTGGAAACCATGTATTACCACTAGTATTTGGTACCTTTAGCGGAAAACCTCTCCTAAACCTTGTCAGTTATTAAAGAGTTACCATGATCTGTTTTCTTGAACCTTTCATATTGATTAGCCTTAAAATCAGTGTGGTCATTGACTAGACTTGAGCAGAGTCATAAAAAAGACAACATAGGATGTGGTCATCAGCTGTAGTGCCTTGAGGTGAAGTTGGTCAGATTTTGGTTGATGAAAAGTTCTCACACTCTAGTAAAATGCCAATACAAAAAGACCCAAGAGTTTTGGTTGATCAAATCTATTTGGAAGACCAAGGCAAACTCATTTATCTAATTCCTCTAATTAGTTTGATGTAATTAGACACTTGTACAACTTGTGAATACATGTCAATAACTTTGCAGTATATAGGAACAAACTCCATAGTTATCAAATGTGTACATGAAACAGTTTTGGTTTTGGATCAAACCAGTGCTGCAGCCACTACACTTAAATGACACTCTTGGTGTCTGTGATTATTTCTTTTCTACCTTTTGATCAGACACCAAGAGTGTCATTTAAGTGTCAACCTCAAAAATCTGGAATTGATGACTTGTACACGATTTCCTTCCTTGTAATTGAACAGAGGTCCCATAAAAGCAAGCTATGTGGTCCAAGGAAGAAGAGCTTATCTTTGTGGCCGATGCTACAGGTAAAATTGGTCCTAGAATTGGGAGGTTAGTTTCTAATTTCTTGCTTCTTTAAGTTTGAAGAATACATCAGTGTGTTCCTTCGTTCAGAGAGCAGCAAATCTTGTGCAAGAACCATTAATACAGAATGCTTTTCAACATTCAATGATCTCCAGCATATTGGTGATGTTTAACCACTTTGCGGTGTGTTAGGGAAGTGAAACACAGATGAACGAAACTCAACGTCCAAACAAAATGTTCCCACTGTTTACAATTTCTATAGAAAACTAACAGGCAGCTGTAGAAAAGCTTGAAATTGTGGAAATCTGACTTGCAGATCCAATATAGCCCGCACTGGAAAATGCATCGGTGACTATATGCAGCAAGAAGATATTACAAGGCCACCAAGAACCTTACTGATATTCCATCATCTCTTGCGTCTTTCTAGTTTCATTTTGCAACATCCTTGGGAACAAATAGATTTGGATTTCCGACTGCAGTTCTCAAGGAAGTCTATAATGTTTTTCTTTCATCACTACATGACACATCTTTGTGTGGGCTCTTGTGATAACATGTTCTTTGCTGGACGAAGTGTTGATTGCAAGCAGTCTAAATTATGCAGCGAGTGATTCACAAAATATCTTGAACACCAATAATTGAATATAAGGGTTGAAAAATAAACTAATAATAGACCAAATTTTGTCCAAATATCATCAAGACTTATTACATAAATTTTAGGCATTGTTAATAACCAAATTCTTTTTCTTCCTTTTGCCTCCTTGCTTGCCTCTTTGCTTGATACGCACTGAACTTGGAACATAGGAGCACCCAATTGGAAAATGATATTTTTCGGTAGATTCTCCGAGATCCAGTTCTTTGTAATATCCATCTTCTCCAATGATGTAAGCTGTGTTGCGGCGTGTGGTCTTTACCTCAACATTGTCTCTATCTTTGTCTTTATCAAAAACCACAACAACTTTCTCCTCTTCGTCAATGAAGAAACTCCCTGCTCCATCTCCAAATTGGAAATTATTGAGCGGTTCCATATTCACGGCTAAGAACAACTTGTTCCACAACACAACTTCAGGTTCAATCTTAGTCGTAACCCAAATCTCCATATACAATGTGTCCCAACGCTGAAATAACACAGCAAGTTGCTCTTCTCTAACACTAGAAAGAGTCACACTATCTCCGTCACCAGAATGAAACGGGAGACGAAGATGTGGCCCAAATCTCTCTTTCGTAAAGTCAAAACAAATCAAGAAATCCACAACGTCACTTTCTATATATCGTCCTGTTTCTGGATACTCTTCTCGGGCAAACCAATAAGTATTTCCCTTGAGAGACACGCCACGTGCATCAAACTCTATCTCCGCATCGGAAACAACATCAAGAACCCTCCATGAATTAGAGTTTAACTCGTAGATTTCGTACTCAACAGATGAGTCATCGAGGGAATTAAGAAATCTCAAAACTTTGTAGTTGCGTCGTGATTTACTATTCTCGTATCCTAAAGCATACACCACATACTTGTCCGGAGGACCACCGGGTTTGAACCACAGGGTTTGGCCCAAATAAGGATTCCAAACAACGAACCTAGTATAGTCTTTTGTGATGCATAACAGCAAACCGTTGCAGTGATAGACTTGATATATATCGACTCGATCTGAATCTGTTAAGCTAATAAGCTTAACTTGACAATTTATAGATGGGTCAACGCCCCTGTGGAGATTGAGGCTCATCAAATACACCCGAAAATCAATCGCCATGACCACCATAGACTCCCTTGCTGCTGCTGCTTTTGCTTGAGCAAGGTGCTTCTTTGTAAAGCTCCGATCTTTGGATAAACTGTTCCAATTTTTGCAAGCAGATCGGAATCCTCTCAGAGATGTCACCGGGAGCCTAGAGAACACCTCCTCTGCCAAATCCCTAGGAAGATCGGACATCGTCGTCGTTTTTGCAGTTAGCTCCTTCTTCTTCGTTGCTGATTTTGCTAGAGCAAGGTGCTTCTTCTTAAAGCTCCGATTTTTGGATAAAGTGTTCAACTTTTTGCAAGCAGATCGGAGACCTCTCACCGGGAGCCTAGAGAACACCTCCTCCGCCATATCCCTAGGAAGATCGGAGAACATGTTCTTCAATTTTTTCAACAAGGATCGATGTTGCACAAATAAGTTAGGTTAGAAGCTCTTTTTCTCCTCTGTGGTTACAATATAATATTAGGTGGTTTCCATTAGGTTCCGCCATTCCGGCAACCGATTGCCGATTTTAAGACACAGAAACCCTAACTGAAGTTGGGCCAATCGTGGGATTTAGAATCTAGTGGATAATATGGTGAGTAGCGTTTGGCTCACGTTTGTTTGCCAGTTTTCTTAGTTACAAATCCGGTTTATTTTAATTTCAAATTATTAATCATAAAACGCCAAAATCTAAACGCCATGTAGTTTTGAATTGATTTTCAAACTTTGTGTAGTTCTAGTTTGTAAAATTTCAAATTATATAGTTCATTAAAGAGGTTCAAACTATGTGGTTTGAGATAGAATCCAAACTTTCCGTGTAGGTGTAGATTGATCACCATTTTTTTTTTAAATAATATTTTTAAAACCGGAAACGGTTTTAGATCATGGGTCGACTCGGTTTAATTGGGTTTACCATAATTTGTTCTCGACCCAAAAGAACAGAAGAAAGAATTTGAAACTTGCTTGCATTTCAAGACGGGAAACACTTGAAGAAGCGCGGAGACGTTGGTGATAAGATTTTGTTTGGTTTTAAGGATTTCTTCAGCCACAGGAACAATCTCTTTAATGGGGTACTCTTTCCCTCTATTTTCGATTCTCCTTTAGACTCATTGGCCGGATTTTTCTAAAGTCATCAAACTTTGATTTGTTGATTCTGGAAGATGTAGTTGAGTAACTAGCCCCCTGAAATGAGCTCAAATTTCGCCACATTTTATATCTCCAATTCGTCATAGCGAGGTTAATCTAGATAGAGAACAATGAATCATTGGCTGTTCGTTTGCCTGACGCAGGAGGCTGCGGCTGCGACTTGCGGTCAAATACTGTTCGTTTACCTGCCGCAGCCTCCTGCGTCCAAACGCTGCGGTTAGACGCTGCGTTCTGCATCTCAAATTTTTAACCGCTGGAGAAATTTAGCGGTGCGATCGAAATTGTTGCGATTAAAATTGTAAAAGACAAAAATACCCTTATAGTTATTTGTGAATTACAAAAAAATACCCCTAACCCTAAATCTAAGGTTCGATATTTGGCCCTCTTCGTTTTTGTTTTGTTTCTCCGACTCCATTTTCTTCAAGCCACCACCGATTTCAAATCCTCCTCCTCCTCCTCTGCGTGCGCTAGCTTCTCCTCCACAATCTAATAGAAACCAGCCACGGCGTCTACGGCCACCATCTCCTCCTCCCCCTCCTCCGCCGCGGATCTTCACTGAGAAAAGTGGATTAAACACAGGCAAAACGGTGGGTCTTGTGGTTTGAGCTGTTATTGGGTACTGTTTTCTCCGCCTCTGATTCTGATTTTTTTTTTCTCACGTTTTGGATAAATCTTTAGTCTTGCAATTGAGTTTCATGTGCGTGATTTCGATTTCTTAATTGTACTTTGAGATCGCGTCGTGAATCAGTGTAGGGTTTAGTGACTGATGTATTAGAGGAAATCAATTGTTGTTGTGGAAAGGTGACAACTTTATTAGGGTTTTGATGATTCTGAAATTGAGAACATCGACTGCATAGGATCATTTTTGTTTGTAGATAGATTATTTGATCTGTGATTTTGCAATTTTAGACTTGTGGGTTGCTTCAAAATCAAAACTTTTTACTCAATTTATCAAGAAATTGAAGATTTATTTATAGTCTCGTTTATATCATAGAAACTGTGAAAGAGAGATCTCTCTATGGACCTTTATGTTGAGGTTTTTTTGATAATTAGATTGAAACTTTTTTTGAGTCTGAGATTTCTCTTTCTTTGCCTTTTAGAGAGTTCTCAGAACAAAAGTATCTTTGTGGTTTTCATGAAATTAATCTGATTTTTATGTTGTTACTCTGGTGGTTTTAGGATTGCTCCACAAGATTTTAAACAAGGATCAGAGATAAACAAGAAACATGGCTAATGATGTAAGTAATTTTGTGGATTATTTAATGGCTAATCTTGTGACTGATTTTATGAATTGTTCTTTAGAATTGGACCGATGAGGAATGTCGGTATTATTTTCATCTCTTTGCGGATGAGAAAAGAAAAGGAAATATAACGAAGCTTGGAATGAATCAAACTGGGAAAGACTTCATTATTAAGAAATTCGAAGAGAGATTTGGGAAGGGATTCCTCGTATGGAAAAAATTCAAAAACAAGTATGATACTAGTAAAAAAGCATACATCAAATTCAAGAGGTTAATTCACAATAGAACTGGTCTTGGATATGATGATATGGGAAGATTGGATATGTCTGATGATTGGTGGGAGGAACGTAAAAAGGTAATTAATATTTCCTTTCTCATATACACATTTTTGAGTTTGTTTCTCCTTATGTGAGTATTCTGATTTTGATTTTGTTTATGTGAGTATTTGGGTAGCAATCTGTTTTGGTGTGGAAGTATTTAGGTGTAGTAATCTGTTTTGGTGTGGAAGTGTTGAGATTTTAGATGGGTATATTTTGGTGTGGAAGTGTTTAGGTGTAGCAATATGTAAGTTCATTGGGAAGACTATCAAATCATGTTTGTGTTGTGGCTTGAAATGAAATGCATTGGAACTGTTGCTGCTACAATCTTTACGCTTTTGACTAATACTTCTTGTTTATTTTTGTTATATAGGAGTGGCCAGGTGCTGTAAAATACAAAAAAAAAGTTGATTGCTAATATGGATGTGTTTGAAGAATAATTTGGTTCTATTACTGTGACTGGAGCAGAAGGATGGAGTGCTCAACAAGGAGAAGCAAGTTTAAATTCTAGAGTGGATGGAGATAATGAGGATGAAGTTGATTCTGTTGATAAAGATATGTCGGTGCCAGAGACACAAACCCAAGCTGTAGAGACACAAACCCAAGCTGGAAGTTCAAGGAAAAGAAAGCGTAAAGAGAAAGATGTAGTTATAGAGACTTCTGTTGCACGGAATACAATTCTTTCCCAGAAGAATAAAATAGCGGAACAGTTGTTGGAGCGTGAATATGCTTCTAGTGTTGAGCGTGTAGTAGAGATACTTAATGAATTGCCTGGAGTGAGGAAGTGGTCTCCATTTCACCGAGCATCGGTTGATCATCTTCTACCTGATGCAGTGAACCGTCAGGGTTTTGTAGCGTTTTCTAGTGTTGAAGATAAGATTAGCTATTTGGAGTATAGGACCGGAAGAAAGTTCTATGATTGACTTTTATTAATGCTTTTTGTCTTTAGTCTAGTACTTTGTTTATAACTACTAATGATGGCTTTTTAGTATTTTGGATTATGATTTCAGCATTATATATATAATTTCGTTTATGTCATTTGGTTTTTAGTCTTATATAAGTTTTTGGATTTTTCAATATTTTGTAGATGGTTAGAAGATGGATATTGGATGATGATGATGATGATGATGATGAACTTGGTTTATTTGATGTGCTTACTGCTGAGAGATTGAGTCATAGAACAGATCGAGGAGCAGGATGGCGTCATGTTCAACAGCTTATGCATGGATCAGACCAACAATGTTATGATATTCTTCGAATGAACCAAAGAACATTTGAAGATTTATATAGGATGCTAACTAGGCGATATGGGTTACAAGAGTCTGAAAATATCTACGTTGAAGAATCTGTTGCCATGTTTCTTGAGGTGGTTGGTCAAGATAAAACTATGCGGGTTATAGCTGAAAGATATCAATGGTCATTGGATACTGTGAAAAGGAAACTTGATGATGTTTTGAGTGTTCTCCTCAAGTTTGCAGCGGATACACTAAAACCAGAAGAAAGTGAGTTTACAAGAGAAGTTTTGAGGAATGATGATCAATATTGGCCATTTAAAGATTGTATTGGAGCACTTGATGGAACTCATGTCCCAGTTCGCCCTCCTAGTCGAACTGCAGAAGCATATAGAGGTAGAAAACTGGAGCCTACAATGAATGTCCTTGCTATATGTAATTTCGATATGAAGTTCATATATGCATATGTCGGTGTACCAGGCAGAGCACATGATACAAAGGTATTGACTCATTGTGCGAGGAATGAACCTTCTTTTCCACATCCGCCTAATGGAAAGTATTATCTAGTTGACTCCGGATATCCCACCAGGACAGGGTATCTTGGTCCGTACCGTAGGATGCGATATCATCTTGATCAATTTGCTAGAGGAGTACCACCAACAAACACACGGGAGTTGTTTAACCGAAAGCATTCGGGTCTGCGATCAGTGATTGAGCGAACATTTGGAGTATGGAAAGCAAAATGGAGGATTTTGGATCGTAAGCATCCAAAGTATGGTTTGACTAAGTGGATCAAGCTTGTAACAGCGACGATGGCACTACGCAACTTCGTACGTGATTCACATCGGGAAGATTCTGATTTTGTATATTGGCAAATCACAAAAGAATATCATGCTCATGGTGATGAAGAAGAAGAAGGAGGAGAAGAAGGAGAAGAAGAAGAAGTTGATGATGATCATGGTGGACATATTCCATATGAGCCGACCGATGATAGAGCGATGGAAGCTTTGCGTGACACCATCACAAATGAATATGGCAGAGGACGGCGATTACCTTATTAGATATTTTAATTTATGACTTAGTTTATTATTTTTTGTTTATTTTAGTTTATGACTTGTTTTATTATTTTTGTTTTGTTATATTTTAGGACTTGGTGTATTATGTTATAATTATATTTAATTAAAAAATTATTACTATAATTGTTAACTAAATAAAAATTTCTTATGAATATATAATATATTCAAACTATATTGTTTATTAAAAATATAAATTTACAAATTTGCAAAAATTAAATTTGAATTCAATAGAAAACTATCGCAATATCTGTCAAACGAACAGATCTGCGTCTAAACGCTGCGGTTAGACGCTGCGATCAATCGCGCAGCTGTTTAACGAACAAACATGCGACCAGACGCTGCGGCTATCAAACGAACAACAACTCCAGCGTCTGGTCGCAGGTCTACAAACGCAGCCGCAGGCGGCATGCAAACGAACAGGCCATCAATAATGGTAACTCAATCTTAGATCAGTGTCACTGTTTAAGTGTTAATCTTGTCAACGATAATATCTTTAAAGGTTTTACAAGGGAGTGATAATTGACAATGATAATGCTGGAAACGAAAAACCGATTAACTGTTAACCAGAATCAAAATCGGCCAATGGGTTACAAATTTTAGATTAACAGCCTTATGATAACATGTACCAATTAATGGCCCTGTGAATTATCACTAACCTTGTACAGAATCTGAAAGTCTTAAGCTTTTATCTACTATAGGACAGAAGAAATCATGTGAAGTTAAAAGAGGCGATAGTACAGAGAATATCAATAGACATACCGCGGTTTTGTATGGTTCTAAACAAACGGAAGACTACTCTCTACGTTTCGTGACTTGAAATTGATGAATTAGTGAAAGGAAAAGATAAACCTTGAGGCTTCATCTCGCAAGCGTATTTAGTAGGAACTACTGCACCGGCATGGCTACAAAGGCTCACGATAGCAGGGGCATGTCCGTAATAACTCCGCCCTTCGTCCACAAGAACCACCGGGTCCTGAGGCCTCCGGTGCCATACGACTTTCTCGGGTACCAGATCGTTTACAGTGGCTTTTTCCCAGTAATGTGTGCCGTGCCAGCTCTCGTATTTGAACACACCGCATAGCCGAGCTTTGTGACCGCTCGGTCCCACGTGAACCTCGTTGCACCGTTTGCAAACTTTTGAAGGATAAACAAGCAATAGTTTCTTCAGACCAGCTCTCACTCTCTCCCACGCATTTAGAGCATTTGCCCCAACATACTTGAGATCTCCAATGGGTAAAGTCCTGATATCTTCATCCGAGATTTGCGGGTTATCGTGAATTTTCGAATATTGCAGAATTTCTTCAGGATGGATGGCTCCTGCTTGACAACATAGTTCCAAGACAGCGGGAACACGGTCATAATCAAATCTCTGTTGGTGTTTGATAACACCTTGAGACATGTGGTGTAAGTGGAAGGATTCGACTGGCACAAGTACATCGTTTATGGAACCTGGAACCCATTCGTGTAGCCGGTTGTTGCCACGCCGTATATAACTACGGCATGTCTGAATCAAGTGTCCTTCTTCGCCAACAAATACTTCTGAGCAGAATCTGAAAGTTTAAATTTTTAATCAAGCAGAGTTCTTGATTCGATAGTACAGAAGAAAGAATTGAAAACTTACTTGCATGTCAAGACAGGAAACACTTTAAGAAGCGCCGTGACGTTAGTGAGAAGATGCAGTCTGGCTTTTAGGATTTCTTCAGCCACAGGAACAATCTCTTTAACCGGATACTCTTTTGCTCGATTTTCGATTCTCCTAAGAATCATTGGCCGGATTTTTCTAAAGTCATCAAACTTCGATTTGTTGATTCTGGAAGGCGTAGTTGAGTAACTAGCTCCCTGAAATGAGCTCAAATTTCGCCAAACTTTATGTCTCCAATTGGCCATAGCGAGATTAATCTAGACAGAGAACAATGAATCAGTAATGTCATAATCATGAAAATGGTTACTCAAATCTTATATTCTAGATTATTCCAAATGAAAATAAGTAAACTAAAACATATGATTCTTACATCAGTATCACAGTTAAATCATTTCAAAAGAAAAATCAACGGGGTGAGCCATGATTCGATTCCTCGATCAACACAAGCAAAGCTATGGATTTAGGCTTAACTATCGAATCACATAAACCTATAATTTAGTAAAATTAGAGCCACAAAATTGGGAAAAACAAACGAAACATTTCGTCGAGCACCTTATGCTCAATTTCGACTGAGAGCCACATCATCCACGAAATTGGAATTCATATCGTAGAAAAAGACAAAGGGTCTTATGAGCCTAAGCTCTAGATCGAACCAAACCCATCGGATCACTTGAGAAATAATAATCAGAAAAGCATTTTCCGGCAAAAACGAAGCCGAACCTTTTTCAGAGCGACGGCGTCGAAAAGGAACTCGTCGGAACAGACGATCTGGGGGAGTAGACATCATACCGAAAACCCGTTAAATGGCCTTATTTGGGCCATACAATATGGGCCTTTACTTTTAACAAAACAGCCTATTAAACCCATTTAATAATACTATTATTGTTTTCTACTTTGATGATTGTTTTCTTCTAAATGTTAAAAAAATATGTATTTATTTTACCATACATTCAATACTTAGAAATATATATATATAGATTCACTAATTAAACACAACTGCATTCCTAAAAACTTAATTGAAAAACATCATTATATTTTACATTAAAAATATTCATTAATTTTCTAAAATTATTATAAGCAAATGGGGTATGCTATCTAGTTCTAAAAGTACTACATAAAGGTAAGAAGATACCACAAACTTATATTATTATATTATACAAGCCACAAATTTGCTCCCTGCAGCAAATACTGTATCAGTTCGAAAAGTCGACGTCATGAAAATCGAGCTGGTGTTCATACCTTCGCCGGGCATCGGCCATATGAGATCGACGACGGCGATAGCAAAGCTTCTTGTGGACAGCGACGACCGTGTCTCCGTCACTCTCATCGTCATCCCTTCACAATTCTCCGACGACGTTTCTTCCTCTAACATCTCCTCCGTCTACACGGAGTCCAAAGGCCGCCTCCGCTACTGTCTCCTCCCCGCCGGAGATAAATCAACGGAGCATACTTTCATTTCTTACATCGAAAGCCATAAACCGCACGTCAGAGCCGTTGTGTCCGACTTCGCCCGCGAGGTTTCGACACGGTCTGAGTCGCGGCTCGCTGGGATCGTCGTGGACATGTTCTGTACGTCGATGATAGACGTAGCCGATGAGTTTGGTCTTCCGGCTTATACCTTTTACACGTCGAACGCGTCGTATCTCGGGCTACACTTCCACGTTCAGTCACTTTACGACGAGAAGAAACTCGACGTAAGCGAGTTAAAGGACTCGGACGCGGAGTTTGACGTTCCCACACTGACTCGGCCTTTTCCGGCGAAGTGCTTGCCTTCCGTGATGTTGAGCAAAGAATGGTTTCCTTATGTTGTGAATCGAGCTAGAAGTTTGAGAGAAACTAAAGGTATTTTGGTAAATTCAGTGGCCGAGATGGAACCTCAGGCGTTGAAGTTCTTTTCCGGCCGGAATATGAACACTCCTCCGGTTTACGCGGTGGGACCGGTTTTGAACTTGAAAACTGACGGCAACGATTCCGGCGATGAGAAGAGAAGTGAGATTTTGCGGTGGCTAGATGAGCAACCGTTGAGTTCGGTGGTGTTCCTCTGCTTCGGGAGCATGGGAGGTTTCAGTGAGGAACAAGCGAGAGAAATCGCCCTGGCACTGGAGCGGAGCGGCCACCGGTTCCTCTGGTCGCTCCGTCGCGCTTCTCCGGTAGGAGAGATGACGGGATGTCCTCCCGGGGAATTCAAGAACTTGGAGGAGATTCTCCCGGAGGGGTTTCTTGATCGTACAACGGAGATCGGAAAGATCATTAGCTGGTCCCCACAAGTCGCTGTGCTTGAGAGTCCTTCGATTGGAGCGTTTGTGACGCACTGTGGATGGAACTCGATTCTTGAGAGTCTGTGGTTCGGCGTTCCTATGGCGGCGTGGCCCATATACGCCGAACAACAGTTTAACGCGTTTCATATGGTGGAGGAGCTTGGTTTGGCGGCGGAGGTCCGGAAGGATTACCGGAGAGATTTTTTGAGTGGTACGGCGGAGATTGTGACGGCTGAGGAGATTGAGAGAGGGATCAACTGTGCGATGGAGCAGGATAGCAAGATGAGGAACAGGGTCAAGGAGGTGAGGGATAAGCTCCACGTGGCGTATATGGACAGTGGATCTTCGAATGCTGCTCTGCGTAAGTTTGTTCAAGACGTGGTCGAAAATATTCCATAAGAATTTTCTTTGTTCAGATGTTTTGTGAGTAATAATGGGAAATTCGGTAAAAACGTATGATGGAAGAAATGAAGAATAAAAATTCACCAATATCTGAAAATAACAAAGATAAATCTTCGCCTGATTTTGTGTATTTTCATTTTAAACTCTCCGTTTCGATCCGTTAAGCAAAAAATGTCTCGTATCGATCAAGAAAACTATTGTATAGTGTTTATTTGGAAAAAGAGTTAAACATAAAATATGCACGAATTTCTCTGAATAGTGACTATTGAGAAAGAATTTCGATCTGTTACTAAATACACTATGTGAGTTTGAGAATCTGTCCACGAATTGAAAAGGGCTTAATTGCATAATCTTGAACCAACCTTAACGTCAAGACTGACATCATGCCACGGAAAGAGAGAAGTAACAATGACATCATGCTTTCTTCCTGCAGATTGTAAACAGTTTTATAAACGGAAGATTATACTTGAGTTCCGAATGGAAAAAGCGGATGAGATGGTGGGTATTAAACGGGTACAAGTGTGGATCAGATGGATCGAACGATATAAGTGCAGATCAAACGGATCAAGTGGTTCAGAATATATATTTGAATTATGAAAGCGGTGCAGAAAAAATATTAGAATAATTAAAATGGCAAAAAAAATCCGAAACACAAAATTTAGATAAAATAATTTTAAATACATGTTTTATAATAAACTATCTTATATTTTAAATTTGCAATTATTTATTTTTGCATCTTATTTTAGCATGCGTATTTTTAAATTCAATGCTAAAATAGTTTTATACTTTTTATTATTATAAAAACAGTATTTAGTGTTTTGAGTACAGAATAATAAACCAAATATTAATAAATACAACTTATAATTTTATATTAAATAAATTGCATATAGCTAAAATAAATACAAATTTGTTAAACTTTAATTTTTTAATGTATTGTATTTAACACCCTACTAGATTTTTTACCCGCGTCAAATGAGGGATTAAAATATTTGAAAAAAAAATCATAATTTTTTTTTTAATATATCGAAAAAATTAGAAATGGTAAAGATCAAATGGTACATCTCCATATAGATAAATATATTTTATCTTACAAAATTTAATTTGCAAGACACTTGGCTTGGATGTAAGTATTTTTGGTGTAAATCAAATACGCTTAAGATTATGAGTTCTCTCAAACTTATTTGTGTTAACCAAAACAAAAAAAAATATCGCTTTAGTATGTTAAAAAAAAAAAAAAAAAAAAATCAAAGAAATAATAAAAAAGTGAAACAAAATTCAAGCATTAATTATCTGTTTTCAATTTATTTTGTATGAATTGTTTGGATTTCACCAATATCAATAAATCTATCGTGTTTTTTTTGCAAAAATTGTAAAAATATTTTATTTGTAAAGTTGTACGTTTATAACAAAAGTTCAACTTTAATTAGAGTAATATGGATACAATTAAGCAATATTAAAAAAAATTATATGATCAATTATATTTTCAAATATGGTATCCAAATGGACATTAGTACAATTTTTATAAAGTAATTGACATCGGTAATTGATTCATCGTTAAAATATTATGTTATATTATATTTTAAAATATTAAAATGTTACGTTTTAGTTTGATTTAAATTTGTAACACATATATTTGTGAGTTCATGTTAAAAATTAATGAAAATATGTAGAGATTTCTACCATGGCATATAAAATTAATTTGAATATTTTGATTGATTAATTTAATTGATGTGTCCCTTAAATTCCTCTTTGATTGATACATAGGATTTTTTGCATTTATGTCTTCTCAATTAATATATATAGGATTATTTTGTATGAATTTTTTGGATTTCACCAATATCAATAAACCTATCGTGTTTTTTGTAAAAATTGAAAAAATATTTTATTTGTAAAGTTGTACGTTTATAACAAAATTTCAACTTTAATTAGAGTAATATGGATACAATTAAGCGATATTAAAAAAATAATTGTATGATCAATCATATTTTCAAATATGGTATTCAAATAGACATTAGTACAATTTTTATAAAGTAATTGACATCGGTAATTGATTCACCGTTAAAATATTATGTTATATTATATTGTAAAATATTACGTTTTAGTTGGATTTAAATTTGTAACAGATATTTGTGAATTCATGTTAAAAAATTAATAAAAATATGTAGAGATTTCCACCATGGCATATAAAATTAATTGAAATGTTTTGATTGGTTAATTTAATTGATATGTCCCTTAAATTCCTCTTTGATTGACACATATGATTTTTTGCACTTATGTCTTCTCAATTAATATATTTAATATATATAGAATTATTTTGTATGAACTGTTTGGATTTCACCAATATCAATAAACCTATCGTGTTTTTTGTAAAAATTGTAAAATTATTTTATTTGTATAGTTGTACGTTTATAACAAAATTTCAACTTTAATTAGAGTAATATGGATACAATCAAGCGATATTAAAGAAAATAATTGTATGATCAATCATATTTTCAAATATGGTATCCAAATGGACATTAGTATAATTTTTATAAAGTAATTGATATCGGTAATTGATTCATCGTTAAAATATTATGTTAAGTTACATTTTAAAATATTAAAATATTACGTTTTAGTTGAATTTAAATTTGTAAGACATATATTTGTGATTTCATATTAAAAAATTAATGAAAATATGTAGAGAAGCCTATGACAGCTTTTGACTATGTCAAGAACCAGCCTCATATGCAAGGAAAGAATCTGATACCCTAAACTCAAAACAAGTTTTCAGCACTAGCAGAATTTCCTCCCTTTTCCTATTCAAAAGCAGTAGCACCTAGCCAACAACCTTCATCTTCCCAACAAACATCTCAACCAATAAATCAGAAATCAGCCTATCAAACTAAACCCTATTTCAAACACATTATGACAACCTCATACACCAAACCCATCTCCTTAAAAGAACTTCAATCCTATACCAACCGACTATTTTATAAAAATAGCCAATATATAACTGACAATGTTGTGAAGGATCGAACTTTTTATGAGTTCATTCTGGTTGACACCAAGTCTATTGAAGTTACTCATTACCCAGACAAAACCAACCCAGACCTCATATCCTATTCAACCTGCAAAATTCTTAGGATTTGAACTATACGAGACCTAGGATTTATCCACCATCATATAATAAAATCCTTTTCAACTCCAGGTTATCATTTACAAGGATTCACCTACATGGATTACAATCAAGTATTATTCAACACTTTTTATCTTCGACCATATGACCATTCTTTGTTTTTTTTATTCGATACCAATTGTCCTAAAAAATTCACAGGATGGTTTTATGAATGGTGGCATTGGTTTGGACCTTCTAATCAAATATATCCAACCATTATAACAAAAACCGCTTTACCATATTATACCAAGCACATTTCAAACCAACCCATTGAAGCCGTTACCAAAATCAGTTTCCATATAGATATGGGCATACCTTAGATTGCATCCTGGCATTTTAACCTTACAACTGCACTACCCAACATGCCCTATTCACTAACCCTAGAGTTTTGAGTCAAATGGTGGGATAAATACAATTTAGATCGTTGCTCACTGGTTAATCAAGAAAAATGGCTCCAAACAAATAAATTTCTACACCAAGTTGTTCAAGAAGTCTCAAGATCTCTACCATTGACTACTTCTCAACAAAACCCTATTCAGCAGAATGACTCAACAAAACAAACACCAGCTACTCAACAAAGTCCCGTACATTCAGTAACTTCCTCAACCAGCTCGCAAAAGAAAAAACTATCTGGCAAAAACAAACTTAAACAATTACTCAAGGATCTAATGTCATCCTCCGAGATGAAGAAGACGCTACTCAACCCGCACAAGACTCGGATCCATTCGGCGGCCTATTAAGCCAGGATCGATCCATTTGAAGAATAAAAGTTAAGCTAAAAAAAAAAAAAAAAAAATCGATCCTTCACAACATTGTCAGTTATATATTGGCTATTTTCATAAAATAGTCGGTTGGTATAGGATTGAAGTTCTTTTAAGGAGATGGGTTTGGTGTATGAGGTTGTCATAATGTGTTGGAAATAGGGTTTAGTTTGATAGGCTGATTTCTGATTTATTGGTTGAGATGTTTGTTGGGAAGATGAAGGTTATTGGCTAGGTGCTACTGCTTTTGAATAGGAAAGGGGAGGAAATTCGGCTAGTGCTGAAAACTTGTTTTGAGTTTGGGGTATCAGAGTCTTTCCTTGCATATGAGGCTGTTTCTTGACATAGTCAAAAGCTGTCATAGGCTTCTCTTTCTTTGGGTCACTCATTTTGGATATTGGATTTTCCCTGTAAATATTCACGGGTTAAAAAATCAAGTAGACTGTTGTTTTCTCCTTTTATGTATTCGATATCAAAATCAAAAACCGATAGGATTGCTTGCCATCTGGCAAAATTTTGTTTGAAACCAGATTTTTAACATCTTTTTGTAAAATTTCTTTTGCCGATTTGCAATCGACTCGTAATAAAAAAAAATTATTTATCAAATCGTCTTGAAATTTTGAAATGCAATTTACTATTGATAAGACTTTCTTTTTTACTGTGGAGTAGTTTTTCTGGGGTCCGAGCCAAACACCTGAATGGAAACGTACTATTGACTCGTGGCTATTTCCTGGAAGGGTTTGCTTAAGGATTCCTCCGTACTCTAACTCGGAGGCATCAGTTTCAACTATCATATTGGCTTCTGGGTGTGGGATAACTAGACATGGTAGGGTTTTGACTCTTTGTTTTATTTCCTGCACTAGTTGGGTATGAAGGTTTGTCCAGGGTTTTGGATTTTTTTGTAGACGCGTGTAAAGAGGTTGAATGGATTTTCTAATGTTAGGCATGAATTATGCTATGTAATTTAAACATCCTAAAAATCTCTGTAGTTGTTGTTTCTCTTTAATTTCATCTGGGAATTTATTTACAAATTCTATGGTTCTTAATATAGGTGTTATTGTTCCTTGATATATATTATGTCCAAGAAATCTTATTTTTATTTGAAATAATTGCATCTTTTTAGCTGATAAGGCTAAAACATGTTTTTTAATTGTGTTTAAAATGTATATAGATGTTTAAAATGTTGATCAATATTCTTTGAGTATACTAAAACATCATCAATGTATACAATTGTGAATGTTGAATAATTATTAAATATTTCATTCATCATATTTTGGAATTTCGAGGGTGCATTTTAAAGTCCAAATGGTATAACGTTCCATTCATAATGGCCAAATGAGACTGTAAATGCAGTCTTGTATTTATCTTTTTCGGCAATTTGTATTTGCCAAAAGCCATTCTTCATATCAAATTTTGAAAATATTTTTGCATTGTATAATCGTTTCAATAAATCTCTTTTATTGGGTATTGGGTATCGAATCCATTGTAGGGCGTTATTTAGTGGTTTATAACTGATGACTAGTCGTGGTACACCGTGTTCTTTTTCTGCGTGGTTATTAACATAAAAGGCCGAGCAACTCCAAGGGGATTTGGATGGCCTGATTATTTTTTTGTTTAATAAATCTTGAATTTCTTTTTTACAATGTTCTAATAACTCATGATTCATTTGAATAGGTCTTGCTTTAGTTGGTATGTTCTTCTCATTGAATTCTTTTTCGTAGGGTAATTCGACTATGTGATATTTTCTTTCCCAGAAAGCATTTGGTAATTCTGAGATGACTTGTTCTAATAAACAATTTTCTAATCTTTTAATTTTATTAATTTCTCTGGATTATTGAGTTGTTCTTCAATCTTTTTGTATGTAATTTCTTCTTGTAATTATCGAATATGTTGTTGTTTGTGATTTATTAAATTAATTGTTTTTGAATAGTATTCTGATGTAATTCTAAAATTTCTTTGGTTTTTATCGGTGATAAAAATTCAAAAAGTAATTTTGTACCCATTATTTTTGTTGTAATACCTGTTTGGGTAACTTTAAATGAGTATATTTGGGTAAAGAATGGTGTTCCTAGAATTACTTCTTGTGTTAAGTTTTTTACTAAGATAAATTGATTTTTAAGAAAATATCCGTTATTACATATTTTTGTATATGGTAATTTATAATTTACTTTCAAATTACTACCATTGGCGCCATTTAGGCGTTCAGTGGTTTTTTCATAGTATTTTGTGGGAACAATGCCTTCTCTAATACAATTATAATCTGTTCATGTATCTAGTAGTGCTATTATATTATTTTAAAATCATGACCTATATGTAATGTAATTCTTGTATACCATTTTTGATAATTAATTTTATTAATTATTTGAATGTATTCATTACTATTTTCATTGTCTTCTAATTGCTGATTATTAGAAAAGGCTTGAGTTACAGGATTACTAGGTTGTGAGCCTTCAGATTCTATTAACAATAATTTAGCATTTATTTGGAGTTGCTCTAAATGTTGTTGATTAATTGTTATCTGTAATTCTTTTATTTGTGTTTTTAATTGTTTAATTTTATTATGTAATTCTCCCGTAGTTACTTGTTTAAATAAACTTTGCGAAGAATATTTTTCAAATATTTTGTTTAGACTAAATGGTTGGGGTGTAGATAATTGATTTTCTTTATGTATTATATCTTTTAATTTCATTAAATAGTCTTTCTTAGTTTCGGGATCATTAATTTTTTCTATAATATCTAAAAGAAATTGTTTATCGATATCTTTAGTGATTACATTAATTTGTTTACAGTTGCATAGATCATCTAGTGATTGTTGCGATTCTATAGAAGAATCGCTTGATTGTTATATCATTTCTAAATTATTTTTACTATATTCACTACTACTACTTCTGATTTCTGAATCAAATATAAGTAATTTTGTTAATTTTTCTTGAATATCAGGTTGATATTCAAATATTTCATTTATCTTTTTTTTCATTTTACATTCATTTGATTTATGTCTTGATCTCTTACAGTTTCAGCATATTAATTTTTTTTTAGTTTTTTTTTTAGTATATCGCTTATCTTTTGCGTAATAAGGATTAGATGATCGTTTGTTTGAATATCTCTTTTTATGATAAGGTTTTAAATAAGTTCATTTGTTTTGTTTGTATTTGCTATGTTTTATTCTAGAAGGTGGACTAAGACGTTCATAACCATATTGTTCACAAAATGAACCCATGGTTATGCCAACTTTAAACTTATTTGTTTTTTTGCTTATCTTTATGTTCTTGACATATCTGTAAACCTTCTTTTTTAACAAATGCAAATAGTTGACCATAAGTAATATTATTTCATGGTATTAGTTGGCCTCCTGAATAATCTTTTAATTTGCTAATTAGTTTTTCTGCAAAGAAAGATGGTAATCCGGAGATAAACCACTCTTTCCAGAAAGGTTGATTACAGTCATGTCTCTGAAATATATTTTTCATAAATATATCTTTATACCATTTAAAATCTCCTAATGTTGGACATCTAATATTGGTTAATATTAATTTTTTACTAGATAATTCTTCTGCTGGGTTACCAATGAAATGCATTGTCATAGTATGTATAAATACTTCTGTAGCGTTTTGAGTTTCTACCTCTTCAACGAGGTCATCTTCGTCTTGTACTTGTGTAATTTCTACATGGTTAATAATAGAATCTTGAGTAATTCTATCTAAAGCATTATCCCACCAATATTTCAATGTTCCATTATCTTTTTGCTTTATACGCAATACTTGCCATCCCCATTTTTTGAAATAAATTTATCATTTCGTCTATCATCTATATTCCATTCGTATATTCCTTCTCCAGAATATATATTTATTCTTGTATATTTATGATGTTCTTCATATAATAAATCTGGTGGTGAGTGTTTTGGATAATATGATTTATTTGATTTCATTAATTTATTTTTTATTCGATTGATCTCTTGAAAATTATCTTTTGATTCTATTGATTCTTTTTCATCAATTATATTTATTCCTTTACTTTTGACTAAATTGTCTAATCTTTTTGAAATTGAATCAAGGATTTCATTTTTTGGGAATTTAATTTGTTGTGTTATTGGTTTAAATATAGGTTGAGATATAGATGAAAATGGATGTTGATGAAATTGAAATTTATTGATTATTGGGTCATAATTATTTTTGATTTTAGTATCAATATTATCTATTTGTTTAGCTATTGTATGAAGTATTTGACTTTGATAATTATTTTGTTCATAAATTGATTTAATATCTGATAAAATAACTGGGTCCTTATCATTTTTTTTAGCTCCAGTTTTAAAAGGTGTTGCTACTATTTGTCTATCAAGTGTTTTAATTCTCAAATCTCTTAATGGGGGATGAACTGATTTAGATTTTTCTCCGTTTATCTATTCCCATATTTGATTTAAAGTTGTACTGGTGTTAATTGTTTTAAAAGGATAGTCAATGTTATTGGCTATTGAATAGATTTCAAACCATATGAAAAATGGGATATTGGTTTCTTTTAGGTTCATACAATTGTACCAATTTTCTCTTAATAATGTGGTCTTATCTTTAGGAAATGTGTTGAAATACAATAATCTTTTTTCTTTATTTTTTTCTGAATAAAATTCTTCTTTAATATATTGTTTATCAATTTCAAATTCTTTAGTAATAACATTTATTGATTTAAAATCTGATGGAATAGGTGATGTTGGATATATATTTTGGCTAGGTTCTGCTATTGGTGTCCTAAAATTGATTGGGATTTGATCTTGATTAATATTTTGATTAACACTTTCTTCATCCGATTCAGTACTAGGTTTACCAGTTCTAAATTAAGAGAAGGAAGCTCTGGAATTAAAAAGACTTATTCGTGGAGGAAGTGGTTCTCTATAAGATCTGAATTGTAATAAAAAATTTCTGTCCGTTCTTTCTATAATTTTTGAAATACTTTTTTGTTCGAAGTTTTTTAGTGGTTGGGTAATATTGATTTACCATTGATCATGTATAGTAATTTCTGACCATTGTAATTGTTTAGAGGCGTATGTAGCTGATGGAGTATCTTTACTATGTACTGCTAATATAGTCGTTTCCCCTTTTTCATCTTGTAATAAACATCTTGAATTAAACTCGGATATTGATTGTTTAAAGTATATTTGGTATAATAATAGATAACCATGTTTTTCATTTTGGAATTTAATTTCAGGTAAATGAATATTTAAAACTAAAGTGTTGAGTATAGTTGGGTCATGTAAACTCACTTGAAATTTTGGATGCAGTTAAAGTAAATTGCTCTGTTGCATAAATTTGATTGAACGGCTCCTAATAAAGAATCTTCAAATTTTAATAAGGTTCTATCTCTTAATAACATGAGAATAGGTGAATCTATTCCTGTTCTTGATAAAGGTTTTATAGCTATATGGATTAGTCCAAAATGAAGGTAATTAAATCATTTTTGTTTAAATTTGGTATCCTTTTAAAAAACTTAGATCTTTATAGGATAATTCCTACCCTAGTTTTTTCCGACTCAGTGGCAAGGTTGATGTTCCTGACTGCAAGTCCTAGAAGAAGCACTAAGACCATTGGTAAGTCTCCTTTGTGAATCTACAAAACTCGGATAGTTTATTTCCTCAATGAGTCTAAGTTTAATTTTAAGTCATAACCTCTACTATCAAAAAAATTATTTAAATCTAAACAAACATCTACATCTGCATCACATACAACAATTAATTCAAGAGAAATTATGTCTAAAATCACTTCCTTTAGTCAAACTATTATGCTAGATCAACTATCACATGTCAATCTAGAACATATATATCAAATATGCATTTTTTTATTTTAAAACTGCTAATTTAAATGTTTTGATTGGTTAATTTAATTGATGTGTCTTATAAATTTCTGACACATAAAATTTTTTGTACTTATATCTTTTCAATTAATTAATATATATATTGGATATGAGAGGTGTTTGGTCTCTAATAAAACATTGTTCACGGGTTTTAATCGAACCACCCTATATGAGAGGTGTTTCATCTGTTCCGTTTTTATAGTTAAAATGATGAACAAAGAGAAAAAATTATGTTTTATTTTTTTAAGTGCGGTCCATTGATGGATTGACCACAATTATAAAGAATAATTTTTTTTTTGTGAATGGAAAATAAAAGAGGTTCGTCCGTTATGCAGTGTGAACCGCCTAATATCCACTTCCCCATTCACTGCCTTAGTTTACTTCCTTCACGAACCAAAATGATTAAAAAAAAAAATAGTTGATATATATATATATATATATATATATTTTTTTTTTTTTTTTTTTGAAAAAATTTAAAAAAATTGTGAAGCTTTTGTTTTGCTATTTTCACATCAATAATTGATAAAGCAGGAGAGTGGAGTACGATTCCCTCGACGGGTCAGAATTATGTGGACAAAAAAACGTGTCTGTTTGTACGTAGTGTCATGTCAATTGTCATTCCATGCTTTGTTACTCCAAAAAGCAAATGCTAACTCCCATAAAGATGGGTTTCCCTTAAAGAACTGATAATTCGACCATAAGTAATGTAAGAAGCAAACACCACTTAAAAAGCCAAAAAACTAACCAATATTGTCCAAAAAGCCCGTAGACTAATTGGGTCGATCATTTAAGCCCAGTTGAAAGAACATCAAAGATTAAGATTGTATGGTCTGTGAGTCTACGACTAGTCAAAAGAACACAACTAGATATCCAGACGCCACGTGTCACGTATGCACAAGACGAGTCTTATCGCTTCAATAGTAAAAAAACCACTTAAAAAAGCATTCTTTTCTTTCTTTTTTGGTTAAAAATCAATTTAGGAAAGTAATAATTAAGAAAAGAAAATGGAACTAGTCTTCATACCATCACCTGGTGACGGCCATCTCCGGCCATTAGTGGAGGTTGCTAAGCTCCTTGTCGACCGTGACGATCATCTCTCCGTCACCATCATCATCATCCCTCAAATGCATGGATTCGGTAGCGGAAGCTCTTCCTCTTACATCGCATCTCTTTCCACCGCCTCCAATGATCGCCTTCGCTACAACGTTCTCTCCGCCGCCGATAAACCAAAATCTGATGATGACACCAAACCAAATTTCCTCTCATACATCGAAAGTTTCAAGCCGCATATTAGAGCCACGGTGGAAAAACTTACTGACCCGGCTCAACCCGAGTCGTCGCCGCCGCCGCGGCTTGCTGGATTCGTGGTGGATATGTTCTGTACGGCGATGATCGATGTCGCCAACGAGTTCGATGTTCCGAGTTACATGTTTTACACCTCCAACGCTACATTTCTTGGGTTCCAGTTTCACGTTCAGTACCTTTACGACATTGAGAAATTCGACGTCAGCGAGTTGAAGGACTCGGAGACCACCACTGAGTTGGAAGTTCCGAGTTTGACTCGTCCTTTACCGGTTAAGTGTATCCCTTCCGTGTTGTTAACCAAGGAGTGGTTACTGATTCTGCTTCGACAAACCAAAAGATTCGGCGAAACGAAGGGTATTTTGGTAAATACGTTTGCTGAGCTTGAGCCACAAGCTATGAAGTTTTTCTCCGGCGGAGATCATCCTCTTCCTACGGTGTACCCAGTGGGACCGGTTTTGAATCTCAAAATCAACGGTCCGAATTCGTCCGACGATAAGCAATCGGAGATCTTACGGTGGCTCGACGAGCAGCCGAGTAAATCCGTTGTGTTCCTCTGCTTCGGAAGCATGGGAGGTTTCAGGGAGAACCAAGCAAAGGAAATCGCAATCGCGCTTGAGCGAAGCGGTCACCGGTTCCTTTGGTCTCTCCGCCGTGCTCCACCGAAGGGAACGATGGGACCTCCCGGAGAATATACAAACCTTGAAGAGATTCTCCCGGAAGGATTCTTAGATCGGACGGCGGAGATCGGAAAGATCATCGGTTGGGCCCCACAGAGCGCCGTGCTAGCGAATCCGGCGATCGGGGGATTCGTGTCGCACTGTGGATGGAACTCGACACTGGAGAGTCTCTGGTTCGGTGTTCCGATAGCCACGTGGCCGCTTTACGCCGAGCAACAAGTTAACGCGTTCGAGATGGTGGAGGAGCTAGGGCTAGCGGTGGAGATACGGAATTCTTTCCGGGGAGATTTCATGGCGGCGGAGACGGAGTTGATGACGGCGGAGGAGATAGAGAGAGGGATCCGGTGTTTGATGGAGCAGGATAGCGACGTGAGGAAGAGAGTTAAGGAGATTAGTGAGAAGAGCCACGTGGCATTAATGAACGGTGGATCTTCGCACACTGCTTTACTAAAGTTTATTCAAGACGTCGCTAAGAATATCCCTTGAATCTTTCACAGATCTTACAGAATCTTCCATGATTCCATGGCTATGATTTATTTACCCATTTGGTTAATTAAAATCTCAAGTAACGCCAGTGTTTGATCTCTAATATGAACAAGATAAGATTATTGCATATACATGTTATATTATAGTTGTTGAACATGTCCGCACTGGTTAGTGGTTACGTACATATATAGAATTCGAATAAATACATGAAACAGGTGAATTTTTTAATGTTTACATAACTACATGTTTTATTTTGCTACTATTCTAATCATTCGTAGCTGTACAAACCTACACATCAAATTTAGCCCTCCTTATAACCAAGATCGGCTATGAGCATTAGCGGAAAAAGGTTGGGCCTGAAGATGGATATGGTGAAGACAAATTACTATAAAGTTGTTAAAACCATCTATTTTTTTATTTTTTATTCTAAAATAAAAAAATATAGGTGAATTTCACTCCAATGTATTTCTCTATTTTTAACTCTAAAAAAAAATATTCTAAAGTATATTTTTATTTTATTTTATTACAAAATACATTTTATTTCTAAAATTTACAAATTGACCTATTTATTTTATTCTTGTAAAAAACTTCACCAAACTATATTTTTTTTAAATTAAACATTTATTATACAAATAAAATCACATTACATATGATAAAAATAATAAAACATGGTAGATTTTGATTTAACCATCAACGTTAGTATATTTTATACTTCATAAATATTCATTAAATTATAAATAACTTAATATATTAATTTTATTTATACTTAATGAATATGCATGTTTTTTATATTTAACAAATATTATTTAACTTATTATAATATTCAATAAATCTCTTAATTTTTTTTTTCTAATCATAAATTAAAAAATATTAAATTTAAAAGACTATTTTATAAATAAAAATGTTTGACTCTAAAATAGAGCTGAAAATAGTTTTCTTCTATATATATATATAGGAAAAAATAACATTTTTCTATTTTAGAAATGAAAATAGAAGTGGGTTAAAGAAGATTTTTTCTTAAAATAAAATTTGGAAGTGAAAATAGAGATAGATTGAAGATGTTTTACGGTGGAAAAAAATGACACATTGCTACTATTTAGGTGGTCACCATTTTCAGGAGTCGCTCTTCCACTAACGTAATTGTGTAGAAAAAAACAAAATTCAGAAAGTCATTTGTAATAAAATATTAGCGAGTGTTTGAAGATATTTGCATACCAATATCTAGATATTTGTTTTGGGTGGTTTTGAATCTAATTAGGTTCTTTCATAGTTTCGTCTAGGAGAAAAAGGATAAAATTTAGGAAATAGAATGATCCATATTTAGTATGGCTACAAAACCATTTCTACAAGGTAAAATTTTGATTAGAAGCCATTGCTGGATATTTATTTTGTCTCTTATTCAGATAAGAAACAAAATTTTCAACCCTCTATATATCGTGTAAATTTTAGGAAGACCAGATTCATGTATGACGCTTTTTCTTCACCTAAAACACCTCCATTGGGATGTGCTCTTATATTGCGGTTTACTCTTTTAAAACACACTTAAACAGTAAACACACTTAATATAGGCCGAACATTTAAACCAATCAAGGAAAGATATTGTCACCGTAAACCAACGCCACGTGTCTCTCGTGGGTAACACGTAGTCTACCGCTTCATTGCGTAAGCCCCACCCACGTTAATGATTCATCATAAGATTATGGCTTCAACTAGACAATCTCAAAGGTGCAAATATCATCATAGGCCCAAAATCACAGTCCATATATCACAAAGCCCATCAGCTTATCAAAGTGTGAGAGAACGTTTTCAAACTTCCAACATAGCAACAGGATCAAAACAGCCCTGAAATGAAAAACCCGATTTGATTTTGTCTGCCGTTTCTAGCTCATGAGATATTAGCCAGATGGCAGCCAGTGATTGAATCATTTAAGGCTAAGAAATTTGTATTTAAGAAGCCATAATGCTTATACAACTCTGTAATTGTGATGAAAAAGTAATACAAAAACAGAGTTTCTCTAAGAAAATACTCTCTTTTAAGTTTGAACATTTTTCAGATACCACTAAACTAAATGAAACTGGAGCTAGTCTTGATACCATCACCTGGTGAGAGCCATCTCCGACCATTAGTGGAGGTGGCTAAGCTCCTTGTCGACGGCGATGACCGTCTCTCCGTCACCGTCATCATTACCCCTTCAATGCAAGGATTCGATACCGAAACTTATTCATCTTACATCGCTTCTCTCTCCACCGCGTCTAAAGACCGTCTACGCTTCAACGTCTTATCCCTCGCCGATAAATCAAACTCCGATGATGACACCGAGTCGAATTTCATCTCCTACATGGAGAGCTATAAACCGCTCGTGAAAGCCACGGTGGCTAAACTCACCGAATCGGCCCAAACCGACTCGAGGCGGCTTGCTGGGTTCGTCGTGGACATGTTCTGCACGACGATGATCGATGTAGCTAACGAATTCGGCGTTCCGAGTTACTTGTTCTATCCTCCAAACGCTACGTTTCTTGGATTGCAGATTCATGTTCAGTATCTTTACGACGTTGAGAAATATGACGTCAGCGGGTTGAAGGACTCTGAGATTACCGAGTTGGAGGTCCCGAGTTTGACTCGTCCTTTACCGGCCAAGTGTTTCCCTTCCGTGATGTTAAACGAGGAGTGGTTACAGGTTATTTTGAGCCAAACAAGAAGATACTGCGAGACGAAGGGTATTTTGGTAAATACGTTTGCTGAGCTTGAGCCACAAGCTATGAAGTTTTTCTCCGGGGGAGATCATCCTCTTCCTACGGTGTATGCAGTGGGACCGTTGTTGGACCTCAAATTTTCAAATTCGGGTAACGATAGGCAATCGGAGATCTTACGGTGGCTCGACGAGCAGCCTCGTCGATCCGTTTTGTTCCTCTGCTTCGGGAGAATGGGAGGTTTCGGTGAGGATCAAGCGAAGGAGATAGCAATCGCACTTGAGCGGAGTGGTCACCGATTTATCTGGTGTCTCCGCCGTGCTGCGACGAAGGGAACTCCCGGAGAATTTACGAACCTTGAAGAGATTCTCCCGGAGGGGTTCTTAGATCGGACGGCCGAGATTGGGAAGATCATCGGTTGGGCCCCACAGAGAGCCGTGCTGGCTAGTCCGGCGATCGTAGGATTCGTGTCGCACTGTGGTTGGAACTCGATACTGGAGAGTCTCTGGTTCGGAGTTCCGATCGCCACGTGGCCGCTTTACGCCGAGCAACAGCTTAACGCGTTCGAGATGGTGGAGGAGCTTGGGCTAGCGGTGGAGATCCGGAATCATTTCCAGGGCGAATATATGGCGGCGGAGACGGAGACGGAGTTAATGGCGGCGGAGGAGATAGAGAGAGGGATCAAGTGTTTGATGGAGCACGATAGCGACGTGAGGGATAGAGTGAAGGAGATGAGTGAAAAGAGCCACGTGGCTATAATGGACGGTGGATCTTCGCACGCTGATTTACTAAAGTTTATTCAAGACGTCACTAACAATATATCTTTCAAATATTGTGCACGTTCCAAAAAATCATCATTTGACTAATCTTCCAATATCAATGGCTAGAATTGAATTTTACCCATTTCAGTAATAAAAATCTTTTACAATAATTTTTTTGAATCTATCTGTTGGTAATTAATATATACATGGCATGTTCATGTTTTTTTTAACAACGGAAAAACTCATCATTTAAAAAATACATTTAAGTGAATCATTGAAAAAATTTACGGGTCTTATTTGGCTACCATTCTAATAATTCGTAGCTGCCAAGCAACGTTGTTTGTGGTTCTGCGAAAGGTTCAAATTAGATTTGGAATGTTATTGCGGAGATAAACTTTTTCGTTTAATTCTTTGCCATTTTTTATTTTCGAATGGTCCTCCTAGAGATATGTTTACACATGCATTATATTATTCAAACCAAATATATATTATCAGTGGACCAATACATATATATAGCTAGTGTTTGTATTTGTATTGTCATTATATTATCATCTAAATTTAAATTTGATTTATCGAGATATTCGGATAACATCGAGAACATGGATTTTCGTTTAAACGACAATATTGTCATTATTTTATCATATATTTTTATGTATTTAATATTTATTTTATTTTAATTAGGATTAGGTTTCGTAATTTTCTAATATTATCACAATATACTCAATTAATTCAAGCAACTGGTGGAGCTGAATTTATCACAAATATGTCACATTACGACCCAAACATAATAGCAACTAAATCTGGTTCGGAACCCATGTCTTAGACCCCACATAGAAGAAAGTCCAGGTACAATGAAAAATCACATGAGCAGTCGAGTTCGACACTTCGGCAGAAAACGAGTCAAAGGATATTTTTAAAGAGTCAGAGTGGCGAGATCTTCAGAGGATTTTCTGGGCACGTGGGCCGAGATACGTACAACTAACTGGCAAGCTGGACAAGTCTATAAATATCAAGGATCATCAAAAAAAGAGATCATCTTTTTCACCTACACTCGGCTCTACGAGCTAGATGTAAACACATCTCAAGTGAGATCTCTTTGTGTATTCGATCTTATTCAATACAAATCCAGTTCGTCAAACCCATCTCATTGTTTATCAGATTTATATAAATTATCTATCCCTATAGTTCTCTTTTCCAATTTACATACAAATAGTTAGGTGTGAAAATCCGCTTCCACATCAACTTAGTTTATTTGAGGATTTTATATTAAATGAATAATTTTGCAATTTATTTTAAGTTTTTGCATATTTTCAGAATCAATACTCTTAGAATAGCAAAACAGAGTATTTGATCAAAGCTTTCTTAATTGATAATGAGAAAAGAACTTGCTCCCTTTATATAAGGAGACTTGTTTACATGGAAACAAATTAACGCCACTAACTCCTACAAACCAGCTCAAGCTTAAGACTCGGCATTTAGCTTATTCAAATTTAAGATTCCTAAAGACTCGGTAACTTCTTCAATCTTTGAAGACTTATTCAAACTTTGATCAACTCCAACATTCCTTCCCCCAAGCTAAATGTCCTCGACATTACAGCTTGTTTTGAAATTCTTGAACCCCAAGCAAACCCCTCATCCTTTGAAACGTCTCTAACTTCAACGGTTTTGTCATAACATCTGCAATCTGATCTTGAGTTCCACAATGCACTAGACGGACTTCTTCTTCTCTTACCAAGTCACGAAGAAAGTGAAATCTAACCTTAATGTCTTTCGTTCTTCCATGAAAGACCGGATTCTTTGATAGTTTGATCGAAGAGCTATTGTCACAAAGAATCGTCATAAACTCCTCCTCCATTTGATTAATACTATTGAGAACCTTCTTCATCTAAAGACACTGCGTTGCACACACAGAGGCTGCAACATACTCCGCCTCTGTTGTGGACAAAGTAACCACTGGTTGCTTCTTTGAACTCCAAGCAACCGCTGCACCACTCATAAGAAACACATAACCGGATGTGCTTTTACCGCTATCTATATCACCCGCAAAATCGCTATCGGTGTATGCTTTAAGACTGCCTTCCCCATCATCCTTGTATAGTAAACCCATCTTCAAAGTCCCTTTGATTTATCTCAAAACTCGTTTTACAGCAAGAAGATGTGCCTCCTTTGGTTCCATCATGAACCTGCTCAGAAAGCATACCACAAATATAATGTATGGTCTTGTAGCTGTAAGATACATCAAGCTACCAATCAGCTGTTTGTATAGTGAAGCGTCTGCATTTCCTCCCTTCATGTCTTTAGATAATCTTGTTCTAGGGACCATAAGATTGTTGACCGGATTACATCCTCCATACCAAACCGTGCAAGCATCTCTGTGTCATATTTCTTTTGACACAAGAAAATACCTTCCTCATCTTGCTCCACCACAACTCCTAGAAAGTAACTCATCTTTCCAAAATCCGTCATCTCAAACTCACGCTTCATTGAGATTTTAAAATCTTCACACAAACTTGCATCATTTCCGGTGAAGATCAAGTCGTCTACGTACAAGCTCACGATGAGAGTTTTCCCTTCATCGTCACCCTTCACAAATAGAGTGTGTTCGTATTCACATCTACTGAAACCCTCTCTCATGAAATATTCTTCAATCCTGCTATACCAAGCCCTCGGAGCTTGTTTAAGTCCATAGAGTGCCTTTTTCAGCTTGTACACCTTGTGCTCTTGTCCTCTTTTCACAAATCCCTCCGGCCAAACACAGTTTCTTTCAAGACTCCGTGAAGGAAAGTACTCTTGACATCGAGTTGATACACGCTCCATCTCCTTTTAGCCGCCTCAGCCAACAACATCCGAATGGTATCCCACTGTGCTACCGGGGCAAAAACTTCTTCGTAATCAACTTTGTGTACTTGCGAGTATCCCTTTGCCACCAACCTAGCTTTAAACTTATCAACCTCACCTCTTTCATTCATCTTAGTCTTGTAAACCCATTTAACACCAATCTTCTTCTTCATGTCTTCCGGTAGATCAACCAATTCCCAAGTATCATTTTTCTCAATGGACTCAATCTCGGCTTTCATTGCTTCTCTCCATTTTTCTTCACCAGAGGCCTCCCAGTAAGTGAATGGATCGTCTTGTGTGGTATAAAGAACGAGATGTTGCAGCTCTTCCTCTTCCTCGTCTTCAATTACACCACTCACATAATCTTGCAAATACTTTTGCGGTGCTCTCTGTCTTGGTTGGACCATTGGTTGAGCTCTCGGCTCACTTTGTTCTTCAGCGGGTATATCATCGATCTCATGGTCACTTGTTTGCCCTTCTGAACCATTAGCAGCTCCTCCCACTGATTCTACTTCCCCATCTTCTTCTTCAATTGTTAGTACATCGCTTGCTTCTTCATCACTACTCTTCCCCCAATCCCAATTCTGTTCTTCATCAAACATAACATCTCGGCTGACTATGACTTGATTTGTCTTTGGATCATACATCTTGTATGCCTTAGAGCCTCACTTATCCCCAGAAACACGCATTTCTTTCCTCTGTCATCTAGCTTCACTCTGTTTTTCACAAGAACATGAGCAAGGCCGACACATCCAAACACCTTTGGATGTTCAACATTCGGCTTATCACCGGACCAGCATTCTTGTGGATTCATCTCTTTCACTGCGGATGTAGGACATCAGTTCAAGATGTGGTTTATCCAGCTCACTGCTTCTCCCCAGAAGTGTTTTGGCATCCTTCTCTCCATAAGAAGACACCGTACCATGTTCATAATTGTCCTATTCTTGCGTTCAGCCACACCGTTTTGTTGCGGCGTGTAGGCAGTCGTAACTTGTCTCTTGATACCATGGGATAAGCAAAACTCATTGAACTCTTTGGAAGTGAATTCTCCTCCACGATCACTTCTCAAACCTCCTATCTTCATCCTTGTTTCATTTTTTACTAACACCTTGAAGCTTTTAAAGAATAAAAAGACTTCATCCTTTGTGCTTAGAAGATAAACCCATGTCTTCCTACTGAAATCATCCGTCAGAGTGAGAAAATACCTCTTTTCTCCCAAGTTATTTGGTGTGATTGGACCACAAAGGTCCATGTGTATCAGCTGTAGCTTCTCCGTTGCTCTCCACTTTGCGTGCTTTGGGAAAGTCTCTCTATGTTGCTTCCCTTTTGCACACACCTCGCATAGTCCTCCGACTTTCTCAATCTCAGGAAGCCCGATCACCATTTTCTTCTTCGACAAGAGTTGTAGACTTTGATGATTCACGTGACCAAACCGTTTGTGCCATAAGTTTGAATCACTTTCGACTACTTGTAGGCATGATTCTGGTGATGATTCAGCAAGTAAAACAAACATTCTGTTTGTTGTCATCGTGGTTTGAATGATCAATCCCAAGTCATCATGATACACTTTGCAGCTCCCATCTTTGACTAGAATTTCCAGCTTCCTCTTTTGCAGTTGTCCTAGACTTAGAAGACTTGTTGTCAGCTCTGGAACATAGTACACATTAGGAATAATGTGACTTCTTTCATTTATGACCAGCTTTATACTTCCTTGGCCTTGAACTCTCATCCTTGTGTTGTTCCCCAATTTCACAGTGTGCATCATTCTCTCATCCAAATCAGTGAACCAGCTTCGATCTCCGGTCATGTGATTGGAGCATCCGGAGTCTAGGAACCACACCCGATCTCTTTGTGAGTTGTTCTCTTCAACAAACGCCATGAGGAGAAGCTCTTCCTTTTCGTCCAACTCGGCATAGTTTGCTTTGCTGTCCCAAGTAGGATACTCTGACTGAAAATGTCCTAACTTGTGATATTTAAAGCATTCTACAGTAGCTCGATTGCTTTTCCCTCGACCTCGATCTCCTCTGAAATTTCCTCTCCCAAATCCTCTTCCTCTACCATCGTATGAGACCTTCAACACTTGCTCCTCTTCTACGTTTCCTTTCATACGGTCCTCTTGAACCAAGAGGCTGCTCTGAAGCTCATCTAGTGTCAATGTGTCCAAGTTGTTTGATTCTTCAATGGAACACACGACATAGTTGAACTTCTTTGTTAGAGATCTCAAAATCTTTTCAAAGATGGTGTTCTCTTTAAGATCATCTCCGTAAGCTCTCATCTTCTTTGAAATTGAGAGAGTTCTCCCAAAGAAACCATTTATGGTTTCTCCTTCCTTCATTTGAAGCATCTCGTACTCCTTACGCAGCTCTTGAAGCTGTGCTCTCTTTACCTTGGTTGATCCTTGAAACTTCTGTTTCATACTCTCCCAAATCTGCTTGCTCGTCTCCGTATTAAGAATCGTGTCAAGAATTTCTCTATCGATTGATTGATAGAGAAAATTCTTGAGTTTTAGATCTCTTAATACTTGTTCATTGATCACATTTTGCTGCTCCGGTGTAGGGGTGACTCCTTCACTCCTACTGATCCCACTTTCTATGAGATCCCAATACTCTTTTGAACGAATAAAATTCTCCATCAACCTCGCCCAATGATCATAGTAGCCATCGAACCGTGGAATAGCAAGAAGCACAAAACCTTTTGTGCCATTGCTATCTCCCATCTTAATTTCTCGTTCTTCTCTCCTCACTCACCAATTTAGATTTTTGTTGTGATAAAAACTCTGATACCAATTCTTAGAATAGCAAAACAGAATATTTGATCAAAGCTTTCTTAATTGATAATGAGAAAAGAACTTGCTCCCTCTTTATAAGGAGACTTGTTTACATGGAAACAAATTAATGCCATTAACTCCTACAAACCAGCTCAAGCTTAAGACTCGGCATTTAGCTTATTCAAATAAAAGATTCCTAAAGACTCGGTAACTTCTTCAATCTTTGAAGACTTATTCAAACTTTGATCAACTCCAACAAATACATCACTAATTTATCTCTATAAACTTTTACTACGCTGAAAGTCTACCATGTAATGCAAGTGATAGATAAAAATATACTAAACAAAATCATAAAATCTGTTTTTGATCTCTTACACGTTTTTAGTTACGTTAGTTGCTAAAAAAAACCTCTAAAACATTAGCACTTATTGTCTCTCTACATATATGATACGAATGACCTATTTTGACGGAGAAACGTTACGAGTAACGACATTGATCCAAAAATTTTAAGTGCAACAAAAAAATGAATGACCGATTTTAGTTTTCCGCTCCAGAAAATATGGGCCAAACATAGCTCACGATACATTATGGGCCAAACTTAGCTCACAAGATATTATGGGCCTTATTTCATGTCCACTTTACCCTATATATAATTTTGATTTAAATTTTGAAGTACTGCTCTGCACTCGGTCTCGGAGTCAAGGCTTTAAACCCCAAGCCAGCCTAAGTTAGACGTCATGAATAGTTGAATAGTCCTATATTATATGGAAACATGAGAACTTTTAAAATTTAAAATATTCTAACAAAAATACTCTCTCATACTTAGTGGGGAAGTTAGACTTATAATTGTGCACTTTAGTTTATCTTTTTAAATTGTAAGAAATAATAATTTAAAATGTAAAAGATAAAGACAGTGAATGATTAAAAGAGATGAATCAAAAGTCTCACAAGACTCTCAAGCCAAGCAAAATATTATTTCTACGCCAATACCCGTGAAAACAAAATTGGTCATCACATTTGTTAGACAGATTCAGGGATAAGATTTTAGACGTTTTCATGGATTTTTATATGGATGATGATTAATTCGTGCACGTTCGTATTCGTTATTTACTATTGAAAATGGACCTTTTAAATTTTTTTTTTTTTGTTAAATCAAAATAAAATCACACTCATATATGTTCTGCATATAATTCAATATGTTTTTAATTTAAACTATTGCTTTTTTATTAAAGGATTTTTTTAATTAAAGAAATGAATACCTAATTTGGTATGAGATAAATTCATTTTTTCTGAGCGGGAATTAGGTTTCAGTCCAAAATAATGGGTGAGTGGGATAATTGGAACTGAGCTTCATCAGTCTGTTGAAAATTTAGTGGATGAGTTGTTTCGGCCGCCTTTCTTACCTTGAAATTAGTCGGGACTCGATCCGAATTATCATGGTTAACAAAAATAGAATAAACCTTGTTGAAAGAAATAAACCAATTTCGAAAATATGTTAAGGGAACCCTCCCAACAACTCTCAGCCAAACAAGACGAAGAAGATATGTATGGAAGCTTTATTTGGTATTATATTAGGTCAAATATCTCGAGCACCGTTTGAATTTCTTGATCACTCAAAACTATATAAGTCATAAACCACAAATGTGAAATGCATATATAAATCAGTAGGTATTATGTATAAACCATTGCATAATGACTTTTTATTTTTCATAAAGTTCTATCGGTTTTCATAAATTAGTTCCAAAACATGTTAGCGTGAATTCCAAATAAGTACTGTGTCATCGTCTCATTTTCATATAGCTGAAATTAGACCTTGTTATTGACTAGTTTCTTGTACGATTCAATCTTTTGGTCTAGATGGAACTTCAAGTAAATTACAATTAACAATCTTCCTAATTTTTCTTTTATGGCTAATTCTTTTTTAAATATTTAAGATTTCTTAGAAATTTGGCAATGCCAAATTTGAAGACAGAGACAATAAAGAAGAGAGACGACAGGGAGGTTTTGGCAGTAAACATGACAGGTGAAAAGATACACGAACAAATTATATGATTTTTCAGAATCTTTTTCCACAAATCATCATATATTTTAAAAATGTAATTTTTTTTTTGAGAAATTACATTTAGAATTTATATTCTCTAGTTTTTAAAAATGTAATTTTGCTTCCTTAAAAAAAAATTAACTGGGAATTTAGAAAATAATATGGTCCAAATATAAAATTTATCTTAAATATGCTCTTTCGGGGAGGGATTTATCTAACTCTTAAAGGTATTTTATCTTTGACCGTATAAGACAAGGTGGATATCAAATCTAACTTAATGAAATTGTATCATCAATAACCAAATCGAGGCTCTAAATGATAATATAAAAAAATATTCCGCAAAATTTAGTTAGATTCATCAATTTTGTCAACATTATTTGCTATCTAAAAAATTCCGCCAGATTCAGTTATATTCAGTAATTCTGTAAAAAAAAATCACCTGATTAAGCTAAATTCAGCAATGGAACAAAAAATTATCGCTAGATTCAACAATTTTTCCATCACCAATTGATACATAAATATGTTTATTTTAGATTAAAAAATGGATAATAACAGATATGAGAGTTTGGTAAGAATATTGATAATCACATCTGAAATCTTTAAAAATGAATCGGGTAATACGAGTATGATATGGATAATTCGAATATTTAAAATCAATATCAAACGAGTAATATAATTTTGATAAAAACTAGATAATTTTTTTTTTTTGAAACAAAATTCATCAACTTGTGTAAATTTTGATAAAAATAATATTTTGGATTAATTTGCTCTATTTGTAAGACAATTCAAGCTATAAATTATTGTTTTGTGTTAAATTTTCTATATTTACAACATGTATTTCATATAACTCATTTCATAGATAAATTAAATTATTATTATTATTTGAACTATTCATATTTAATTTTACTATTCGAAGTTGTAATTAGTACAAAAATAGTAAATTAAAATTAAAATAATTTAATTTTAATAAAAAGAAACAGTTAATAATTAATTTTGGTAGCTTATGATTTTATATGATAATTATGGTTGATAAAATTAGTAAATATATTATTTTCATAGTTTATTTAACTAATCTTGTTGATAAAAAATTGTTTAACTAATTTTTTTAAAAATTTATTTAATTAATTAATTTTTAAAAAATTCAGCCAGATTTAGCAATATTCCACCGTTACCATTTAAATTTGATGATATTTCGCTGATCCCGTAAAAAATCACTAAAAATTCAGTTAGATTCTATAATTTAGCAGAATTTAGCCGGTATCATTTAGACTCCGAGTGTCGTGAACTTTTGCCGAATGTATCGACACTTCTTTCATACATATCATATGCATTATATATATATTATAAGAAATCCAATCTAGTAAAGCAAATTATCATAGTTTTACTTCGTATATTTCAAGTTTTAAGGTAAAATTCTATTTTTCAACAAATGTAATAAGTAAATTTCTATTATAATTACGAATACTATATGTAATAATTATGAATTATTATGGTAATATTTATTAAATATTTTAAAACTCTATATATAATATCTATAAAATAATATCAATTTAGTTTTATATATTCTTAATAATCAATATTAAAAAAACGTGAAATCGTTTTAATAGTATATATTTCGAAATTATAAGAATTGCCTAATCTGCATGAATATTAGATAGAACTTCAATTTATGGCTAAAATATTCATGAAAGCATCGTAATGGCATCTCACTATCTAGGGGAAGTGAGAGAAAGAACAAAATAAACGTACTTTTTTTTACTGAAGAAAATAAATATTTTAAGACCCAATTTTGTCATGTGTCATATCTTTCGTGTGGATCCCATTATTATTTCTCTTATATTTGTTTCCAAATAATTATTATTAGTGTAACGTATCCTATTATTAAAAATTCGTAAATGTATTTGTGTAAGTGGAAAAGAATGTGTTAGTGGGTTTAGGTGCTTGCTTATGCGTTGGTATCTTTCCTTTTCATTGTTCCTTCAATTAAAATGAAAAAGTGTCTTTGGAAATTAAAATATTAAACGATGTTTGAAATGTTCTGATCTAATATATAAAGCTCACAGCTAATAAATGATTTCATCGTTTTCTAGATTATTATTGTGCACACTATAATCAAGATCCTAAATTTCATTTTAAAATAAATACTAATGAAAAAAATAAATCATAATAATAATACATTTCCTTTTAAAAAAATATTTAAAAAAAATATTTCTGCTGATAATTACCTAGTTCTAAACTTTTGGAATGAAAATTACTGATCATAATTATTTTTACACACCTATTAGATATTAAAATAAAATCAAATATGGTTAGTATATCATTAAAGAAAAAGTTCATCATGGTCAGTTTAATAAGTGTATATATATATTACCACAAAATATATAAAAAAAGTGGGTGATGTATAGTGTATACTACTGTATTTTATTTTAGTTTTGTGCAAGTTAAGGCTTTAAAAGGCTACATGTGATTAAACAGTATTAATTTAGCTTAAATTTGCTTCAGTTCTATGATTACGTTGGTTTATAATTTGAAAATATGTTAATTAAGTTCAGTAATGGTTTTTTATTTTATTTTTTGTTAACCGGGAGAATCTCAAGCATAAATCCAAACTAACCCTCCGAAATTCATAGAAATCCAAGTTTTCTTGCCACTAAAGACGTTTTCGAATGGCCAAAGATAATTGAAATCACAGTAGAAGAACTGGAACTCTACCAAAAAATGATATTCATAATGAATTATCAACCACTGTACCATATTTATTGATATTTGCTATTAAAAACCAAATTTAATCGAACTAGAGTTTTGTAGAGTCCGGTTATATTTATTCGATATAATTGAGTTATTTTTCTTAAATTTGTCTTCTTTTTTTTGTGTTTAAATGTTAAGTTTTATACCATTTTAAAATTTGTGACAATAGTTATAGAGACAACTTAGAAAACAGAAATACTGAAATCTACTAATACTAGCAAAGCTACCGCAAGAAACAAAGAAACGGACAAAGTAGTCGAACAAGTTAGACACACGCCTAAGCAACGAGAAGATTCCCGACGAAAAAACACCGATTCCGAACACCGAAGCTCGGACATTTGCGTTGTTGCCGCAGTTCCTTGGAACTCGAGTCATCATCGTCGTTGCCATGAGCAATCCTCACCCGAAGCCAGTCCTCAAAGATAACATCATCTTCAGCTTCTCAGAGGACAAACATAAAAATGAAATCGTTTCAGCAGACCATTCTACAACCAGCGGCACCAAAACCTATTCAACATCTAGTAATCACCACCACGAAAACAAATAAAATTTGTCTTTTTTTCAACCCTATAAGAACTAAAGGTACGGAAATTTAAAACAAGAATTGCATGTTGTGGGACAATATGGAGAGGCTACTTCTCCTTTCCTTAAGTCACTCGCCATTGTTGGGGTCAATCATATCTACTTTTTTTTTGTTTGGTTCAAAATCATATCTACTTTTTTTGTTTAACATTTTCTTCTTCTTTTAATAATTTACGGGCTGTCGGTCGAACCAAAACCCAGAATAATTTACCGAACATGTAGAAAAATAAAGTATTTATACTATTCAAGGGTCCACGATGATTAAATTTGCATGCTCTTGTTCCTAACCCAAAAATATTACTACTACACACGTAAATTTTTTTGTTAACTAAAATCAAAAACTTTTTGGTAATAATTGTTTTTTTTTCCAAAGTGGCTAACAACAATTAAAATCGTAGTGAAAAACTCAACCATGAAATGGTATATCTTTTGAAAGAGAATCAAAAGAAAATGAATACAAGGTATTAAATTTAAAAATAAAATAAAAACTTAACAATGACTTGGACCACAATAAACTAGTTTTTTTTTTTACAAATGCTGTGTATAAGGATTATGTACTATCTTTTTCATCATAATGAAATGTATTTTCGTCGAAAAAAAAAATTAACATATTAACAAAAAAAAATAACGAAGGAAATTATCAATGGACCGAAAAGGAGACGCACAAAATTATATATGGTACCTTGATGCGTGCATGTAAAAAGCAATTAACGTCTTTTCTAAAGAAGAAATTTAATAAATATCTATTGATATAATAAAATACATTAATTCACATGTGATATTAGTTTTTTAAGACCTGGTATTTCTAGTCTCTAAACTTTATCCTTTTGCTTTCTTTCCTATATAAATAATTAACCCAAAATATCTTTAGCTCTTTACTTCATTTAGATGATCTCAAATTAAAAAAAAAGCAATACAGCTAATCAAGGGGAATATAAGGGAATAAACAATAAAATAAGGGTGTTTTACTCGGGTATATCACTTTATATTTTTCGTTTTTTATTGTTTTTTAAAAAATTGAAAAAATTCATTAATATCAACATTTTTTAAAAAGAAAACATATATTTCTGTTCGGTTTATTTCTTCTGTTTCACTTCATTTATATTTATTATACACAAATGATAAAATATGATTTAATTTGTGTTAACAGAAGGTTAGTTCTGGTTTCCATATAAGTGTTATGATTACTTAATTTACTTTTACCATATTGGACACTCCTATTATAAATAAAGACCCCCTCCATTATTGCTTTATATCTTGTCTCTCTTCACTGACACAAAACCAAAAAAAGAGTATTGAGAAACAAGATCAAGGAAGGGAGCTACTGAATGAAGACGATGAAACGATTGAATATCGCGGTTGCGGTTGCAGTGACGGTTCTTCTTATGGGAATGTTGGAATCATCGGAGGCTCAGCTTCAAATGAATTTCTACGCGAAAAGCTGTCCAAAAGCTGAGAAAATAATTTCAGATCATATTCAAAAGCATATCCATAATGGTCCTTCTCTTGCAGCTCCTCTCATCAGAATGCATTTCCACGATTGCTTCGTTAGGGTATTACCTCTAATCCATTTAGATATATATGTTTGTATTTATGTACACATATATAAACATTTATATCCAGCTCAATAGCTTACTAAAAATGATGAGATAATCAAGAAGATGGACTAAGTAGATTTGAGCTAGAGCAGAATATTTGAGTTTTGTTTTATTTCATTTTAGATATTGACATTGATTTTGAACAAAAATAATAAAGGGATGCGATGGATCGGTGTTGATAAATTCGACATCTGGGAACGCAGAGAAAGATTCAACACCGAATCTAACACTTAGAGGATTCGGTTTCGTAGAGAGGATTAAGACTATTCTTGAAGCAGTGTGTCCTAAGACTGTTTCCTGTGCCGATATCATCGCTTTGACGGCCAGAGACGCAGTTGTTGCCACCGTAAGTAAACAAATTATTTAAATTCGTTAATTAAGCAAATTAACTGAAATTTATAATTTGAAAATGTTCGACAGGGAGGTCCTTCTTGGAGTGTCCCGACGGGAAGAAGAGACGGTAGGATCTCAATTTCGACGGAGGCTTTGAACAACATTCCGCCTCCCACGAGTAATTTCACGACGTTGCAGCGACTTTTCGCTAACCAAGGCCTTAATCTCAAAGACCTTGTCGTACTCTCCGGTAAATTTCGATAACCCGAAATAACCATATTGGCCAGGGATATACATTTTCGGGTTGGAATATCCGACTCGATTCATATCTAACTTGAAATTTTCCGACACATATCCGTCCGTATCCATTGTAATAATTATTATCCAGGAGAATTACCCGGTTGGATAATTTAAATTTTAAAAATTACCACACTTTTTCTAAATTTTCAAAATTATCTAAAATCAGTAAAAGTTGGTATAGTAATTTTAGATATCCGAACACAATCCGTTACCTGAGTTTCTCATTCCGTATTTTGTTGAGAATACTTTTGGTAAGATTTTAGAGATTCAGAACAATCGTACCCGATATTTATCCGCTATTACCGTCTCGATACCCGATATGGCCAAGCCGTAAGGTTAGTTTTTTCAACCGGTTTAACTTTTTTTTTCCTTAATTTCAGGGGCTCACACGATCGGTGTCTCGCATTGTTCTTCCATAAATACTCGTCTCTACAACTTCTCGACGACGGTCAAACAAGATCCATCTCTGGACAGTGAGTACGCAGCGAATATAAAGGCTAACAAATGTAAGAGCCTCAACGACAACACTACCATCCTCGAGATGGATCCTGGTAGCCGCAGAAGCTTCGATCTCAGTTATTACAGGCTTGTCCTGAAGAGGAGAGGTCTGTTTCAGTCTGATTCTGCTTTGACGACGAACTCAGCTACGTTGAAGATGATCAACGACTTGGTCAACGGTCCTGAAGAGAAGTTTTACAAGGCTTTCGCTAAGTCGATGGAGAAGATGGGGAGGGTTAAAGTTAAGACGGGATCAGCCGGCGTGATCAGGACACGGTGTTCTGTTGCCGGAAGTTAGTAAGCATGGTCTCGGAAAGTGGTGTGTTCTGTTTTTTAAAATAATTATTCGTTGTTGATGTTGTGTTTGACGTTTGGGGGAAAAGTGTTGTTAATTTAATTTTGATGTTTGTTTGATTTGTGTTTATCTGTGTTCATGCGAATCATTAAAAATTTACAATAATTCTCAATATTTGGTATCCAAATCCAAGCCTCCAATCGAAGTTATATAACTATAACTCTTTAAGAGTTTGAAACTGATAGAAATTTCTTTGGTCTCCTTACAAAAGACTATCCCTTTGAATCAGGCATAGAACTTTACTTTGTTTTACAATCAATATATTTGTACTTCAAAATAAAACAGTTTTCAGAATTATTATCTTCTTACACACAAAGTCACATGTTATTCTTTTTTAACCGACAACTTTCATGGAAACGACCCGATTTTACTGTTTTGTAATCCCTCTTTTGCGAGTAAATCCACAAAAAGGAATTTACTTCCCGCTTTGTAAAAACGAATTGGACCTCATCAATCAAAGTCACATCTTCATTTAGAATAATTAAAAAAGCAAAGTGAATTTAGACCAAGAGTCATTAGCTCAACTAGTAAAGTATCTCAGATAAACCTTAGAAATATAGCTGGTTAGAGTGGAATTTGGGAGAGGACCTGAGAGGATGTACGGACCTAGGTCCAAAATCTTTTAGTATTCAAAAAGAAAAAGTGAGTTTAGAACGTAAATCATATATATATCTTATATTATATTTGAGAGGTGATTTTTCTTACGTGGCGGTCTCACAGCGAGTTTCAAACTTGAAATTATTCTGATGCCATTAATGAAATCGCTGTATTTACTCCCCTTGCCATTATCTTAGCAAAATACCCCTATTTATTGGATTTAGTCTGAATTTATTGATCAGATCCATAATTTATTGATCTGAAACCCACTATTTTTAATTCGGTTACCCAATATTTCTGATATATTCGAATATATGTATGGTAATCTTATGCAATATTCTCTTTCTCGATTTTTTTTTTTTTTCGTGATAGTATTTATCTTAGGATACATTAGGAAATTTTCTATTAAATGTGTATTTGATAATTTTGTGTGCACGGTAATCCTACTCTCTAAATCCATCTTCTCTTCTCTTATATATACTGCCTTTTATCACATACACAACATTCATCTTCAATAACACGATCTTCTCATAGCTAGATTTATAGAGTGGTCATGGTTTCGGATAATATTTTTTGTTTGATCTAGGTTTATAGTGTAATCATGGTTTCGGGTATTTTTTTTTTATAAACAAAGATCGTTTTTGTAAAAGTGTATTTATGTTATCAGACTTTATTGCATGATGATCAAAGTGTTCTCTGGTTTGTTGATTCGTTTACTTTTCTTATGATTCATTGATTGGTTTTCGTTTGTTCTTCCAGGTGAGGTCTATCAAATTTTTTTAATTGGTTCTTTGGATGGTGTTTTTTTTTAGCGGCAAGAACGTATGTTCGTTCACGTTTGCTTCATGTGCAAGGTATAATTTTAACAAAGTTTATTTTTCTGATTTGTTGATTTGTTTTCTTTGACTCGATTCATTGATTCGTTTTCGTTTCTTATTTCAAGTGAGGCTTATCGTTTAAAAAAAAAAAAAAATTCGGCCACTATATAAAGCAAAAAATTGGCCACCATAAACCTATTTTTGTGTTTCTCATCATCGTAAATATTTAATTTTAATCTTATATTTTTGAACTTATGTGTGTTTGTAGTTAGATTTACCTTGGAGAAAGCTCTGATGAGCATTCATCTTCCTTCACACTTCTCTTCGCTGTCCAACTTCTCTTTCGTGTCAAGATCATGTTTATACGTGAAATTTTGTTTGTGTCCATTGGTATATGATTCTTTTACTCTTATGTTGTTTACGTTTTAAATATTTACTATGTCTGATTTTTAATATTTTATTTGTGATAAACCATGTTACAAATAGGCCTCTAAGGTACGAACTACATGTTTACTACCTATTCAACTAATGTTTTGTCATCAATTTTTTCCAGTTTTTTTTCTGGTTTTGAATCAGATCCTTATTCTTGGCCTTTTTTTATCAGGTTCATAGCAGCGATAAAATATGCCAATTTATCTCTTCGTCGTCTATTTGTTTTCGTATAATTTTATCTCTACTGTTAATTACATATAGTCAGAGTTGGGAACATAGGTATTTATCAAGTAGAATGAGTCGAATTCAACAGTTACAATGTGCCCTTCCATGTGATGATCTAACCTAAATTGCCAATACATATCTAACCGAGAAGGGTTTTATCTGTAAAAAATCAACTTGATTAAAACACTAGCATTTCAATTTAACTTATCAAATAAAATGGATATGAAATAACGAGATTACTTAGGAACATTGATTCTAAAAGCGGTCTATGCAATGGAACAAGATTACTTATTACTCGGTTGGCTAACCATGTTCTTGAAACTCGTGTTATAACTGGCAGTAATGTTGGTGGAAATGTATTAATCCCTCGGATGTTCGTATCTCTCTGTTAGACGCTAAATTTTCTTTCCGAATGAGGCGTAGATAACTTCATGTTATTGTTGCTTTCGCAATGACCATAAACAATAGTCAAGGACAAACATTAGAAAATGTTGGCTTGTATTTACCTAGACTGGTATTTACTCATGGTATATTATATGTTACCGTTTCTAGGGTAACATCATGAACCGGATTGAAAATTCTTATCACAAACAAAGATGAGAAATTTGTACATGTTTACACCATATATTAGTATTCAAATAAAATATTTAAAAATAGATAATTTAATAACCATCAGTTTTTGAATAAAACTTTAAAATTAATTAAAAATTTTGGCTACTTTCGTCAACACATTTACTTTTACTTTATCATTTTTATTTTTTAGACAGACATATATTAAAATTTTGTTTGTCGACATATGAAATACAAATAAAATCGATTTTGGTGAAAAAATTTCAAGTTTTGTTTCTTTTCACATTTCATATGGATAAAACCAATTCTAAAATTTAAACATTATGGGATTGACAATTAAAATAACAATATAAAATTTTAATAATATCATTTGTATTTTCTTACCATAAATATAAATTAAAAAATGAATAAAAATATAAACTAATAAAACCAAATTTTAATTAATTACTATTATCTACCTAGTTAGTAGATGAGACATTCACACAAAATCTTAGCTGTCAAACAATGAGCAATTTAAGGGACACATCATTTAATTTTAACCAATCAGAACATTTCAATTAAAAATATATGCCATGGTGAAAATCTCTACATATTCTCATTAATTTTATAACATAAGCCCATTAATACATGTTTTAAAAATTTAAGCTCAACTAAATATAATATTTTAGATTTGCCATATCTATTTGTAATTTTTTATGATATATTAACAAGTTTTTAATTATTATGAATATCAATTTAGACGGAAAAAATGAAGATCAATTTTACATTTAAAAAATATTGAACTAAATAATATTTGCATATTTTTAATCAATTTTATACATAAAAATATTAAAACTAATAGCATTAAAATATGTTTGATCAAAAGTATTGTAACTTTATTAAATTTATGCACAATATATATTATTTGTACGTTTATAAATATTAGAAATCATATGTTTTGTTATACACGTTTAAATATTAAAAAATTATATATGTTAAAATCGATTCGTCAACCTATTTAATTATTTAATCCCGTATTTGGCGTGGATCAAAATCTAGTACATGTTAAATGCAAAGTTGACAAAAAAATTAACATAACGTTGAAAAAAAAAAAACATGTTAAACAGAAATAACAACTTGCAAATACATAAAGGCCCATAAAACCCATTACGAGCCATTTATTTTGGCCCATGGTATAAGAAATTTTCAATTCTTTCGGATTCGATTTCCCAAGCTCCTAGTTCCGATCAAGCAATATTCTCCGTTACGTCTTGAATAAAATTTTCCAAAGCAGCTTGAGACGATCCACCGTCCATTAAAGCCACGTGGCACTTCTCGCTCATCTCCTTCACTCTCTTCCTCACGTCACTATCCTGCTCCATCAAACACCTGATCCCTCTCTCTATCTCCTCCGCCGTCACAATCTCCATCTCCGTCCTCCCCAACAAAAGATCTCCTCTCCAATACTTCTTTATCTCCACCGCCAAACCAAGCTCCTCCACCATCTCGAAAGCGTTAAACTTTTGTTCGGCGTAAAGCGGCCAAATCGCCGTCGGAACGCCGAACCACAAACTCTCCAGCGACGAATTCCATCCGCCGTGGGAAACGAAACCTCCGATCGCCGGATTCGCAAGCACGGCCACCTGTGGAGCCCATCCGATCACCTTCCCTCTCTTCTCCGTCCGATCATTAAACCCTTCAGGGAGAATCTCCTCCAGGTTCGTGAATTCTCCGGGAGGTTCCTTCATTATATTCGGAGATGCGCGGCGGAGAGACCAGAGAAACCGGTGTCGGCTGAGCTCGAGGGCTACCGCGATTTCTCTCGCTTGTTCTTCACTGAAACCTCCCATGCTCCCGAAGCAGAGGAACACAACCGATTTAGCCGGTTGTTCGTCTAGCCACCGTAAAATCTCCGATTGCTTCTCGTCCACGGAATCATCGACTTTTTTCCCGAGATGCAACAGTGGTCCCACCGAGTAAGCACGAGGAGTATTACTATCACCACCATTGGAGAGAAACTTCAACGCATGAGTTTCCAGCTCAGAAACAGTATTTACCAAAATACCCTTCGTCTCTCTGAATCTTCTCGCTTGAGTTACGAAAAAGGGGAACCACTGCTTTGATTTGAAGATGTAAGGAAGACATTTCAACGGATAAGGACGAGTCAAACTCGGAACCATCAACTCAGTATCCGAGTCTTCCAACTCGCTCATGTCACACTTATCCTCTTCCTCGTCGTACATGGCCTGCATATGAAGCAAGAGTCCGAGAAATCCAGCGTTGGATGTGTAAAACAAGTAACAAGGGACGCCGAGTTCGTCAGCGACGTCAATCATCGAAGTACAGTACATGTCCACGACGAACCCCGCGAGACGAGGCGAGTCAGGTCGGGTCGGATCGAGGAGTTTGGCAACCGCGTCTCTCACCAGTGGCTTTAGACTTTGGAGGTGGGAATCAGTCGCCTTCAGCTCGGTGCGTTGTTGATCTTCTCCGGAGATTACTTTGTAGCGGAGGCGGTTATTGGATGTGGTGGTGGTGAGAGAGGCGATGCTCGAGGTGGTTTTGGAATTGAAAGATATGATGATTATGGTGATAGAGAGTTGGTCGTTTTGATCGATTAGCCGCTCTGCCATCTCCACGGTTGCCATGAGATGACTGGTCGCCGTAGAAGGAATGAATATCAGCTCAATTTTCATTTTTATTTTGGTGTGTTGTTTCAAACTCTCGAGTGGACAAAGACCGATAAGAAATTAAAGATTTGTTATGTAATAACAAAATAATAATGATATAGTAATTCTTTTTTAATCCACGGACTAAATTTACAAGGTTTTTTTATGAATCTTTTCCAAGAGAAGTGTTGATTGGTCATTACTTTTCAAAACACATATTTGACTTGCTCTTCGGACAGTTATTGTCGATAGTCAAAGTCCTTTCATGGTTGAAACTAGATAATTTTTTTATGTTATCTACTTACATTACTTTTCTAATTTCTAATTTCTAATTTCTTCGGAACAAGGCACCAAATTTAATATTGAAATCACATTAAATTTAGTATTTTAGTATCTCAATTTTTTTTTATCTCTAACCACAACACCAAATCTCATACTAAAAATAATATTTTTTATTTTATTATATTATTAAATTTAAAATTTTTAATTTTTAAATAATTTAATAAATACTAATTATTTTTATAACTGATTAATTATAAGTCAAATATAAAATCGCAATTGGTAAAAATAAAAAGAAATTACAAACGATAAACTTTAATATATATTTTTAATCTTAATCAATTTGCGTATTAATTTAGATATTTTATGTAAATTAAAATTTCATATTAATTATAATTATAAATTTATATTATTAAAAATAAAAAGAAAAATAAAATGAAAAGATATAACATTATTAATGTTATATTTATTTTTTTAATTGATAAACAACAATTAATTATATTAATAAATGAAAAATAAAATAAAATAATTTTTTAATTTTTAATATTTTATAAACAGTATCACGCGATATTGTTCATAAAATACTAAAAAAAGTTATTTAGTGTGAAATATACCGTTCTATTGGAGATTTGACCAATATAGTAACGGAGGACAAACAAATTATTCAAGTTTAATGAGAGGACAAACCTGACATGGTAGCAACGTGGTTCTCCTCCTTCGTTGACCTGTCTTCATCAAACTGACTCACCATAGCACATGTGACCAATATTATCTTGTCCTAGCTATCCGTTGATGTTTGAAATCTTTAGGCAACAAACCAATCAGCTCCTCATAATGTGTATACTGTTTTGTGATATTCTCTGACATAGACTTGATCAAATTGTACATCTTATATAAAAAACATTAATTATAACCAATTAGTTACGCTAGAAGAAAAAGTATATTTATTTAAATTTATAGAAAACCAATACAAACAAAAAAACTTATAGAAAACGCTTTAACAAAAAAAAAAAAAACTTGTAGATAATCGAGATGATTTCTACAAACAAAAATAGATGGTATATCAGACCTAATATTTTTAGATTTTGTTTTCGTTATTACATTTTCGAAATTTAAAATCGTTTAGCAAAAACATTGAAATATCTTATTTTTCTTATATCAAATAATATTTTAGCGTAAACAAATTGAAACAGTTGAACCTTTCATCATGTGCACAAAATCTTATAAAAACTTAGTGGTTAAGACTAGGGATGGACACGGAGTGGATATTCGGAAAAATACAGTATTTGTGATTCGATTTGTTTTTATCGGATATTTAGTTTTCCGATTTGCTTTGTTCTGGAAAATTTCCGGATATCCGAAATTACGGATATACGGATTTTTTCGGATATTTGCGGATATCCGGATATTCGCGGATATCCGTTTTAAACAAAAAATAATCAAAACACCATATTTTTTTTAATTTGTTTTAATATAATATTTAAACTAACTAGTGAATAAATATATTAAATTACCTAATTTTATTCGATATAATTAAATAAAAATGAAAAGTGGAAGATTAAGATGGTGAAAAATGAAACATGTGTTTTTTATTTAAGAAAAAAAAACTATTTTCAATTAAAAAGCTAGTATCTACCTATTCTTACGATAAATATTTCGCCAAATGTATTTAAAAAATCTAAAAATGCAAATATAGGTAATAAACATATCATATTATAAGTATATATAAGTAATATACGTATCAGAACGGATATTCAGATTTTTAAAATTAGTATTTGTGATTTGCTCCGCTTTAGACGGATACTAGATTTTACTATTTGATCCGCTTTGATTCATAATGGATATCCGAATTTTTCGGATCGAATCGGAACGAATACTGAATCGGAACGAATCTAACAAATAATTTGTCCAGTTCTAGTTAAGACTTTATAGAGCTTGCTCACTTTCTAAAAGATATTAGCTTCTGTGGGTTGAAAGAATTACATAGTAAAACTAACAATAATATGTAACTTTACATGTGTATAATTACGTCTAGAAACGTTATAAGAACCTTTCAATATATTGGCAAACCGAATGTTTTATTTATAAGAGTCAAACAAGCCACTATAACTGTCTATCATACAAAACAAGCCACAAAGAGGAGATTACATTTTATTTGCTCAACAAATTATACAAACAACAAATCACAATACATTTAAATATATCCCATGGACTCCAATAATGAAGTTAGACCGTCCTTGGGTTTGGACCCCTTTCAAGTTGGACCTCTAATCAAGAAATCTGAACAAAAGGGTAAATTTCATACCGAAAGTTACAACTCCCACCCACAACTCTCCCTCCTTCTTTACCGTCGCAGAAGTTAGGAATCTCCCCAATAATCCCATCCAAACAAACCTTACAACTCTCACTCCTCAAGTCCCTCGTACACTGCACAAGTCCGTACAATTTCGGATATTTGTGACGTTTTAGATATTGTATTGTGACCAAATATTTATGTCTCAAATTCATAGTTGTTTCGTCACAATAATGTGACGGATAAAATCGCAGCCAATATTTATAGTAATTAGTGACTAAATTGTGATACAAATAATAATCGTGACAACTATGACGGTATTATTACCATATGTGTTGTCACTATATTTAACGAATTCATGAAAAAATCGCAAGTATCGGTTTGTGATGATGTTGCTATTAAAAACCAGTCACTATATGATACTAATCATTAACAAAAAATTATCGTTATAATTTATAGCAAAAAGGTGTAGTAAATTTGTCGCAATTTATGACTATTGTACTGACGTTTTATCTCGTCGTATTTTTCTATGGACTGTCTACTAAAAGTACGTCAGAATTTTGACATTTTTGTGACAAATAAAATTGATAACAAGCAATACATCTCATATTATATATAGAGTATTGACTTGACTATTATCACACGCTTTCTATTTACATAGTTCATTAGCTTAGACTATACAACTTTCTAATCAAAACTACTACCATACTTCCTTTTCTGATTTTTGAATTGGAATCATCATTCCCTAAAATTTTTTTTACCACACAACAAAAAAAAACCCAACTATAGAACTATTTATTTTACTAGAATTGACGACGACTAGAAGGAGGAACCAGACGACGTTGTTGTCATTCAATCTCCCAACACCAAGATCTCTACCATCTCTAACGAGTATTAGAGACTTATACATAGAGAGAGATCAAAATATGAGGATTTTCACTTACAAGGACTCAGTGATGCTTCTAAACCCAATAAAATCCCTCGATTAATAGAAATACGCTTCAAAGAAATACAAAAAAATATCATGCCTAGGATTTGAATTCATGAAAAACATCAAAATCATCTCAAATCAAATTACATTAACATCACTTGAAAGAATCAAGATCCAATAAAAATGTTAGTTTATTTAGGATAAGTGAGTATTTGATTTAAGGTTTTTGAAAAATATTTTTATATTTCTCAATTAATTATACAATATATTACTGTTTCGTCCTAAAATCATAAAATGTCAAAATCTTTTTTATAAAAATATTAAATAAAAATAAGAAGTCATGAGTTTTTTGTTTAGGGTTTAGGGTATCTCAATACATAGATAACTTTTGGTATAGGATTTTGGTTTTTGATGAACAAAAGTGTTTGATTTAGAGTTTAGGATTAGAGTTTGATTTAGGATTTATGATTTAAGGTCTAAAGTTTAGAATAATTGAAGAAATTAGTGTTTATGAATTATGGTTTAGGGTTTTGGAATTATGGTTTAGGAATTAGAGTTTAGAATTTATGGTTTGTATAGGATTTATGGTTTAAGGTTTAGAGTTTGGAGTAAATGAATAAATTAGTATTTTATTTAGGATATAGTATTTGATTTAGTGTTCTTTTTAAAGTTCTTAAAGTTTATGGTTTATAAATTATAAATGATGGTTTAAAGTTTAAGAATTATGGTTTAGAATTTGATTTAGAATATGGTTTAGGATTTATATTTTGGAATAAATGAATAATTTAGTGTTTTATTTAGGACTTAGTGTTTTTGATTTAGTGTTCGATTTAAGGTTTTCAAAAGTTTATGGTTTATGGTTTAGAATCTATAGTATATGTTTATAGTTTCATATTTAAAAGATATTTTTATAAATAATAAAAAGATATCACTATTAATCCATTAAAAATTGGAAAACTACAAAATTTAAAATTAGTGAAAGTAAAAAATTTATAAAATCATATATAAAAACATTATCTACTATAAATTAAATAAAATATTTTCAAAACACAGATAATAAAAAAACAATGAAAAAATGCATGTGAGAAGATGACACTCAATTAGAAAAGATCATTGGGATTGATGTCAGTTCAAATCTTAGAAAACTACGTTAGTCAATCTGGTCCACTAACCTTTCCCAATTCCCATCTCTTACTCTTTATTTTTTTCTCTGCCGACAAAAGAAAAAAAAATCATATTTCACTTTCTCTCTGCGCGACAAATCTGATAATAGAGTTTTTGAGAAATCTTCAGATGTGATTTCGAAATTCTTATTCCCTTTTGTTGATTTCAATCCATAAGCCATGATTTTGACACCAACGCTTCTGCACTTGCAGCCTCAATTGCGAGGGATTTCGGAAAAAAGAAAAAGGTATGATTTGATTTTCTTCTGAATTTCTTTCAATCTTCCTCAAATCTCTAAATTTGTGTTCAGATTTTCACTTCTTTACTTTGTTTCAGATTTACTTTGTTTCAGACTGCGATTTCGATAACTTAGATGGTGACGACGATGGCTGCTATTAACTCTAACAGTGAGTATCCACAGTTCAATATCTTCTGAATCCTGGTTGAAATCAAGTTTCCATTCAGTCTTCTTCATAGGTAAAAGTCTCGTCATTTAACAATCCAACATTTTCTAGGGGTTTATTTCGTTTCTTTGTGTTGTTGTGTTTAGACTTATTTGCTAATTCGTTTAGTTGGCTTCAAACAAATGCCTTACAGTGTATTCATGGATTTCAATCTCCTTATGTCTATTTTTGAATTGGTCTAAGGGTTGGCTGATCGAGAGAGCGATCACATCTCCTTTGTTCAAGAAGGATTGCATTGTTATGGTGTTGGAAAATGATTCTCCTGCCCACAGAAACAAGGTTCTTATGTTTTCACAATTTAAGTTGTGTTGTTTCCGGTACTGGTTCTTCATTTAGAGAATCTGATGGGAAATCGTTTGCACTTGCAGGTGTAAGAGGTTGTGAAAATGATGGAGGTTGAGCTAGGTGAGGATTTGATTCTTCACAAACATAATTGTAAGATATGTGTATCAATATCTTTAGGTGATAAGTTTCTGTTCTCGCTTTGTGTATTGAGCAAGCTGATGTTGGTGACCATTGCTTACAACCACTTTGGAGAAGGACGGGTTCAGAGAATGCCGAGGTACTATTTATTTTAAACTTCTTAAACTTAGGTTGCCACTTTGTTCCAACAGTAGAAATTGGTTGTGAAATGGCAGGTGCAAGCAGGGGTATTTTCATGTAGTTAAAAACGACTAGACACACTGGAGATGTATGCCATTGGTGGGAATGCTGATCTGTGACCATTGCTTACTAAATTTTGTGGTGATTGGTTCGCTGTGACTAAGAAGTTGGCTGAAGGAGCATGCAATAGTAAAGCAACTGCTAAGGACCAACAACGGATTTTTCTTTACTTGGATATTGCAGCTTCAAATGGAATATTTCATGATTCACAACCTTTACATCAGGTGATTAGGCGAATGTAAAATGATTTGTGCAATGATTAGAAGATTGGAAACTTGAATATGTATAATGATTTAGGTAAATTTTTAGTTTTTAATATTTTCTTTTTGCTTTTAATAATGTTTTAATTTTTTTATAATTGTATAATTTTAATTATATTATATTTGACAAATTGTTGACATAAATAATCGCATGACGAAGTTGATATAGAAAATAGTCGCAATTAAGACTAATAGTGACGACATTTCAGTAATCATTTGTAATGGAATGAAGATTTTATAAGCATCATTGTAGCTGAGAAGTTGAAGTTGGTGTTTCAACTGTGTCGACCAACACAACCGTGTGTGTCGGTTGACACGGTCCGATTTTTATACCTCTGCGTGAGGACCAATACAAAAGAACCCAGCTCGTGTTTAGACTATATTTTAGGGTTTTTAAGTTTTTGGAGGCACGGGGATTTTCTTTTGGCTTTTACGAAGAACTTGAAGAGATTTAGAGCTTGAGGCTGATCTGACACTTTATACTACTTTGAGAGAAGATTTCGAACCCCTGTTTCTATTTCTCTTTTCTGATTTATATGATATCTATCTTATTCATGTCTTTGATTTCAATTGATATGTGTGAGTAGATCCCTTGTTAGGTTTAGGGATTCTCATTAGGGATTTCATGGAATAATATATTGATTTATTGGTTAGGATTCAAACTCAATAGTTCTTCACCTAGGTTGCACTTACAGCTAGTTCTGGATTGATCACCTAGAATCTCGATCTTAGGTTGTTAAATTGGCACGACTGTATGATTTATAATCTGATTAAAACCTAGAGTGAGCAAATTAGATAATTGCAAAGGAATTTGGATTAGATAATTTGTGAACAAATTGAACCTGCGCTTAATGCTTGTTTAGACTTTAGGATTCGCAAAGGAATTTGGTTTTTTAAGTTTTAAACATAGTTAATTATCGCAACGAAAGTTGGTTTATTTTACATCAGTGATTTGAGTTCTTGAACTTGTTCGTAATTCAATTTTAACCAATTAATTGATCTTCATTACTTGATTTCCTGAGAAATTCTCTGGACCAGACGTTTTTCCCATCTGATAAACAAACCGTTTTAATTATTACTTGCATTGTCGTTTAATTTATTTCATACCAAGAGGGTCATGTTTGCAACGACCAAGGCCAGAGATTGGATGGAGATGGAAACCCCATCGTGCCAGTTGCTATTGAAAACGCGCAGGTACATGCGCAAGTTAGGAGAGTAAGGACGCTTGGGGATTACAGCAGACCTGATGAGTTTTATACGAATAGGTCTGCGATCAGACTTCCTAGCTTTGATAAGAACGATTTTGAGTTGAAACCGTCCTACTACACGCTGGTTGGTCAGCATCCTTTCCATGGATTGGCTCATGAACATCCTATGGACCATATTGAGAGGTTCGAGGACTTAATGACTAGCATGAAGCACAATGGAGCCAGTTATGACTATCTCCTATGTAAGCTTTTTCCACACTCTCTTAGTGGTGAAGCAGCTTATTGGTTGAAGCAGTTACCAACGGGATCTCTCACCAATTGGGAAGATACCAAGAAGGCATTTTTGCGTAACTTCTATGATGATGCGAGATCAGAGGATTTAAGGAATAACATCTCTCAGTTCACGCAGAGACCGACTGAAGCATTCAAGGCTGCATGGGTGCGATTTAGAGCTTACCAACGAGATTGTCCGCATCACAGTTTCAGTGAGGTTCAGTTGCTGGGTATCTTCTTCAGAGGCGTGGATTGGAGATATCATATGGCTCTTGACTCTGCGAGTAATGAGAACTTCAACACGAGGTCCCCCGAAGAAGCTTATGTGTTGATTGAGAACTTGGCATCTAGCAAGAACACCAAGAATGCTGATTTCGAGAGGCAGAAGCAAGCTGGAAACATTGATGGAAAACAGATTGCTGAGTTGAAGAACAAGTTGGATTCAGTTCACAACATTTTGGTGAACAAGAAGTCAGTTCAGTTTGCTGCAGAGGTTGAGACTTTCGAGCCCGAAGAAGGAATTGAAGAGGATGTAAACTACTTAGGTGGGACTGGTTTTCAGAGTCAGAGATTTGGAAATCAATAGAACCGAGGTGGTTACAATGGTTACGGTCAGAGGAGTACCTTTACGGGTAATCAGAACTCGTCTGGGTATGTCTCTAAGCCTCAGTATCAGAAGCCTTTCCAGAGCAACGACAATTTTAGCAGGACTTATGGATCTTCATCTTATCAAACACCTCATGCACCAACTGAGCAAAGTGAGATGAAATATATGCTTGAGCAGATACTAGAGGGACAGCAGAAGATCACAGTTGACTTTAATGGGAAGATCGATGTCATGTACACTGATATGAATGGTAAGTTCGAAGCTTTGAACACTCATGTCAAGAAGCTAAATACTCAGGTTGCGCAGACTGCTGGGTCTGTGAGAAGACAAGATGGAGTCCTTCCTGGAAGGACAGACACTAATCCGAAGTATCAATGCAGTGCCATCATGTTGAGAAGTGGTAAAGAGCTTAATCCAGTGCAAAAAAATTGTCTAAGTGTTGATAAACTCGTGGAGTTAGAAGAAATTGAAGAAGATTTCGCAGATAAGTAGCCTGTGTCGGTTGACACGAGTGGAGTGTGTCGGTCGACATCAGTGCAAACCAGAGAGCTTGACGAGATTGAATCAAAACGTGTTGATCAACACATTGTGGGAGTGTAAATCCACTCCAATTGAATTTTGTCGAAGGTTTGTTAAGAAGGATGAAATTCCTGAGTAAAAACTACTAAAAGCAGAAACAGAGATCCAAAGATGGTGATTTATTAAGCTGCTTAGAAAGCTTTTTGTATGAGAGCAAAAGTACAGAGTTTTGCTAGGTAAATTGCGGATCCCCTTTTCTGAGGGTGTACACGAGTATATCTACAATCCAGAGGCGGCCAAACCTATTCCTAAGAGATAAGGAAGATTTCCTATTTCTTTGGGTATTTCTCTTTTTTAAGTCAGCTCGGCTTGATGGGCTTCTTGTCCAGGTTCGGCCCACTCCCGTTTGTGGGCTTGTTGTGAATTATTTGTTGTCTTGGGCCAGGCTTGGTTTCGTTGAAACCATTTCCTTTGGCTCGGGTGACACCATGGTTCACGGATCGGGTGACACCATGGTTCACGGCTCGGGTGACACCATGGTTCACGGTTCGGGAGACACCATGGTTCACGGTTCGGGAGACACCATGGTTCACGGCTCGGGTGACCCCATGGTTCACGGTTTGGGTGACGCCATGGTTCACGGCTCGGGTGACACCATGGTTCACGGCTCGGGTGATACCAAGGTTCACGGCTCTGGTGATGCCATGGTTCACGGCTCGGGTGACACCATGGTTCACGGTTCGGGTGACACCACGGTTCACGGCTCCAGTGACACCACGGTTCACGGCTCGGGTGACACCACGGTTCATGGCTCGGGTGACACCATGTTTCACGGTTCGGGTCACACCATGGTTCACGGTTTGGTACTATGGGTCGTGACACCCGATCCGTTTGCTGTACCATGGATCAGGGTACACGACCCAGCTCCTTCACCGTGGGTCGTGACCCTCGATCCGTTTGCTGTATGATGGATCGGGCTGCACGACCCAGCTTCTTCACCATGGGTCGTAACCCCCGATCCGTTTGTTGTACCATGGATCGGGATACACGACCCAGTTTCTTCACCGTGGGTCATGACCCCCGATCCATTTGTTGTACCATGGATCGAGGTACACGACCCAGTTTCTTCACCGTGGGTCATGAACCCCGATCCGTCGGATGTACCATGGATCGGGATACACGATCCAACTTCTTCACCGTGGGTCATGACCCCCGATCCGTTTGTTGTACCATGGATCGGGGTACACGACCCAGTTTCTTCACCGTGGGTCATGACCCCCGATCCGTCGGCTGTACCATGGATCGGGATACACGACCCACCTTCTTCATCGTGGATCGTGATCCCCAATCCGTCTACTGTACCATGGATCGGGGTACACGACCCAGTTTCTTCACCGTGGGACGTGACCCCGATCCGTTTGTTGTACCATGGATCGGGGTACACGACCCAGTTTCTTCACCGTGGGTCATGACCCCCGATCCTTCGGTTGTACCATAGATCGGGATACACGACCCACCTTTTTCACCGTGGGTCGTGATCCCCAATCCATCTGCTGTACCATGGATCGGGGTACACGACCCAGTTTCTTCACCGTGGGTTGTGACCCCGATCCATCGGCTGTACGATGGATCGGGATACACGACCCAGCTTCTTCACCGTGGGTCGTGACCCCCGATCCATCGGCTGTACCATGGATCGGGATACACGACCCAGCTTTTTCACTGTGGGTCGTGATCCCCCGATCCATCTGCTGTACCATGGATCAGGGTACACGACCCATGTTCTTTACCGTGGGTCGTGACCCCCGATCAGTCTGCTGTACCATGGATCGGGTTACACGACCCAGCTCCTTCTTTCACGGTTAGGGATCCCGATCCAACCCTTCCTTCACAGTTAGGGATCTCGATCCAACTCTTCCTTCATGGTTAGGGATCCCGATCCAATTCCTTCACGGTTAGGGATTCCGATCCAACTCCATCACGGTTAGGGATCCTGATCCAACTCCTTCACAGTTAGGGATCCCGATCCAACTCCTTCATGGTTAGGGATCCCGATCCAACTTCTTCACGGTTAGGGTTCCCGATCCAACTTCTTCACGGTTAGGGATCCCGATCCAACTCCTTCACGGTTAGGGATCTCGATCCAACTCCTTCACGGTTAGGGATCCCGATCCAATTCCTTCACGGTTAGGGATCTCGATCCAACTCCTTCATGGTTAGGGATCCCGATCCAATACCTTCACGATTAGGGATCTCGATCCAGTTGCTAGTGCTTCTCCATACTTAGCCATTTTTCAATCGTTGATTCTCAAGAGATGGAATTTGACCCCAACACACATCATTGGTGTCGGTCGACACGAACACCCACAGAAAATCGATGCATATGGAATTTCGACTAAGGACAAAAGCAAGGTCCCCGTGTCGATCGATACAACCCCTTGTGTCGTCGACACAAGGAGCCAGCTACAACACCAATTTCCGACAATCCGACAATTTCAATGGAACGAGTCTACAAGCCTAGGGTTCCATTTCCAAGGAATCCTAGGAAGTCAAAACAGAAGCTGTATGAAGTTAAGTGTAAGGCCATGATGGACAAACTCACCATTGAGATTCCTTTGATTGATGCTATCAAGACTACTCTGGTGGTTAAGAGGTGTTTGAAGAAGATGCTTACGTAGGATATGAGAGAAGAGGAAGGTGTAATGATGATCTTTGAGGTTTGCAGTGCCATTATTCAGAACAGGATACTAGAGAAACTTAAAGATCTGGGAAGCTTCGTTTTGGATTGATCTATTTTCAAGGATAGATTCAAGAGTTGTGATCTGGGATCGATTGTTAGTTTGATGCCTTACTCGGTTGTTGTAGAACTTGGGATGACTGATTTCACACCCACTAGGATTTTTCTAATTCTAGCTGATCGGAGTGTGAGGATTCCCGAGGGTCTTTTAGAAGATGTGCCAGTACGAATTGGCGATTGCATGATCCCCACAGATTTCATAGTTCTGCGGTACAGTATTGAGCCTAAGGATCCTCTTATCCTGGGCAGACCCTTATTGGCTACAGCTGGTGCTCTCATTGATGTAAAGGGGGGGGGGCAAGATAGCTTTGAACATGGGAGATCTAGTGATGAGTTTTGACATGGACAATCTGGTAAAGCGACCCACCATTGACGGACAGACTTACTACGTGGATACTCTTAGCAATCTCGCAGAGGAAATCTTTCATGAGATGCATCCTACAGACCCCTTTAGAGAGAGCTTTGATCAGTTCTACGCGAGAGATGGAGCATCTAGACGACATTGCTGTTGGGTATGTCAAGATATTGGATGCTAGTGAGTGCATTATGCAGTTAGTCGCTCACGATGAGCTCGTCGATACCTCACCAAAAGCCACGGTATTGAGTGATTGGAGCGAAGATAAAGCTCCCAAAATCGAGCTCAAACAACTCCCTAAGGTATGCATTTCTTGGACCGGATTCCACTTATCCTATTATTGTTAATGCCTCATTGAACAACGCAGAGCTCACGTTACTGCTAAGTATGTTGCGCAAGTATCGCAAAGCTCTTAGCTATTCTCTTGATGACATTTCAGGTATCTCTCCGGACTTGTGCATGCATAGGATCCATCTCGAGGATGAGATGAAGTCATCAATTGAGCATCGGAGGAGGCTGAATCTGAATCTGAAGGAGGTAGTTAAGAAGGAGATTCTGAAACTCCTGGAAGCTGGGATCATCTATCCTATCTCGGACAGGGATTGGGTTAGTCCGATACATGTGGTTCCTAAGAAGGGTGGAGTCACAGTGATTAAGAATGAGAAGAACGAGTTGATTCCTACGCGGACTGTGACTGGACATAGGATGTGTATTGATTACATGAAGCTGAATGCTGCGACATGGAAAGATCACTTCCCGTTGCTGTTCATTGATCAGATGCTTGAGAGGTTGGCTAACCACCCCTACTACTGCTTCCTAGATGGATACTCGGGTTTCTTTCATATTCCAATCCATCCCAAGGATGAGGAGAAGACCATGTTTACGTGTCCCTATGGTACATTTGCATATCGCAGAATGCCATTTGGACTTTGTAATGCTCATGCGATATTCCAGAGATGTATGATGTCTATATTCACAGATATGATTGAGGATTATATGGAGGTGTTCATGGATGACTTCTCAGTCTATGGACCATCTTATCATGAGTGTTTGGAAAATCTATGCAATGTGCTTGCTAGATGTGAGGAGAAGCACTTGGTTCCGAATTGGAAGAAGTGCCATTTTATGGTCAGAGATGGTATTATTCTTGCGCACAGAGTTTCGCAGAATGGGATTGAGGTTGATCGAGAAAATATTGAGGTTATGATGAATTTACAGTCACCGGATTCAGTTAAGGTTGTGAGGAGTTTTTTGGGGCACGCTGGTTTTTATAGGAGGTTCATCAAAGATTTCAGCAAGCTCGCTAGACCATTGACTGCTTTGCTGTGTAAGGATGTGAAATTTGAGTTCACTACTGAATGCCAATCAGCTTTTGAACAGATCAAGCAAGCATTAGTGAACGCTCCAATTGTAAGTTCACCAGACTGGGATTTGCCTTTCGAGGTGATGTGTGATGCTAGCGACTTCGCGGTTGGAGCTATTCTGGGGCAGAAGAAGGAGAAGAAACTTCATGCTATTTACTACGCTAGCATAACACTAGATGATGCGCAGAGGAATTATGCAACTACCGAGAAAGAGTTGTTGGATGTGGTGTTTGCGTTTGAGAAGTTTCGTCCGTATTTGGTTTGTTCTAAGGTGATAGTACACACCGATCACTCAGCTCTGAAGTACTTGATGCATAAAAAGGATGCAAAACTAAGGTTGTTGAGATGAATTCTGCTTCTCCAAGAGTTGGATATTGAAGTTCAAGATAAGAAGAGAGTTGAGAATAGAGTGGCTGATCATCTTTATAGGATCATGGTTGAAGATGATGTCCCAATCAATGATTTTTTTGTCTGAGGAGAATGTATACAAGGTTGAGATTGGTTAAATTTCGGACTTAGAGAAAAACAGCAGCATTGTCGAATTGAAGTGTCCATGTTGATCGACACAACCTCTGGTGTCGGTCGAGACAGGTCGAACATGAACCTAGAATTTTCAATAGTTCAAATTGGTGACTACAACATGGATTCATGCGTTGTAATTCTTTCCGATCGACCATGGTATGCTGATATTGCCAACTACCTTGCTGCTGATGATAAGCCAGAAAATTTCACGGGATATACCAAGAAGAAATTTTTGAGAGAGATTAGAAGGTTCTACTGGGATGAACCTTACTTGTACAAGCACTGCGCGGATGGCATGTACAGAAGATGCATTGCTGAGACTGAGGTTCCGGATGTACTGTTTCATTGTCATGGTTCTGAATATGCTGGGCACTTTTTGCGACTTTTGAGACAGTGTCTAAGGTTCTCCAAGCCGGTTTTTGGTGGCCTACAATGTTCAGAGATGCTAATGCATTCATAGCTCAGTGTGATGCTTGCCAGCGAAGGGGAAATATTAGCAAGAGGCATAAGATGCCACAAAACTTCATCCTGGAGGTTGAGGTTTTTGATTGCTGGGGTATTGATTTTATGGGACCGTTTCCTTCATCTTATGGGAATCGGTATATTTTGGTTGTTGTGGACTATGTGTCTAGGTGGAAGCTATCACTATTTCAACCAATGATGCCTCTATGGTTCTTAAACTGTTTAAGACCATAATCTTCCCTCGATTTGGAGTACCTCGGATTGTGGTAAGTGATGGTCGTTCTCCCTTTATCAACAAGGTTTTTGAGAAACTGCTAAAGAAGCATGGTGTGCATCACCGTGTGGCTACTCCTTATCATCCGTAGACAAATGGACAAGTTGAGGTTTCGAACAGACAGATCAAGGAGATTTTGGAGAAAACTGTGGCCAAGACTAGGAAGGATTGGTCTACTAAGCTGGATGATGCTCTGTGGGCCTATAGGACTACCTTCAAAATGCCACTTGGGACTATACCATTCCATCTTCTCTACGGGAAAGCTTGCCACCTTCCAGTTGAGTTGGAGCACAAGGCAGCATTGGTAGTTAAGATGATGAATTTCGACATCAAGTCTGCTGCAGAGAGGCGATTGATTCAACTGAACAAACTGAATAAAATCAGATGTCATGCCTACGAGAACTCTAAATTATACAAAGAGCGAACAAAGGCATATCATGATAAGAATATCATCTCCAGGAATTTCAAACCGAATGATCAGGTACTTCTGTATAACTCTCGTTTACAATTGTTTCCTGGAAAATTGCGTTCTCGTTGGTCAGGTCCTTTCACTATCAAAGAGGTCCGACCATATGGGGTTGTAGTCTTGACAAGTGCTGAAGGCAATGAGTTCACAGTGAATGGACAAAGGGTGAAACACTACTGGGCAAAAGCCAAAACTCCATCAGGACACATTGTGTCTTTAACTGATGCACCCGCTGCCTAACCGCATTACAGTCGAGCTAATGACGTTAAACAAGCACTTGGTGGGAGGCAACCCACCGGTAAGTCTGTAAATATAAATTTCAGAGTCTTGTTTTCTTTTTATTTTGGATTTTGGTATTTTTGTGTCATGTACAGAAAAATTCAGAAATTTGTTGTCCGTGAGTCTCTTTGTCGACCAACACACTTGCCTGTATCAGTCGACACGCTCATGCCGATACTGCTAAAAATTTAAGTCGATTTAAGCCTGGTGTCGGGCTGTGTATCGGTCAATACAGGTACGATTCCTGTTTCTTTTTATTTTCTCAATTTCATATCATTTTTAACCGAACATATACTTCAATAACACTGGGGACAGTGTTGTTCAAGTCTGTGGGAGGTGGTTACTGACAACATCTTTTATTTTCTTAGAGTCAGTTCGTCATTTTATTGAGTCAAAAATTTGTTAGAAACTATGATCTTTCTCTTGGTTTGTTGTGTTGATTATTACATCTAAGTGACCATTGTTGCAGAATCAATATTGATCCGACTAATGAAAAAACCAAAGCCTGACCAGTTGACTTGAGACTCCCATATTTCCAACAGAAACCCACTAAAGCCTGAGCTAATTTCTGATTGTTCCTTTGACCTCATCGATATGATTGATGTTCATAGGGCTTGACTCCTCATTCATACTTGACAAAAGACAACATGTGTAAAAATAAATGGTACTCCTCTCCCTTGTTCTAAGTAATAAATATATAAAGATGAGATGATTTTCTTTTGAGTAAAGGAGTAGAAAAATTTCCCATGACCCCATTATTTTACTTTGAAAGAGATAATCACGCAAAGGTTGGAAGCGAAGTTAGGAAAATTTTCCGTGATGCCATTATTCACCTACACCTTTGAATTATTATTTTTAAAAAGTGAATGAGAAAATAATAAGTCTGGGAGAGAGAAAGAGTACCAAGTGTTGTATGGCTGATTTTTCATAGTATTGTACGGGAATGAGTCTAGAAGGTTCTTGGCATTGAGATCAGAGATGAGACCCAGCAATAAAGGGCTTATGGACTATGTTGTGAAATTGTGGGTTGAATCGAGAAAGCTGCGAATGTCTATGGTGAAGTACCTGGTGGTTCGATTTGGATTGGTTTTTGTTGCATGTGGATTACATGGTGATTAGTCAATGTGATGCTCTGAAAGAAGGTGAGTTTCTGTGTTTTCAAACTTCTTCATTTTACTCAGTTCTCTGTTTGCTTGAGGGCAAGCAAAAGTTAAGTCTGGGGGAGTTGATATATCATGGTTTTTATGGATTTTAAAGCCATGATATATGTATATAATCGAGTCTTTTATGTGTCTTTTGAGTCCTTTTCGAGTTTTTTACAGGTTTACACACATTTGGGAATTGGGATCATTTGGACATTATGGAGCAATTATGGAGCATTGTAGCTGAGAAGTCGAAGTTGGTGTCTTTCGATTTCAACTGTGTCGACCAACACAACCGTGTGTGTCGGTCGACACGGTCCGATTTTTATACCTCCGCGTGAAGACCAATACTTTTGAAGATTTGCAATTTTGCCCTGAAGTTTTATGTATTTACAAAAGAATCCAGCTCGTGTTTAGACTATATTTTAGGGTTTTTAAGTTTTTGGAGGCACGTGGATTTTCTTTTGGCTTTTACGAAGAACTTGGAGAGATTTAGAGCTTGGGGCTGATCTGACACTTTCTACTACTTTGAGAGAAGATTTCGAACCCCTGTTTCTATTTCTCTTTTCTGATTTATATGATATCTATCTTATTCATGTCTTGATTTCAATTGATATGTGTGAGTAGATCCCTTGTTAGGTTTAGGGATTCTCATTAGGGATTTCATGGAATGATATATTGATTTATTGGTTAGGATTCAAACTCAATAGTTCTTCACCTAGGTTGCACTTACAGTTAGTTATGGATTGATCACCTAGAATCTCGATCTTAGGTTGTTAAATTGGCACGACAGTGTGATTTATAATCTGATTAAAACCTAGAGTGAGCAAATTAGATAATTGGAAATGAATTTGGATTAGATAATTTGTGAAAAAATCGAACATGCGCTTAATGCTTGTTTAGACTTTAGGATTCGCAAAGGAATTTGGTTTCTTAAGTTTTAAATATAGTTAATTCTCGCAACGAAAGTTGATTTATTTTACATTAGTGATTTGAGTTCTGGAACTTGTTCGTAATTCGATTTTAACCAATTAATTGATCTTCATTACTTGATTTCCTGAGAAATTCTTTGGACCTGACGCTTTTTTCATCTGATAAACAAACCGTTTTAATTATTACTTGTATTGTTATTTAATTGATTTCATACTAGCCTAACTGAATTCGAAACTAAAAAGTCTATTGTGAGATTTTTGAGTCCTTATGGATTCGACCCCTAAATACTACATCGATCTTTTAATTTGAGAGAGTAACTTTAAGGATTTAATTTGAACATTATTATTTACAAATAGTCACAAATTTGTCACAATACTTTTATTGTTACCAATTTTTTTTATCGTGACAAATGTATTGTTACAATATAATTTTTTTTTGTAATATAATAATGATATAGTAATTCATCCACGGATTGAATTTACAAGGTTTTTATATGAATCTTTTTCCAAGAGAAGTGTTGATTGGTGATTACTTTTCAAAACACATATTTGACTTGCTCCTCGGACAGCTATAGTCGATAGTCAAACTCCTTTCATGGTTGAAAGTAGATATTTTTTTTATGTTATCTACTTACATTACTTTTCTAATTTCTTAGTGGCTTAATGTTTTTTTTTGTTTTGTTAATCAAGCAAGGTTTTAATATTTCGATTTATATTTAAATGGATTATATTACTTTTATCAGTTTATGAGCATATTTTTCTTTTACAGAGACATCAATTGGAGAAAGGATTCTAAAGAGCATAAAAAAGGGAGGAAGACACTTTAATAATCAAACACACTCATGCCAAAGTAACTACCGCTGTTTTTTATTTTATTTGGGAGTGTCATTCAAGATCCGGTGAATCGATATTCTTCACAACGTCTTGGATAAATTTTTCCAAAGCAATCCGCGACGATCCACCGTCCGTCAAAGCCACGTGGCACTTCTTGCTCATCTCCTTCACTCTCTTCCTCACGTCACTGTCCTGCTCCATCAAACACTTGATCCCTCTCTCAATCTCCTCCGCCGTCGCCATCTCCGTCGCCGCTCCTGCCAAAAGATCGCCTCGCCAATGCTTCTTTATCCCCACCGCCAATCCAAGCTCTTCCACCATCTCGAAGGCGTTGAATTTCTGCTCTGCGTATAACGGCCACGCTGCTGTCGGAACACCGAACCAGAGGCTCTCGAGCATCGAATTCCACCCGCAGTGAGTGACGAAACCTCCGATCGCCGGTTTCCCCAATACGGCCACCTGTGGTGCCCATCCGATCACTTTCCCTCTCTCTTTCGTCCGATCAAAGAATCCTTCCGAAAGAATCTCCTCAAGATTCGTGAATTCTCCGGGAAACTTTGTATCCGGAGATGCGCGGCGGAGCGCCCAGAGGAAACGGTGACCACTTCGATCGAGCGCCACGGCAATTTCTCTTGCTTGTTCCTCACTGAAACCTCCCATGCTCCCGAAACAGAGGAACACTACCGATTTAGCCGGTTGCTCGTCAAGCCATTCTAAAATCTCCGACTGCTTAGGATCAACTTGATTCTCGAGATGCAACATTGGTCCCACTGGATAAGCAGGTGGAGTATCACTATCACCACTGGATAAGCAGGTGGAGACTTCATCGCATAAGGTTCCAGCTCAGCAATAGTATTTACCAAAATACCCTTCATCTCTTTGAATCTTTCGATGATCGGTTGCAACTCTTTCGACGCGAGAAAGTGAGGAAGACACTTCACCGGATAAGGACGACTCAAACTCGGAACCATCAACTCAGCCTCCGAGTCTTCAAACTCGGTTTCACTCACATGGTATGTATCCTCGTCGATCAACATCTGGACGTGAAATTTGAGCCCGAGAATCCCAGCGTTTGAGGTATAAAATAGATAACTCGGAACGCAAAACTCGTTCGCCACGTCAATCATCGAGACGCAGAACATGTCGACGACGAAGCCAACGATCCGCGGCGAGTCCGGTAGCGTCGAGTAGTCGTCGACGAGTTTCGCAACGGCGAGTCTCACCTTTGGCTTCTGATTCTCCATATGGATCTCAATCTTCGGCCAGGCGATTGGTTGCTGACTTTCGCCGGAGATCAATTCGTAGCGGAGACGGTCGTTAGATGAGGCGGAGAGAGCTTCCACGTAAGCACCGACTCTGATTCCGCCACGGACAGGGGAAGGGAGGATGAGTAGGGTAATAGAGAGGCGGTTTTCTAGTTGGACTAGTAGCTTCGCCATCTCCACTGATGATCTGAGGTGACTGATTCCAGGAGCTGGTATGAAGACAAGTTCAAATTTCATGTTTATCCTTCTTTCTTCTTTCTTTCTTTTTTTTGTTTGGGTGCTTTTGTCTGAATCTTTGAGAAGATAATGCCCATGAGAAGTATCAATGAATTATATTATAGTAATGGCGATCAAAGTTCTAGAATTAATTAATATATCGATGTTTCTCGCTTCGGAGTTTCTTGTTATGTACACATAGATATATTTTAAATTTAACGTGTCTCTCCCCCTTTCATGAAATAGATATATAATTGTTCAGATTTTCCATTGAAAGAATCATTCAGATTTTTATAATTAAAATGCTGACTTGTTGTCACCACTTTTCAAATTTCAACCAAAAATTTAATAGTGCCAACACTAAAAGGAAAAAAGCCTCTCAAAACCCTAAAGTGCCGCCACCTTCGTCTTCGTAGATTTGAAGTTTGGACCGGTGTGCGGTGGCTACGTCAGCACCGATGCTGGTCCCCGTTGTTCTCCCTTTCCTTCCTTTTCGTATCTTTTTGTTTATAAGGGTTAAGTCGAGGGTTCGTCGTCCACAGAGTTTAGATCTAGCCGGAGTTTAGGCTGTTGGGTTGCCGGTGATGCTGGCTCTTCTGAGCAACGGTGCGGTTGTCGCTATCATCTTCGATTTTCTCCGTTGGCTCTCTTCTTCGGCCTTCCGATCTGCTTTGTCTCGATGTCAGGGGCTGCTCGCCGTTTCGTTTTTTGTAGAGCCAATGGGTTTGTCTTTGATCTCTTGGGATCTTGATCTGTCGGTTTCAGATTGTGGGTCTTGATCTAGGCAATTGATTGGCTCGGTCCGAGTAGTTACAAGTTTCAGCCATCGGTTTTTTCCTTCCTTAGTTGGGTTCTTAGACGCGCTGTGGCAGAGGCTGCCTTTGAGCCAATCACTGGTTTCTTCATCCTTCTTTGCAGGTTTCTTTCTCTTCCTTTTGGGTTTACCTTGGCTTCTCTTCGGATCCGTTCAGTTGCCATGTTCAATCGGAGTGCGGTTTCTTTCGGAGTAGATGTTGCATCGCTCTTTGTTTCTATACAGCATACCGGTCCGGGGTCTGGACGGGTATTTGGTTTCTATCGAGGCGTCTCCAAGTCTTTCGCCATCGCCGTCTCTGGATTACTTATTGTGGTACGAAATGTGCTATTGTTTTGCCGGAATATGAAGCTTAGGTTTTAGATTTTAAGAGATAAACTTTATTCGCTATAAGAGGTTGCTCCTTCCGAGTGTTTGTCCAAGTTTGGCTTCTTCGGTTGGTCTATGTCCAAGGCTCTCAGGGATGTTAAGAAGGCATGTAGACTTTGGTGTTTGTGACTGGTTTCGGGTTCATTTCGGTTGTGTTTCTTGTCCCTTGTGTATTTCTCTGTTTTTCTGTGTTTTGTATTAAGTTTTCCTTTGATAGGGCTTTGTCTCCGGGGAACATATGTGTTCCGCTGGCTATGCTTCCAGGGATGTAAGATAAATCCGCTGGCCCTGTATTATTCAGTGATCAAATATAATTCCCAGATGACAGAATATGAAACACATCGTTTCGTTAGTGTAAAAAACTGCAATTACTTTCCAATTCCATGTCGTTTTTTACAATTAAAAACTGCACACATTTTTTTTTTAATCTCTTATAGGTTTTTTGCATAAATCGATTTAGGATAAAAAAGAAAATTAGGGTTTTTATGTTTTAACGATTTCTAAGAATTTTTTTCAATCAATCTATTTTAAGGTTAGATTGGGTCATGAGGATTGATTGAATCAGATTAGGGTTTGAAAATGAATTTTATCACGAACTTGCAGAGAAAGATTGTGAGCCGAATCGAGACAAAGAGGATCTCATATTCGATAAGGTGGTGGAGAACAAACTTTGATAGAAGACAAGCTATGGCGGAAGTCTTGCAAAACCGTGTTTTAAGAGCGAGTTGCGGAGAAAATCAACTTGCCGTCGTCTTGAACCACCGTGACGTTTCTTTTCAAGATATGTCTCTCCACCTTGCGATGCATCTCGTCGAAGAAACTTTTTTCCGTGGGTTAAATCTATTATATAAGATATTGTGGAACTTCAATTAATTGAATATGAGTTGACTTTATAGAAGAAAGAGACACGAAATAGAGAGTGGAGGTTGGAGGGAGAGAGGAGGAAACGAAGAAGAAGAAGAATTTTGATTTTTGATTTTTGATTTTTAATTTTGATTTTTAATTATTTAAAAAAAAAAATATTATTTTTTAAAACGGTGTGTTTTGACTTTCGTAACCGATATAACGTCCGTAAACTCCGAAGGTTATATAGCGGGTTGACTATTATTTCGTGGGTTGACCTACATTTAATTGACTTTAAAGATAAAATCGCAAATTTTAGCAACTTGGATACCATTTTTCTTTGCTATTGGGTAAATTTATCATTTCGTGGATTGATCTACATTTAATTGACCTCAAGGGTAAAATCGTAAACCCTAACCATTTGAAAGATTTTTTTACAGAAAACCCAAAAAAAAAAAACATATTTATAAATCTAATCAAAAGTATCCATGTAACACAATCCTGGCCACCCATTTTAAAGTTTTATTTAGGTTTTTAATATATATTTTTTTTTTTGCTATTCATCAAATTAACCTTAAATTTATTGTCAACATCATTACAAGCATGAAAAAAGAAATTATAATGACCAAGAGGTGTGAGATTATTTTATATGTTGTCATTACTAAATTAAAATAATGTAAAACTAACTCAAATTATTAAAATCTTTCACGAATTTCCTATACTTTTTTCCAACTAAACAATTTCATTAATTTAAGATACAATTTCATGAATTACCTAATTATTAATAACTTTTAGTTTGAAAAGAATCATTAACACAAGTAATATATTTTTTTTTTGATATTTTGAATTTTTTTTGTTCCTGTTTCTCTTATAACGAAGTGAATCGTAATATTTAATAATGTTTGAGTTTAATATTATCTTTTAATTTAAGCGAATATTTTAACACTATAGTAGTTTAAACGAATTTTAACGTGTTTATTTAGTTTGATTTGGTTTTTATGAACCGATTATATAAATATTTGGGTATAAATTTACAATAATGCATCTTAAAACTTTTTATTACTTCGAGCATTACAAAGTTGAATTTTTGATGTTATGCTGGATGGCGAGAAAAAAAGTTTAACATTTTGTAATTTTTCAAAATTTTCTACCGGTAGGGTGATTTTACACCATTTAAAGAGGAAATGTTTTATCAATCGCAAGATAAGGGGCTACCGGTAGATTTTACACCATTTAAAGAGGAAATGTTTTATCAATCGCAAGATAAGGGGCGGCTTTGTTTCAAGACAGAGTAGACATGCTCTCCAAAAATAACCGAATGTGTCTCTGACAGGCTAGAACATCTCCATAGTTCTATCTACCGTCGTCTGAAAAAAAACGTCTGCCACTTTACAGAAAGAGCAGATGAAGTGAGTGGACAAAAGGTTTCTCGCCCGAACAGGTAAAATAGTTTTAGAGTTAAAAGATACGATGAGTATGGTGATAGAAAATTGGTCGTTTTGATCAATTAGCCGCTTTGCCATCTCCACGGTCGCCATGAGATAATCGATCACCGGAGACGGAATGATATCTTTTATCCATTTTTGGGGTGTTGTTTCGAATTCTAGAGGACAAGGCCGATTAGAAAATATATAGGCTTTGTTAAACAATATGTAATGACAAAATATAAAATAATTAATGTGTTTTTTTTTTTTGAATTTTCATATGAATCTACGTCCAAGAGATGTGTTATTTTTCAAACTCATATTTGACTTGTTCACTACTATATACAATTTTTTCCCATGCAAGTTATGCAACGTTAGATATACATGGACCGTTAGTTTCAATCTTCACGTTCTTTTATGTGTTATATTTACATTATTTTCTAATTTTTAGTGTCTTAATGTTTCTTTGTTTCGATGTCAATCAAAGTTTTCACAGAGCTTACTTAACGAGTTTCGTTTGTTTTTCTTTTGGTTAAATGGATTACATTACTAATAAGATCGACCATATCAAAACTATGGAAATAATGAAAATCAAGAAAAATCATGAAGAATATCCAAGAATAAAAAATTCACTATTATCTTTAATATAATATTTCCATATTAGTTAAAAAAATTAGGTTATCTTCAATTCCTATATAAATTTATGCATCTTGTAACTTTATTCTTATGAAAGTCTAATAAATACTAATCTTAGTGGGTTACGCAAAAACTCTTATATAATTTTCTATCAATTTTTATCTTCGTCTTTTTGACCCATCTCCATCGTTTTTGGCTTTTAACGTTGGAGACTTCTAAAAAAAAAGAAGAAGAAAAAAAAAGGGAGACGTGATCCTTGTTGGATTGTTGATTCGGTCGGTAATGGACCACGATTGATTTCGTATTAACTTATATACTTGCTAGTTCCTTGGAGAAGAATTTTTTTGAAGATGCGTGATTATTGTGGTGATAAGATCTTGTTCACGACTCCAAGGATGCTGTGGAGATGATGTTTTTTTACGAAGATCTAAATTAGAGTTGTTGCTTAATGGAGCACAATTTCAAAAAAAAAAAAAAAAAGATTTTGATCCTTTCTTACTAAGAGACTTGGTGACTTGTAAAAGTCAATACATTGATGGCCACAAAGTGGTTGGGATTTTTGAACATCAATCGATTGATAGATTCGTTCAAATTTGATGTTCTTCCCGTTCTCGCGAGTACCATCCCATTGATTTGACTTCTCGCTCTCGCAAGTTGTTTTTTTATTTCGCAATCGCGAACTACTTATGGACCTCATATTCACGAGTTTTGTCCCAATACTACTTGAAAAACCCTAAAATCGAGCATAAACATCGATGATGACCCGACGACCAGGTGTTGCAGCCGATTTGACCATACGGCTGGATATAAACGTCGAGTCGATATTTTGAATATTTGTCCAATCTTACATGTGCTACCACGTATGACCGTATCAAGACTATGGAAATAATGAATGAAGAATCAAGAAAGATCTAGAAAGATTCATAAAAATATCCAAGAATATGAAATTCACCATTATCTCTAGTATAATATTTAATTTCCATATAGTTTACGAAATTATGTTATTCAATCCCTATTTAAGTTTATGCATCTTGTAGTTTTATTCTTATGAAAGTCTAATAATATTTGTTCCCTAAATATTTTTGTATTCTTACTCTCATCAATTTATCATACATTACTTTTATCTCTGTATTTTTCTTTACACAGACATCATCTGGAATCCAATGAAAGTGTTCCAAAGATCATAAACAGGGCAGAAAAACACACTCATAATCAAACACACTCAAACTTGCAAATTACAGCCGTTGTCTTATTCTTTTATTGGGCCTATCGTTCAAGATCTTACATGCTCTGATCCCCTATCAGTCGAATCGATATTCGTCAATGTTGATTGATTCAAACTTAAGTCTAGATTTACGGATTTATGGTTTATGGATTTAGGAATCGTGGGTAGTTTCGATTAATTATGTTATTGTAATTTGAGGATTTTCTCATTGTGGGTTATTGGATAGTTTCTTTTCTTCTTCTATAAATTATGTCTCTTTGTACTTGTTGAACTAGGCATCTTAATAGCAATCGTGAATTTCAGTTTCAATCTCTCTTCCTCTCAATTGATTGTTTTCCAACAATTGTGGTATCAGAGCAAATTTCCAGGTTCAATCCTCTTGAGAAGACAAAGCAATGTCGAACAATGGCACGAATGTGCAGGCCTTTGTTCCGATTTTCAAAGGAGAGAAGTATCACCTATGGAGTCTCAAAACGAAGACGATGTTTCGGTCGTAGGAGTTATGGGATTTGGTGGAAACTGGGTTTGAAGATCAGAATTCGGCAGAACCTGATCAGCTTCTACGGGAAAAACGAAAGAAAGATCCAAAGGCACTATTTTCATCCAATCGGCACTGGATGAAGACATTTTGTCCAGAATTTCTGCAGTTAACACCTCTCATGAAGCATGGGAGATTCTAAAGCAAGAGTATATGAGAGCTCAAAAGGTAATTACTATGAAGTTACAAACTCTACGTCAAAAGTTTGAGACTCTTTCTATGAAGGAAAAGAAATCTATTCAAGAGTATTTGGCTAGAGTCTTTGCAATTTTGAATCAAATGAAGTCTTATGGTGAATTTCTCACAAATGAAAATGTTGTGAGCAAGGTTTTGAGGAGCCTATCACCAAAATCTGAGTATGTTGTTCTTGCAATTATTGAGGCTAATGATCTAAGCACTTACACGTTTGATGAAATGATGAGTTCCTTGATAGGTCATGAAGATCGGCTTAGCAAAAGTTCTGAAAAGGCAGAAGAGAAAGCTTTTCAGGTGAAAGGAGAATTTTCAAAGAAGGAAAGATCATAGAATTATGGAGGCCGTGGCAGAAGAAGAGGTGGATTTCATGGTCGAGGTCGTGGTTCTGGCAGAGGAAGAGGTTACTATAATGACCAGAATCAATACAGAGGTTCTTATGGAGATCAAAACCAACACAATGGTAGGTTTAAGGATCAAAATCAGTTCAAGAGCAGTATTCAACGTATATATTGCAAAAAGAATGGCCATAAAAAAGCAGATTGCTGGTCAAAGAAGAGAAATGAGCATAAATAAAATTTTATTGTAAATGTTCAAGAAGAGAGTAAGTTATTTATGACTCATTCTCACATCAGCAGTGGTTCTGAAACGCTATGGTTTCTGGATAGCGGGTGTTCTTATCACATGACGGAAACAAAGTCGATGTTTAAAGAGCTTGATGAGTCGCAAGTTCGGCTTGGGAATGACAAGACAATGCAAGTTGAAGGAAGATGTACAATTGCCATCAAAATGCAAGGTGAAGTTAAAGTTCTTTATGATGTGCAGTTTGTGCCTAGTCTTGCTCATAATCTGCTAAACGTATGACAGTTACTCACTAGTGGTTATAGAGTTGTGTTTGATGCAGACTCATGTGTTATAAGTGATAAAGAATCTGGACATACTTTAGCACTTATTCACATGACACAAAACATAATGTTTCCACTTGATGTGATGAATGCTGTTAGCAAAACTTTAGTTGTTAAAGGTGATGATGGAAAAAATCTGTGGCATTTACGTTACAGTCATTCGAACATGAATGGTTTGAGATTGCTAAAGAAGAAAAAAATAGTTGTTGGTTTGCCTGAGATTACTGAGATTGAGTTTTGTGAAGGTTGTGTTTATGGAAACCAGAGCAGGGGTTCATTCCCCATAGGTCAATAATGGAGATGGAGAGCCTCAGATTGTTTTGAGCTTGTTCACGCTGATTTGTGTGGACCAATGAATACAAAGTCGCTTGGAGGAAGCCGATATTTTCTGTTATTTACCGATGATTTCAGTCACATGAGCTGGATTTACTTTTTGAAGATGAAGACTGAAGTTTTTGAGAATTTCAGAAAGTTCAAAGTCATAGTGGAGAAGCAAAGTGGAAAAGTCTTGAAATCTCTTTGTACTGATCGAGGTGGAGAATTTACATCAAAAGAGTTTACTGATTTTTCTGATGAATATGGTATTTGCAGAGAACTCACAGCCCCGTACACACCTGAGCAGAACATCATCGCAGAGAGAAAGAATCGTACAGTGGTTGAAATGGCCAGAAGTATGCTAATAGCTAAAGGGATTCCTGACAAGTTTTGGGGAGAAGCGGCTGCGATGACGGTTTATCTTCTCAATATTTCTCCTACAAAGGCTGTCCTGAATCGAACACCATATGAAGCTTGGATGGGAAAGAAACCACGAGTAAGCCACTTGAAAGTCTTTGGTTGTGCAGTATATGCTTTGGTTGATATTCTTTCAAAGCTAGATGAGAAGTCGGTGAAGTGTGTCTTTATTGGCTATTGCTCTCAGTCCAAAGCATCTTTTATATAATCCTTTGAGTAGAAAAGTGATAATCAGTATAAATGTGCTGTTTAATGAAGAAGGGAGACTGAAGTGGAATGAACAAGATTCGGTTGATAAGTTTCATGCAGAATTTGAAGAAGACTCACAAGAGAACGTGAGCAATCCACCATCAAGTCCATAAACACAAGGGAACGTGAACACTCCACCACAAAGTCCAGGAAACTCTCCAATTTCAAGTCTAACAAGTAGTGATTCTCGAGGATCGAGTTCATTCAGCAACACTACTTCAGCTCCAAGAAAGTTTAAATCTCTAACAGAGCTTTATCAGTCTTGTAGCTTTGCTTTGTATGCTTTTGTCCCTCTTTATTTTGAAGAAGCAGAAAGTGTTTGTGAATGGCATATTGCAATGACAGAGGAGATGCAATCCATAGAGAAGAACTCCACATGGGAACTAGTTGATGTTCCAGAAGGGAAAAACATAATTGGTCTGAAGTGGGTGTATCGAACGAAGTACAATGCTAATGGAAGAATACATAAGCACAAAGCTTGCCTTGTAGCGAAATGGTACGTACAGAAGCAAGGGATAGATTTTGAAGAAACATTTTCTCCGGTGGCTCATTTTGAAACGGTAAGGGTTGTTTTGGCTTTGGCTGCACACTTGCACTTACATGTTTTTCAATTTGATGTGAAGTCTGCATTTTTGAATGACAATTTGGAGGAAGAAGTTTGTGTCTCACAGCCAAAAGGTTTCGTAGTAAATGGCAAGGAGGATAAGGTTTACAAGCTGAAGAAAGTGTGTTACGGGTTAAAGCAAGTACCGTGCGCATGGTACAACAAGATCGATATGTTCTTTCAAGAGAATGGATTCAAGAGAAGTGAGAGTGAGCCGACTCTTTACCTAAAGCAGCAAGGTAACAATAATTTATTTGTGGTTTGTCACGTTGATGATACGATCTATATGGGCTCTTCTGAGTTAATGGTTGATGATTTCAAGTCAAGTATGATGAAGACTTTTGAGATGAAAGATTTGCGTTTATTACAATATTTTCTGGAATTGAAGTAATTCAGGGAGAAGATGGAATATTTTATTCTCAGAAGAAGTATACTACTAATTTGGTGAAGAAGTTCAAAATGTCTAACTGTGAGAAGGTGCTCACACCAATGAATATTAATGAGAAGTTGCAGCGTGAAGATGGGACAGAACAAGCTGATGCGAGACCTGACATTGCTTTCTCTGTTAGTGTTGTGTCTAGATTTATGCATAATCCAACGAAGCAACACTTTGGAGCAGCCAAGAGGATCTTTTGTTATGTTGCTGGAACAGTTGATTATGGAATGTGGTATTCTAACTTGTCTGCTTTCAAGTTCACTGGTTTCACTGACAGCGATTGGGCAGGCAGTTTGGACGATCGAAAAAGCACTTCCGGGAAATATTTTAGCTTTGGTTCAGGTCCTGTAACTTGGAGTTCAAAGAAGCAAGACACGGTGGCGTTGTCATCGTCTGAAGCAGATTATGCAGCAAGACAAGCTTTATGGCTAAGGAAATTACTTGTTGATTTTGATTTTGAGCAGAAAGAAGCTACTGAGATTTTCTGTGACAATAGGTCTGCAATTGCAATGGCCAAGAATCCAGCTTTTCATGGCAGAACCAAGCATATAAACGTCCACCATCACTTCATTCGTCGGTTGGTCGCAAATGGAAGAATCATGATGAAGTTTTATGGCACAAATGACCAAGTAGCATATATTTTTACTGAGTCACTTCTTCAAGCCAAGCATGAGTTCTTTCGATCTAAGTTGGGAGTGTGTGATTTTGAATCAAGGGAGAATGTTGATTGATTCAAAATTAAATCTAGATTTACGGAGTTTATGAATTTACGAATGGTAATTAGTTTTGATTAGTTATGTTATTGTAATTTGAGAATTTTCTCACCGTAGGTTATTGGGTAGTTTCTTTTCTTCTTCTATAAATTATGTGTCTTTGTACTTGTTGAACTAAGCATCTTAATAGCAATCATGAATTTCGGTTTCAATCTCTCTTCCTCTCAATTGATTAATTTACAACATTCAAAACGTCTTGAATAAACTTTTTCAACGCAATCCCCGACGATCCACCGTCCATTAAAGCCACGTGGCACTTCTCGCTCATATCCTTCACTCTCTTCCTCACGTCACTATCCTGCTCCATCAAACACTTTATCCCTCTCTCTATCTCCTCCGCCGTCACCGTATCCATCGCCGCTCCGGCCATAAGATTGCCTCTCCAATGCTTCTTTATCTCCACCGCCAATCCAAGCTCCTCCACCATCTCGAAGGCGTTGAATTTCTGCTCCGCGTATAACGGCCACGCCGCCGTCGGAACACCGAACCAGATGCTCTCCAACGTCGAGTTCCATCCGCAGTGAGTGACGAAACCTCCGATCGCCGGTTTCCCCAACACGGCCACCTGTGGAGCCCATCCGATCACTTTTCCTCTCTCCTTAGTCCGATCAAAGAATCCTTTCGGGAGAACTTCCTCCAGATTCTTGAATTCTCCGGGAGACTTTGCATTCGGGGATGCGCGGCGGAGAGACCAGAGGAAACGGTGTCCGCTTCGATCGAGAGCCACGGCGATTTCTCTTGCTTGTTCCTCACTGAAACCTCCCATGGTCCCGAAACAGAGGAACACCACCGATTTATCCGGTTGCTCGTCAAGCCATTCTAAAATCTCCGATTGCTTCTGGTCAACTTGGTCGTCGAGATGCAACAGTGGTCCCACTGGATAAACAGGAGGAATATTATCACCACTCGTGAGATACTTCAACGCCTGAGGTTCAAGCTCAGGGAAAGTATTTACCAAAATACCCTTCATCACTCTGAATCTTCTCGCCAGAGTTAGAAAGAACTGTAGCCACTCTTTCGACGCGAGAGCGTGAGGGAGACATTTCACCGGATAAGGACGAGTCAAACTCGGTAAGATCAACTCAGCCTCCGAGTCTTCAAAATCAGTTTCATTCACGTGGTATTTATCATCATCGTACAACAACTGAACGTGAAACGCAAGTCCGAGAGCCCCAGCGTTCGAGGTGTAAAACAGATAACTCGGAACACCAAACTCGTTCGCCACGTCAATCGTCGAGGTGCAGAACATGTCGACGACGAAGCCAGCGATTGTCGGCGAGTCCGGTAACGTCGAGTACTCGTCGACGAGTTTCGCAACGGCGCGTCTCACCTTTGGAATCTGGTTCTGAACATGTAAGTCAAGCCTCGTCGGCTCGACGGTTGGTTGGTTTTCGCCGGAGATGACTTCGTAGAGAAGTCGGTCGTTGGATGCGGCGGAGAGAGCTGCCACGTAGGCGGAAGCACCTACTTCACCACCGGAAAGGAAAGGGAGGATGAGTACGTAGATAGAGAGGTTGGTTTCTCGTTCGACTAGTAGCTTCGCATCTCCACTGTTGATCTGAGATGACCGATTCCAGGAGATGGTAAAAAGACAAGCTCAAATTTCATGTTTTTCCCTTCTCCCTCTCTTTTCTTTTGTCGGTGTTTTGTCTGAGTCGTCGAAGCGATAACGCCGATCTGAAGTATCAAATAAACATCTTATTATTTGTTGGGCTTAATATTTACTGGGCTTCTAAGATGGCTCTATTTGTCTTCATCGGGCTATAGTGGAAACAAAACCCTAAACAACTACAAAAAAGGAAAAAGATGTTTATCCACCAGTGTCGTCTTCTTTATTCACCTAATTATCCATCAATGGAAAACTAACTCAAATTATTGAAATCTTTCACGAAATTAACTAATTCTTAATCACTTTTATTTTCAATAGAAGCATTAACACACGTAATATTTAAAAAATTAATAATTTTTGATTTTTTGATTATTTTTTTTTTATAGTTTCTCCCATAACAAACGAACATGTGAATTGTAAAATTTAATATTATTCAGGGTAAATTAGCTTATGTGAAATTCTTAGCACCGTATAATTATTTTAGACGAATTTTTAGAGTGTTTACTTAATTTGAGTTGGCCTTATAGACCGATTATATGATTATTTGGGTACATGTATCTTTTTTTTTTTTTTTCATCTGATCAGATTTTATATAATAAAGAAGACAAGTCTCACATATAAAAATCATAAACGATCTCATCAAATAGGTGACCCTATATTAAACCTTTAGTTACAACCAAAAATTGCCTACACACAGCATAGGATCTCTGCCTAACCGATAACCCTGAACAACCAACCACCAAAAATTGCCTACACACAGCATAGGATCTCTGCCTAACCGATAACCCTGAACAACCAACCACCAAAAATTGATTACAATAGACCAGAAGGCCAAACTTTTATTATTCTAGCATCACAAGATTAAATATTTAATATCATGTTGGGTGGCGGAAAAAAAAAACAGCTCAACATTTTGTAATGTTTGGGTATTTTCAACCAAAATTCTTCTGCTATAAATGGCAAAAAAAAAATTTAGGAGATGTTATTGAATCAATGATTTAAAGTCAATTTCATCAGTTTTAAAATCTTCAAAATTTTATTTTTTGATGGAGTCTATGTGTGTGGATTCTAAAATCTCTGCAGTGTATACCTTGGATTTTGTTTCTAATCATTTATTCATTAAACTCCATCTACAAGTCATTTCAAATCCATTAAAAAACAAAGATTTCCAGAATCTTTTAATGTTGAATAACACTGGATTTTAATGATGGATTTAAAATCTTTTATTGAATATCACCAGATTTTAAAATTTTTAGGACATGATTTACAAATACCATATCCAATAACACCAGATTTTAAAGTAGGATTTAGAATCATTGATTGAATAACAGTGGATTCTGCTTAGATTTAAACTCTATTAAAATCCATCATTGAATAACACCCCCTTAGTCATTCACGCAATAAACTTTCAAATGAACAACTTTAACTAAATAAATTTCAAACTAATTTTTTTTATACATCGATATTTTAGGTGGCATAATAGTTAACTCCAGAACAATTAAATTTTTATTTGTTTTCGGTTAAAAATAATGACATGACATTAAAAAAATTTATAAATAAAAAAATTATTATTTATTGTTTTCAATTAAAAATAATGACATGACACTCAAAAAAATTATAAATAAAAAATTATTATTAATTATTCTTTCTATTTATTACATTTTTTAATTTAAAAAAAAAAAGAAAAGAGACGGAAAAAAACTTATTCATCGTCTTCCTCCTTTCCTCTTCGCTTTCGTTTCGGCATTGATATTTTCTTTTGTCTCATCTCTTTCTGGTATTCCTCTTGGGAGTTTTCGAATGCATTCCTTCACCTATCTCGTTGTGTCGTCTCCGTCTTCGTCTTGGCTTCAGATCTCTTTCTCATGAAAGAAAAAGCTCCTCCGCCGACAAACCAAAGTACCCATCGAGCCGAGCATCCAATGAAGCAAGCTGCTCTTTGTCACCCCATTTTCCCCGGAAACCAAGAGCAGAGCAGCCCATTCAAGCTTGGTCAATGAAAATTTATTTCTAGGCCGGAACCATAGCCAATGAGTCTGCTCCACTCCTCTGTTCTGCACCACTTGGTTATAGCTATTTCCCCACATAGGCTCCCCATAAGAACATAATATAATAAAGTGAAAGATCAGATTGTTACAGAAGACCAGATCGAGGGAAGCTATCGGATAATCAAAGAAATTAAGAAGCCAACTTCTGATGTTTACCATGACGGCTAATATCAATGATGTGGATAGGAGACTCGATTCAGAGACGGCGTTTGCAGGCCAAAGTTCTCTGCATAATCTGTATAATTCGGAGGAATATGGAATTAGAAAGTATCAGTGTAACTAAATTAGGGTTTGAGCTCGTCAATGGTCTGAAGAAGAAATATAGCAAATTGGTGGAACCGACGGCGACCATGGTGGTTGGACGAGATTTGAAAATGGCCTTGATTTTCACGGCGAAATTTTTCTTTTTAATGTTTAAATTAAAAATGTAATAAATAGAATAAAATACTGAAAAATGATTTTTAATTATAAAAAACAAATTTAATGCCATGAAATTATTTTTAACTTAAAACAAACAAGAAGTTAATATAGTTAACTATTTCGTCACTTAAAATGTCGGCGTGAACAAAAAAACTAGTTTGAGGGTTAATTTAGCTAAAATTCACTTTTATTGTGTGAGTGACTAATTTTGGATGTTTAAAGTGATAATGGTCGTTATTTTGAAGATTTTTTAATGTCATTTTCCTTTTTTTATCAAACTAACAAATATATTCTTTACAAATCACATAGGTCTGAGCGTTCAGGTTTGGTAAGAATCTTTTGGGTTTTTGGGTTTACGGATATAAGTTACATTCGGGTATTTATAATTTTCGGGTCGGGTTCGATTCGGATCGGATTCTTCCAGGTTCATGTCGGTTTTGAATATGTACTTGAAACTCGCTCATACCCGATTTTTTTTTCGGATTCAAATATTTTCAGGTTTTTTAATCCGAAATGCTCATAATTATTCAAAATATTTTAAAAAACCTAATAACCCGAAAATAAATGTAAGACCAAACATCCAAAGAAGCATTTCAAACATCCAAAATATGTTTCAAAAACCACTGCAATGTCAAATAAGCTAATGTTGAAGGGAAGCAAGGAAGAGAATCTTAAAATAATGACTAATGAATTCCAAAGCACAATCTCCATCTCCCGTTTACAACAAACACAAATTGAGATTATATAGGAAGACGATTATGTAGGTTTTGAATGTTAGAAATAAAAGTGATAGATAATGTTACCTTATAGCCGAGTGCTAATCATTGGTGATTCAATCTTCTTAAATAATTGGATTTTCAAACTCTGAAAAAGACAAACAGAGACATAATATTAACATACAAACAAAGAAACCGAATCAGAAGAACAACTAAAAATCAAAATCGAAATTGTGCTAACAAAATCGAAACGAAACATGAAGACACACATATCCGAAATTGAATCGAAACAACTAAGTACATGTGATTGATTTCTGGACGCCTCTAATGGAGGAGACATTGAGTTTTGAAGATTGAGGGTTTCCATTTTATGAATTTGAGTTTCGACTAGTTATTTGGGGATTTATTGTTTTGAATTTTTGATATCGCATCAGGGAAGTGGAACCGGTATTACCAAGTTAAAGGGGTATATAAGCTTAAGTTTTTTGGATATGTTCGGGTACTCAATCGGGTTTTGGGTATTACCCAAACCGAACCCGAACCCAAAATACCAACCATATGAGATCCATTCGGGTATTAATGCAGAATCGAACCCGAATTGAACCGGTTTTTCTGGGTCGGGTTCAAGTTCTGGTTTTGGGTATGGTTTTTATGCCCATGCCTAATCACACTTGTTGGAGATGGGCTGCGCACCTTCACTGAAAACCCTGCCCAAATCCAGTTCGGCCCATTGAGCCCATCAAAACCCACGAAGTTCAGCCAAGACACTTGTGGGAAAAGAAGAAAACTTGCGGGAAAAAAAGAAATAAACCTACTAACTAAAGAAAAAGGAAGGGCAACCGACAAAAAGGTATCTATACTATATAAAAGTTTATGCTATTTGAAACTAAAGACGTCCACATAGGATTTAAAACGACCAATAATTATATGACATATCAGCATTTAGAATTAAGTTAATTTCCTTTTGTCGTTAATAGGAATATTCCATTTCTATAAAAAAAATTAAATATATTTTTTCACAAAGTTTTCTATTTAAGAAAAATCTATGTATTTTGGAAAAAGTAAAGTGAAATGACATAGTTAATAAATTTTCTATTTTTTAATTATACATTTTATAGTAAGAACAAATAAAATTAAAACGTAAACATGGCAAATAACAATGAATGGCAATATAAGCTGGTTCACAAGTCTAATGTTTACATAAATCTTTTTTTTTAATGGAAGATTATATAATAGAGTGAATAAAGAACAAATGTAAATAAGAAAAAACAAATAGGAAATCGTTTATGGTATAAATATGTATATATGTGTGTTAACTTATGTTCGTAATTTTATGCAAGTATATTTTGGTTTTTGATATGTCCACAAATTAAATTAAAAGTTTTGGAGGAAGGGAGATTATTAAGTTTGTAGTGGTTAAAGTATTTAAAATATAATGTTTAGATTTTTTTTCATGAGTCTCACTAAACTATAGTCGTTTCAGCTTTTACTACTTCTGTCTACCGATTTTTCCGCTTCGTTTTTGACGTGTTTGGAAAAGGTTTTATACTTTTAGTATTCAATACTATATAAAAGTTGAAAATATTTGCTTCTAATTTAAATAGTTTGTATTGTCCATTCAATTATTCGACTGAAGAGTAATAACTATATTTTATATGTATATGAGTTTTAAACCCTAAACCAGAATATTATGTCATCTTAGCTTCAGAGCGATAAAATATAGTGGTAAAATTTAGAAAATATCATACGTATGTAATAGATCTTAAAATATTGTCATATTGTCTTTTTATACACATAATTATATGTGTAAGTACTATTGTATACCTTTTTTGTCTTACTTAGGATAAGATACTTATATGTTCAAGTTAAATCTCCTATGCATCTATTTATGAGATGCAATAAACAGAAAAAATATCATAGAAATGAAACTTAATAAAGCCATTCATAAAGATAAATTAACATTGAAAGGTCTATTCAGACCATGAGGATAAAACATGAATTCTTTATAAATATAGAAAATATGTAGTTATATACTATTAATGAATAAAAATATATAAGCAGAAAATGATTTTCTTATGTTGCTAATACTAAATTATGAATTGTAAAATATAAACTACAAGCTGTTTATAGCTTTTTAACAAATTAAAAAGATAATTACAATAATCATCAAGTAGCATATATATATATATATCAAATTCAAGTATTTACTCATATAATTATTTGACTATCAATATTACAAAGAAAATAAACTACAAATTATTAAACTTGCACAATAAAAATCCAATAAATCAAAAAAATATTTAAAAACGTACACAAATATATTATATTTTGACATCAGTTTTTTTTAGATTTACACTATTACAGTTTAATGATTTGTATATTTAACAATCTAAGGATAAAATTCGTGATAAATATTTATATATATTATATATATATTATTACCATCACCTATATAGAAATTTTTGTTTTAATAAATATTATTGGTTTCTATTTTTCAACAAATGTTTATCCAAAATCTAGTCTATACTATATAAAAGTTCATGCTATTAGCCTCTAAAGCTGTCCATGTAGTATTTAAAACAATCAATAGTAACAGTCCACATCATCATCTAAATTAATCGATAGTTAAGAAAATTATGATAATAGGAAATTATATCATTATTTTAGTAATAGGAAATTATGTTAATAAAACAAAATTCTAAAATAGTTTTGGTAATGGGAAATAGCTTAGGAGATAAGGAAATTATGTCATGTTTTCTATTAACTATAATTTAATTAGAAAATGAAAGTTTCTTAATTCTAAAGTTTTAACAATTAAATAAAATATCTATTAAATAATATAAATAATTTACTATTATACAGAAATAAAACTACCAAAAGATCAACGCATTACTACATATAACTTAGGCCCTGACTGGTTTAAACGTAGAGGGTGCGGTTGCGGGAGTTTGCGGAAGCGGACGGTAGCGGTTTCTAGCGTTATTGGAAAATTTATACGACTGGTAAAGCGGTTGGAAATGAGTGCATTTGCGGGATGTTAATGACTGGTTTACAGCGGGTGCGATAGCGAGTTTACATAAAACTATATAAAAATCAAAATATTTTATTATAAAAAATGAAAATTATATATTTCTAATATATCATAAAATAATTATTATTTTTTTAAAAGTTTGAAATATTTTTGGATATACAATAACCTTTTTTTATAATTACAGTTTATTTTAATTTAATTTAAAAATATATAATTTTATATGGTAATATTCGATATGAAAAAGTAAAATTTAACCAAAAAAAAATTGTAAATTTTAGTTTAGTATTTAAGATAAAAAATTTTAAAATATAATTTTTTCAACCATCCGCAACCGTCCGCAAATGCTCGTGGGAATGAGCTTTTGATTTAGAGCGGTTCCAAGCGGTATGTAGCGATTTTCGTGATTGTTGTCAAACGCTACTAATCGCAATCGTCCGCAAACGTAGCGTTTACGAGAGAACCAATCAACCCCTTAATAAGGTTGTCCACATATGATGTACAACAACTAATAGTAACATTCCACGTCAGCATCTAAATTAATCGATAGTTAAAGAAAATTATGGTAATAGGAAATTATGTCATGGTTTTGATAAAATATTCTAAAATTCTAAAGTAGTTATGGTAATATAAAATAGTTTAGGAGATAAAAAAATTATGTCATGGTTTTCTATTAAATATAACAAAAGAAATTAACTTAATTAGAAAAAAAAAATTTCTTAATTCTAAAATTTTAATAATTAAATAAAATGTATATTAAAAATAATATAAATAATTTACTAATGTACATAAATAAAACTATCAGAAAATCAACATATATCACTAGAGAGAGAGATGTCGATGATAAATTGATGATGATGGCTCATTGATGATGATGGCTCCGGTACCCTAAGAGTTGTAGCTAGCTAGGACCATGGATTATATATATACATATTGATGTTTTTGCAACTTAACTTGTACGTACGTAGCTAGAAAAATGGAGTTTACTAAAACGGCGACGTTTGGTGGGGGTAGTGAATTTGCAAGTGGGGCTGAGTCTATATGTAATAGGAGATGCAACATGCAAATGGTCCCCCTTGTGTTTTTTTATAAAAAAGAAATTAGCGTTTACTGAGGAGGAAACATCCCATTTATAGATTCACACCCATAAAATGCAACCTTCTACTCTTTTTTTTTTAATTATTATTCCATGATATTGCTTCGAGATACATTTTGAAATTGTGAAGTGTACATATATATATTGTATGCTTTGAACACTCATGTCAAATTCATCTAAATATATATAAACCCTAAGTCCCTAATATGAGTCATATGACTAAGTTTCTAAACCTAGAGCACCATATGTTTAGCCATTGGTCTGCCTTCAATTCTCATGCTTTGATTACATGTACCGGTTTATTAATCAGTGTGAGAGTTTCATTTACAACAAATATAGCTAACACGTAACAAAATCTTTTTTTTTAATAATAAACGTAACAAAAACTTATAATACCTAATTCTGAATTTGGAATTTATTATGTTCATCCAAAACCTAGTATAAATAAAAGATCACCCTCATGGAAGAAGGCATCTTCTACAGACCGTAGAGATTAGAAGCTACGAACTCTCTAGCTTTTGAATTCATAGTTCTTATTTTCATTGGTTAGCTCGTCACTTCGACGATCCGACTCTTTTTTATAATTTGCCGAGTTTGAGCTTTATTATAATGAAATTCTCCGGATCCCCCAAATCTTTTGACTATCTAAGACTTAGTTGAAACTATTTTCGAGCTCTTTTATTGGCGCGATAGTGTCAATTTAAGATATCCATGTTGGCATTCGGAAACAACACCGTTTTAATCTTGCATCACATAACAATGTTAGCCTTTTTAGTCTTGCTTTTTTCCTTCGGATTGTTTCATAGCAGGTTAATGATCAGTTTATAACCTGTAAAACAAACCAATTTCATCCATACTAACAACATATTTGAAAGGAAATTACCTATTCTTTACCTTATAGCCTCCAATTTTTTCTCCATATCTTGTATATCACCAAAACCACTGTATCCTCTCAATTGATTAATTTACAACATTCAAAACGTCTTGAATAAACTTTTGCAAACCAATCTGCGACGATCCACCGTTCATTAAAGCCACGTGGCACTTCTCGCTCATATCCTTGACTCTCTTCCTCACGTCACTATCCTGCTCCATCAAACACCTGATCCCTCTCTCTATCTCGTCCGCCGTCACCGTATCCATCGCCGCTCCGGCCATAAGATCGCCTCTCCAATGTTTCTTTATCTCCACCGCCAATCCAAGCTCCTCCACCATCTCGAAGGCGTTGAATTTCTGCTCCGCGTATAACGGCCACGCCGCCGTCGGAACACCGAACCAGATGCTCTCCAACGTCGAGTTCCATCCGCAGTGAGTGACGAAACCTCCGATCGCCGGTTTCCCCAACACGGCCACCTGTGGAGCCCATCCGATCACTTTTCCTCTCTCCTTAGTCCGATCAAAGAATCCTTTCGGGAGAACTTCCTCCAGATTCTTGAATTCTCCGGGAGACTTTGCATTCGGGGATGCGCGGCGGAGAGACCAGAGGAAACGGTGTCCGCTTCGATCGAGAGCCACGGCGATTTCTCTTGCTTGTTCCTCACTGAAACCTCCCATGGTCCCGAAACAGAGGAACACCACCGATTTATCCGGTTGCTCGTCAAGCCATTCTAAAATCTCCGATTGCTTCTGGTCAACTTGGTCGTCGAGATGCAACAGTGGTCCCACTGGATAAACAGGAGGAATATTATCACCACTCGTGAGATACTTCAACGCCTGAGGTTCAAGCTCAGGGAAAGTATTTACCAAAATACCCTTCATCACTCTGAATCTTCTCGCCAGAGTTAGAAAGAACTGTAGCCACTCTTTCGACGCGAGAGCGTGAGGGAGACATTTCACCGGATAAGGACGAGTCAAACTCGGTAAGATCAACTCAGCCTCCGAGTCTTCAAAATCAGTTTCATTCACGTGGTATTTATCATCATCGTACAACAACTGAACGTGAAACGCAAGTCCGAGAGCCCCAGCGTTCGAGGTGTAAAACAGATAACTCGGAACACCAAACTCGTTCGCCACGTCAATCGTCGAGGTGCAGAACATGTCGACGACGAAGCCAGCGATTGTCGGCGAGTCCGGTAACGTCGAGTACTCGTCGACGAGTTTCGCAACGGCGCGTCTCACCTTTGGAATCTGGTTCTGAACATGTAAGTCAAGCCTCGTCGGCTCGACGGTTGGTTGGTTTTCGCCGGAGATGACTTCGTAGCGGAGGCGGTCGTTGGATACGGCGGAGAGGGCGGAAGGACCGACATCGCCACCGGAAATGGAAGGGAGGATGAGTACGGTGATAGAGATGCGGGTGTCTCGGTCGACTAGTAGCTTCGCCAACTCCACTGTTGATCTGAGATGACTGATTCCAGGATACGGTATGAACACAAGCTCAGATTTCATGCTCATCGTTTTTTTGTCTCTTTTCTTTTTCGTGATTCTGTCTAATAAAATCTTCGAGACGATAACGAAGATGAGAAGGGTATCAAATAAGCTCCACTTATTTAAATAATTAACTGTTTCGTCTTCTTTCATTTAATGGGACTTATCCTTCTTTCTTCTCTCTTTCCTTTTTTTTCCGGAACTTTTGTCTGAATCTTCCGAGACGTTAGTGTTTCGGCTTCTTTCGTTTAGCGCTGTTTGCGGGGCTTAATATTCACTGGGCTTATAAGTTGGCCCATTTTGTTTTCATTGGGCTATAGAGTAAACAAAAATCCAATCGCCGCTGGGAGGTTGGGAAACCCTAATTTCCAAATCAGCGTTCGTGTGTGTATTTATATGCTTCGTTATCTCTAATCAGCTGAAAAACCCAAAAAGCTATCTCTGTCTCTTTCCTTCTGCCTTGTTTTTGCAATGAATGTTTAGGGTTTTTGAGCAAACTATTGATCGTTTTCGTTTTGGTGGGGGGTGTAAAGAGGATATGGTGATGATACGAATATTTCGTGGACTAGAGTTTCAGATCTGGGCTCTTCACCCAGAATTTGAAGAAACAACCCTTGGCTGTCTGAGTATCCCTTTTTACGCCCATCACAATCATCGATTTGAAAACGTATTTATGTTTTTCTTTTGGTTTGTTGTTTGGTCTCCTTTATTTTTAGTTTTGAGTATTAGCCTATGATGATAAAAACAATTATCTTAGCGGATTTCAGTGAGGTTTTTAAAATCAATGATCTGATTTGTTACACACACTGAGGCTTTTATGTGTTTTCTGATTTTGTTTTGAGGGATTTTTGATGCGATGATGATAAAATTGCACGAAGGTGCGTGAAGGGCAGTGGACAAGACAATACAATTTGTTTTGCCGTGAGCTCTCTTAACTAAACGACTTCTCCTTCCACTGAGCATATATCATATTTCCCTTGGTTTCAAATTTTATAAACTTGATATCGAATACGTTAAAATGAAGGCGTCCATTACCAATTCTGGGGATAAATCTGTTCCTTCAGGGATAATGGCATTGACGCAAGATTGATTAGGTTGTGGTATATCCTGATCGTTTGGCTTATTTTCTATGTCATTTGATCCTGGAAATGCCTCACACATTTGATTAGATTATTTTCACGAACTGGGTTCTCTGTTTCAATGATATTTGTTACACTTGTATTTATGAAAAAAGTATCACAATGGTATTTAGGAATTCAACAAACTCTTTGTTATCAATCATCCGAACTACGTTGCTGGTGTCGATAGGTTTATAAGTTTGAAAGAGGAACAATGGCTAAAGATAATAGAGAGTATAGGTGTAGCAGCTATCCCTAATCATCTTGTGCAGGTCTTGCACCCTGACTTGACAACAATCATAATGGGATGGGATGGCATTTGGATTGGGGATAGGGATCTTACCAGAGGAAGAAGACATCGTCTAGGGAGAGGGAAAAGGGTTGATTTAAATCCGAACTATACACGATGAGAAGATTCATACATGAATTCACGGACAGTGCTAATTCATATACGAACACGTGAACAATATCATTAGTGTGAGCTGCTTCGGATTACATGTGGATTAGCCCTAGTATAATAGAACAATTTTTTTTTAAATTGACATGCATTTATAAAACGACATTCTTTTACTTTAAAGGAACGTAAATCCAGCACGTTCCTTCTACAGATTTGGTATAATTGATACAACTAGTATAACTATGTGAGAAGTAGTACAACTGGTATAACTATATGAGAACTGATACAACTAGTATAACTATTACAATTGGTATAACTGTAAGAACTGGACAGTTAATGTAATCATATAGTAATGTTATTTTTTACTCTTTTCAGGGGACAATGAGTAGTAATCCTTGGACATACATACATTTTGATTATGGAAGATATTATTCAAAGAACGGAGATGAAATACGATGAATTTCAAGAGAAGATGAAATTTACACATTAATGATAAAGACATCTATGGAGGAAGTCACTTATTATGGGTTGGTTGATAGAATATGCAGGAAGATAACTGGTTTTTTGTTGTATAATTGGTTACGAAATGATAATAGCCAAAGTTAATTTCTATGTTAGTGTAGCTATTTATATTTTCAATTTTCTTTGCAAGTTTGCCTTGCTTTCTATCGTGGTACAATTAAGTTTAACTAGCACAACTACGTTTAATTTTCTTTGCAAATTTGTCTTATGTTATGTCGTGGTACAACTAAGTATAACTGGTACAACTATGTTTAATTGGTGAAGATTAAAAAAAACAGAAAAGAATGAAACAATGTATTTATATCAATATCTATTTCAACTAAGTAAATAATAAATCTCAATAAATCTTCACTGCTGTAAAGAAAATCTATACTAATCAAATAATACAAACATTATATTTTAACAACAACTACCTTATACTTTTATGGTTACTTTGTAAATCTCAACCACATATTATGTGAACCATACAAAGAACGTCTTTTAACAAATATTATTACATGAACGTATAGTAAATGTACTATAATTACCTAATATCATAAGTACAACCATAAAAAGTTGATTTCAAATTCGGTTTAACTAATTATAAGTTCAAACTATCAAAGTACAACTGTGCACATTCGAGTACAACCGAGTACAACTAGAAAACTACTTGAAAAAATTATCAATTTTTATTCATTTTTAGACACGTGTTTTTTGGCAGGCCATGTGTTAAACGAAATTATTTTTTATTCATTTTAATGTGTTTTCTTTTTTAATTTGTTTTTAAAATATATTATTTAAATTATTTTTAAATTCACTTTTAATTTATTTTAAAATTCATTTTTAAAACTTAATTTTTGAAAACTTAAATTTTTAATTCATACCGAATAGTTTTAGTGGTAAAAAATGGTCTCAATTGTACCTAAGTGATCTAGTTGCACCGAAATTATCTCAATAGTACCTAAGTGAACTAGTTCTACTGAAATGGTCACAGTAGTACCTAATAGTTCCAGTTGTACCTACGAGTTCCATCATACATTACACGTAGCCAACAAAAACCAAAAAACAAACATCAAAATTCTCATCAATACAACCAGAACTATCACTTTCGGCTACAACATCCTCCATCACAACCTCCCTTGGTTGTCATTTTCTCTACATTTCTTCATATAAAACCACCGCTCTTCGCTATTACACCGTAATCAAGCATTCTTGTTTTTATTCGACTCTTGTTTTTGATCATAAGCTTTGTTAGAACAACATCACCATTCAACACCTTCATTTTCTTCTGTACCAAAATGAATTACTCGACCAACATCAAATTCACAACCGATGTGATGGATTCAACTTCAAATCGAAACTATATCTTCTAAATTACATCATTATAGATTGTGAATTCTTCTCAGTTAATATGGATTTAGATATACTTACATACCAATAATCATTATCTATGGTGAGCAATTTGGTAATTGTGGAAGTACCAAAAGCGAAAACAATGGTGGCGTTAATGCTATGATTGATCATCTTCTCCATTTCTTCACTTCTTCTCTTCCTCTCGTCTTCTAAATCAACTGCCGAAGAAGAAAAAACCCTTTTAACGATAACCGACCTTCGTTCGTTGCAGCACCGAATCCAACAACCACCGATTCGTTTCCATCTCTCTCCGTTTCAGTGCTCAACACCACAACCGCACCTTCCTGTTGGTCCGTCTAATCTCAGCTCTGCACGAGAATCACGTCGATTTTGTCATGGATCAATGCACACGAAATATCTGTTCGTTTCTCAAGTAATTTGGGAACGGTAAAATTTCAGAGACGGTTTGGAGAGAGAGAAGAAGCTAGGTGAGAGATTGATGTGTGGAGTGAAGAAGGAGCATCTATGGCTGTATAATGGATCCGAAAAAGGCGAAATATGAAATTTGGGTTAAGAGTAGATCTGATTTTTCGACAAAAAAAAAAGATCTGATTTTTGATTGATTTTTTTTTTTACAAGGTTTATAATAAATTGGATTTGGGTGGACGGGTGATCCAGATAAGGGTTGGTTGGACTTGTAAAACTAAAACAAAACTGAGGACACAAGGGTAATTGTCCGTTTTCTTGTTTTAAAAAAAAATGAAAAATAAAATGATTTTTTATAAGGAGGGTATATGAGAATAATTTTTTATGCCGAGAGGTATTTCAGCAATTGGTCCACTATGTTGATTGGAAGCTGTTTCACTGGAAGTCCGATAGTAGTGCCTTCAAGATAGGAAGATGCCAACACCCAAATTCAAAGATAGTCCTCTTCGTCGCAGAAACGATATTAAACCAACAAACCTAGACCCAACACTAAAATGGAACTACACAAGCCAAATGAAATTGAGGTGTGCATGCTCACTCTACTAAGATCCTTACCGATGTAGGCTAGCACATAACCTACACACCACAACGCAACGACCTTATTATCTCCTCCAAAAGTGAGGATAAACGTAGCGCACAAATCCAACTTATCACAAATCCCAATAAGCCTCACCGGAGCAAACCTTACCTCGATGAACAAGCTCTAGGGCGGAGATTGTAGCGGCAGAAGACCTCATGGGTAATTGAAGAACCCTTTCCTCGCCCGTGAAAAGGGTGAACCCGGAACCACCAGAAGACAAAGACCAGCCTTGTCAACGCCGTCCAGAGCCAGATCTGAAAGACTAGCCTTTTGGGAGAGAGAAAAGGAGCCAGATCTACCTCTCGAACCCACCGAGAAGCCACTGACGGACTGGAAAGAGCTCCACCATCGACTTAAAGGAAAGAGAAGCTATGCCATCGGGAAAATGAAGGGTAAAGTCACCAGGGAAAATGACATGTCGCAGAAATCGAGATCCAGAGGAGGGAAAACTAGTCGACGATGTCCTCGAAACGCCGGACGGGATCCTTTGCCGCATCTTGAACCTAAAGTGCCACAGATCCGGCGACAAAACCCCGCAGTCATCCTACGCCGAAAAAGAAGAACGAAAAGGGAAAGTCTTCTCACGGCATCGGCGAAGAGCGCCGGTGGCCTGAGAGGCAAAGCGAGATCTGATAAAAACTTTTTCTTTTCTGATGAAGGGGGAGAGAGAGAGAGATAGAGGAGAAAGAAGAGAGGCATTTCACCTTTTAGACCATTTCCAATGTATTTCTCTATTTTCTACTCTAAAATAGCATTTTTCTATTTTTTTTCCAATGTATTCCTCTATTTTAGAGGAATGCTATTTCTTCCTCTATTTTAGAAAAAGACAAAATATTTATTTATTTTTTCTTCCAAATATAGAGCAAAAAATAGCATTCTCTATTTTAGAATTGGAAATAGAGATAGGTTGGAAAGAAAAATAGAAGAATATTATTTTTTACTCTATTTTAAAATAGAAAACAGAGGTGAGTTGGAAATACCATTTTGGAAAAATTTATGCTTTTTGGGGAAATTTATGAGCATGTTGATGTTGTTCTAAGCATAAAAACCTAGGATCAAGATGCTTTTCGGTTGTCTTTTTCTTTATTTGGTTTTTACATGAGTATGATGATATGACTTGAGAACATCATCTTGTCATCGTTCTTATCTATGTTGGTTTTGATTAGGAACAACGTGCAACCTCTGATCCTTATAAGAAGCTAATTCCAGAGGACAAATCATCCAGATTCCCAGACCAACACAAAAAAAACAGAGTATGAAATCCATTACTCGTGAAGAGATACTCATGACTATATCTATTATCCAAAAATTGTGTTAGGATTTTTTTTTGTTTACTTTGTCTCTCTATTTTGAGTAATTTGTAGATTACTAACTCCTCTCTATCTCTTTTTTGTGTATCTGTCCAGAATCAAGCCAGTTCAAGAGAGAAAATAAAAGATCCGCAACTAATGCATTTAGAGAGCTTCGAGGCGGCATTTGTGAAAAAGGATTATGCTAAAACGACGTCGTTTTACAGATGTTTGTTAATTTTTTTTTGTTTATTATGCTAATCTATGTGTAATCTGAGTCAGCTCGCACTAACAGTATTGTTCACGACGTTTCAATTAATGCGTACTTCTCTCTCTTTATCTTTCTTGTGTACCTGACTACCTGTCCAGAATCAAGCCAATTCAAAAGAAAAACAAAGTTCCATTGAGATGGATCCGCAACTAATGTATTTAGAGAGTTTCGAGGCAGCGTTTGCGAAAAAGTATTATGCTAGCTGTAGTGATCTATTTTGGTTCTGTTTTGTTTTTTAAAGTAAAACGACGTCATTTTACAGATGCTTGTTAATTAAAAAAAATTGTTTTGTTATGCTAATCTATATGTAATCCGAGTGAGCTCGCACTAATGGTACTGTTCACGGCGTTTCAATCAATGCGTATTTTGACACTAAATTATAAGTTTGAATTTCGTCTCGTTCGTATATAAATGCAGCTAATGCATTTAGAGAACTTCTAGGCGGCGTTTGTGAGAAAAGATTATGGTAGTTGTAGTGATTTTTTGTTGTTTTGTTTTTTTCCTTTAAGATAAAACGACGTCGTTTTACATATGCTTGTTAATTATTATTTTTATTATGTAAATCTATGTGTAATTCGAGTCAGTTCGCACTAACGATACTGTTCACGGCGTTTCATACTCTTCTCTCTATCTCTTTCTTGTGAACCTGTCCAGAATCAAGCCAATTCAAGAGAAAAAACAAAGTTCCATCGAGATGGATCCGCAGCTAATGTATTTAGAGAGCTTCGAAGCGGCGTTTGTGGAAAAGGATTATGTTAGCTGTAGTGATCTATTTTGGTTATGTTTTTTTTTCTTTAAAGTAAAATGACGTCATTTTATTGTTAATTAAAATGATGTCTCGTTCGTATATAAATTAGCACTAAATTAGCACTGTCCATGAATTCGTGTATTCGGATATAAATCAACCATTTTCCCTATAGAAAGAACAATAGAAACCATATTTTCCAAGAAGTCATTTACATGAAATAAAATTATGAATTAGGATTAACTGTAACAAATTTTATAATTAGCTCTATTATAGAATTTCATTATAATAATAATATATATTTTACCAAACTTGTAAAAAGAAAATTTAATTTCACAAGTCATTTCTAAATCATAGTATTCTTATTTTCCATTTCTTATTATATACGTGGTATTTTATTCTTATCCAAGATGAAAATAATGCACAAAAGACTGATGGATTTTCTCAGAAAAGGGAAATTTATCAAAGAAGATTTCCCTATAAATTGTTTGGAGATATTCATTTTAAGTATGACATGTTTTTTTAGTGTTGAAATTCCATCACTATTCTCTTGAGTAGGGAGAAAATAAAGAAAATTTCAGTCTGTATTGTTCCATTTAATTAACATTTATAAAATTAAAGGAGACATGATTCTTTATTATTATTTTTTGTCTCCATCATGATTCTTTATTTATGGACAAATCAGAAATTATTAATGTAGAGTTTATAAGAGAAAATATATATAAATACGAAGGGTCGATCCCTAATTGTTTTCATCTCCCGGTGATATCACCGTTAGTCCCGACTTGTTTCTCCAGCTGCCGTTTGGTTTTCCGATAAGAGGAAGAAATCGCTTCAGAGATAAACCCTACAGAGAAGAAAAATCGCGTAAGGTAGGATTTCAATTCTCTCAGGCTCCTCGTGTTCGATACAAATTCTCCATAGCTCGAAATTCTCCATCCGAAGCAATTGTTTCTGTCTGTTTTCTTGTGTAGGAACGAGACGCTGATGTTAAATCTATGTTTATATGGAAGTAGCTTGACTTTTGAGTTTTGATTCGAAGAGGATTTTGGAAGAAAGAGGTTTCGTTGTATTGGTTTTGAATCATGTCTGGGTCGAGTATGTATAAGACGAAGCTTTGCATTATGTATCAGAAGAGTGGTAACTGTACGAGGCCGAATTGCACGTTTGCTCATGGAACTGCTGAGCTTCGTCGGCCTGGGGAATCTTCATTCACAGGTAATGATTTCGTTTATGCATTTTCATAGGCTATTGATTTCAGTTTCGGTTTTAAGTTTGGTAATGGTGGAAGTATCCCATGAAGTTATGAGTACTCTTTTGATTAGGGTAAAATGGAAAAAGTCCTCAGTTGATTAGGTCTCTTTGCTCAGACTTTCTTAAGAGTTTTGTATCGTCCTTTGACGACTCTGTGAAGTATTTTTCTCCTGGAGCTTTGTGGTTCAATGCTCTTTCAAAACTTCGACAAGACTATTTTATGAGATTTGTGTAAAAACATTTAAACCTACACATGTTTTTCTTTGGACTTGGTTATCTTCATGGAATTTACCAATTTGTTTTACTGACTAATTTTGTCCTGCGGAACCATTCGGGAATATGGCTGTTTCCGTTTGCAGAAAGATAGCATCTGACAGGCTTAGTATTATTTTTACCCGGAGTGGAATCTGCTGGTCTTTCGTGCTGAAATTATATATTGGTTTTCTTATTGCTCTTGAAAGCACATTCTTTTTGAAGATAAACAATCATATGGGTTTTCCGGGTATTTATTCTTCCACAACCATGGTTCTCAGACTCCCAAGATTTGGTGGCCAATCGATGCCTGTTGTTAGGACTAATCGATGTCTGTGTTGTTATGAAATCTGCCATTTATGTATATGGAGCGCATGGTATTTTGATGATTGTTATATCTTCAATGGTTCTCACAAGCAGTTTCTTGGATCAAGAAATTGGGGGTGTTATTGTCAGGAGGAATTGAACATCAAATTTTGGTGGATTGTGATTGTGTAATTAAATGGGTCTTCAAGATTGGTTGTTATTTTCTCTCGTCCAACATGATGCTGAAGCATTGTCAACCTATTATTTATCGATGAGATACAGTGACGTCCACTTATTTAGTGCTCAATTGTGGTTTTTTCTCGAACTGCTGGTAAGAAGAGGACATTATTTTGTGGTCTCTTTGAACTGGCAAGTAAGCACCATAACTTTTTTCTTTATGTTACTCGTAGTCTTCTGTGATCTTATCCAAGTGTTGTTGACTGGCATCATTCTGATTGTTTTAACTGGAGTTCACATCTGTACCAGAAGTATGCTTTACTTCAAAGTCTGTTTCGTTTACTGCAGGCAGACGTCACAATCTGGATAGTGACTTAAGAGATAAACTTGGTAGACAGTTTTCTCCAGAGCGGAGACCTTCTATAGACAGAAGTGGAAGACGGGTACAAAGATTTAGTGGTAAGATCTGCAGCTTTAGGGTTTTGGAGTTCTGTTTGATTGTCTGTTAGACAAAACCAAAATTCCCTGTCAACTTCTAGTTCTGTATTTCTTTCTTCTGATTATTACTGATGGAGTTCAAATTTGCAGGGCATGAAAATCCCAGGCCATATGAGAAGCGAAGGTATGCCTTCTTCTCCCCTCGGCTCTACTTCTGCTCATGCTATGTGAAATCTCAGTGGTAATTTGATGGTTTCTCCATGCTTTAAAAGTGCGGCTTTATATATCTTATTATCACAGAGATAAAGACTACAGGGAGAACCGCAGATTTGATGAACGAAGTGATTATGCTGGTGGTTTGAAAGTTGGGAATAGGATTGAAGATAGGGCAGAAGATGGAAGAAATAAGTTTCTGGGTTACAATAATGTTCTGGAAGAGCAGGTTTGAAACTTTCATTTCTTGATTGGGTGTTAGTTGAGAACATGGTTCTCTTTTTATCTTAATTTAATGTTAAGTGGATAAAATTTGTAAAGATGTTGCTAAAGAACCCAAGTCCAGTTTATCTATATTTATTGATATCTGTCATTAATCTAACCTTTCCTCTGGGACTATATGCAGTTAAAAGATGTAGAGCTTGATGTTAAAATGCTTACTGATGACAAACTACGATTGGAGGTACACTTCTCCATTCCACAGTTTATTTGATTGCATTTTACGTACGAGTTAAGTTGAAATATGATTTGCACATTTTTTCTTCCAAAGGCTTCCATTGAAAGGAAGGCACATGAAGCAGACATTCTTACGTCTAGGATCGAGGAGCTTGAGACCCAGTTGGATAGAGAGAAAGAGGAATGTAGGAGGTAATGACTACTTCCTCGTTGATGTTTGCTTGAAATTAATTAGGATGCGATAGTCCCAGTAATGTAATTAGGCAAATTCTGGACTTGACTTCTGGTGATGAGTGTTGTTCAATCCTTTTGTATGTCAGGATTACTTCAAGCTCGAAGAAATTTGTGAAAGAATATAACCGTTACTTGCGGGCACAAGATGATCTAAAGAGGCAGGGCTCTATCCCTTTTTCTTTTCTTTCTCTGATTGCTTCTTATTTAAGTATGCAGAGATTTGATTCACTAACACGATGATTTGTCAAACCTGTAGGTCACAATCCCGTCTTCAGAAGTTGGGAAGCCAACTTAGTGCGTATCTTGCTGGAAATGAAGGCAATGACAGGGATGCAGACATTGATATTGTGAGCGATGAAGAGAATAATGGTCGGAATTTGAGAACTGCCTGTGATCCACAAAATGAGTTGCAGAATACTTCTTCACTGCCCAGGAAAAGGCATTATGTGGATCAATATAGTACCAAAGATCCTGTTGAAGATGGTAAACTAATCAGTACCTTTATATCTCTGTTTTTAAACTAATTCTTGGAAATTCAGTACACACACACGCTATGAACTTTCTCCATCTGTTTCAGGCTTGATAGGAAGAGGTGAAGAAGCAAAGGGGGAGAAGGTGGAGAAGGCGAAGAACAGACCTTCTCGTTGGAATATGGTTCCTTCGAAATCATATTCTGAAGAAGAAAGTGGAGGGTGGAACGATGAAGACACAATTAACAAGTCCTCATCAAAGGAAGACAACTGGAAAAGAAGAAGGTTTTCTGTCGGCACCTCATCTGCTGATAAGGTACCACATCTTTTTTTTTCTTCTTCTTATTCTGCAGAATTAGTGTTCACTTTAACTGTAGGGAAAACGACATTGGGGCTCGAGTTGATTCTTAAATCTTTTTTTAATGATCTTTAACGTTAAAGATGTCTTTGTTGTAATTACTCTGTTAAAAGCGGAGATAATAGACTTTGTTACTGGTTATGGTACCGCAGGTAATGTCGTCTACGAGCATGGCAGCTCGGGCATCTGATGAAGCTGCAGAATTTGATGAAGAGAATCCTGAAGCAGCCAAAGGCTCTCCTCTCATATCTCTTCCTCCACCCCCACCTTTCAGAGATGCCCCTTTTCAAGTAAGCATTTTCTTCTCACGAGTAGATTCTCGAAAACTTTTGCTGGTAAACTAAGTTATCATTTTGCCACATGTTTGGAGACGATAATTCTCACAAATATCTTGTGTGCTAAAAAGTTGTGGTTTTGTGTGTTATCCAGGGAGAAGAGAAGGATGTAAACGTCGATGTGACGGAACAGAGGAAAGCCAATGACGTTGATTCTGTCTGATCATAATCTAAATCAATAACAGCACAACTCTGAACACAAAAAGTCTATTTTCTCAAGTAGTTTTTTGGGGTTTCTAGGCAATATTAACAATGATTAAAATCGGGACATGCTTTTTTTCATCATCTTTAAATATATCGAATCTTCGTTAGTTAGTATGAGTATGCATAGAGTTTTCGTCTTTAGACTCGAGAACCTAAAGCTAGATCTTAAGAAACTTCAAAAGTGTCCTTTTAATGCATTATTATGATCTGGTGTTGATAAATAATTCCACCCCTACCTGGTATTGCGTAAAGAAACTTGTTAAAATTTTAACTTTGATGTAAAAATTTATAGTGAAAAAAATCACGCAAGTCCCTAAAATCAGAGAAAAATTCCCTAAATTTTTTTAGTGGAGGTCTAATCTGTTCTTATGAAAGCACAAATTAGGCTTCAAAATCTCAAAGTTGAGCAACTGATGAATCTTGCAGACATTTTGGGCAGTTGCAGCTGAAACCGTAGTCTGCAAGTAATGCTTGTCTCTCTTTGTACGGAAGCTCCTCATCAATATATGAAATCGTCACCTGTTTTCATATGAAACTCAAAACATAAGCCATCTTTTTTATGTAGAAGCATTCTCTTACTATGGTAGAGAGAAGACAAAGATGGGGCACCTCTTCGTTCTTGCTGATGCGTCTTAACGCGATAATAACTGCTTGTCCATCTCTATCCTGCAAAACCGCATGATAAAATGTTGATGACCCTCTAAAAACGACTCGAGAGTCTGCAACATTTGCAACTGCAATGTAAGAAACTTACCTCTTCTCTTTTGAAGGCTTTTGCATTAGGGCAACATGAATGGTTCATACAGCTCTGCAGAGGGAAGAAAGCCGTTCCTAACACAAATATAGATGATGTAATAATGTCAAATCTTGGTTACAGTTACTATTGTATTAGTCCTCGTGTTTTATGGTGACAACGTTCCCTTCATTTCTAACCTTGGCAACAGTCTGAATACCCATCACCAAGAGCATCTAGAAACGGTCTTGTGATTTCCTCAGCTTCTTCCTGTGATCACGAGAATTATTAAATCTTGCAGAGAGGAAAAAAAAATGGATCAAAAGCGTATTATGTGTTCAGACCTTCTCTGCATCCGGAAGATCATCAATATACAAGAAATAGTCTTCTACTGGTGATGCTACCACCAAGTCTCTGCCCAAGATGTAACATATTGTGGGTAATTGATTGTAAATGTAAGGATGTAAACAGTGGGAATTGATGATTCTTACAGGTTATTCAGCTCAAACATGCCGATGATATTCCCATAGATTTCAAGCGAGAAAACTTTCCAGTGTCAAGGAATGACCTTCTGTGAGTAAAATACAATACAAAAAAACGATGGTACAGATAATAGATAAGTCATATATCAAACTGACAAGGCGGATACGGGCTTCACATTCTTTGTCAAATACGGCTTCCTTCAGGAGATCCAAAGACTGGAGATAAAACAATATAATTCAGCTGGCAAAACAGTCAGGATTCGAAGCTGTTGCAACTGCAATTGTGATCTCTACACAAAACATGGCACGCAAACTCAACCTTCAAACAATATATACAACTGAAATACATACCGTACATGCAAGATTCTTTATCTGCATCCTGAAGGCTCCTTCATCAGAAGGATCAACATCATCTGGCAACGCGATGCAGTCCCACCACCTACCGAGAAAAAGAATAGAGTTTTAAATAATTTATATGTGGCGTAGACATCACACGAGAAGCCTATGATGTATACCGTATGTAATTTGGATCACATTCAGAAACATTGAGAGCGAAAAGCAAGCGAGTCATGTTATTCTTCAATAGTCAATACTATCTAATGGCAAAATCAATACATACCTTCTTTTGTATCCAATCGATACTGGTTTCCAGGCCTCCAAGAGTAACGACTGCTTTGGCACACTCTGTTTCGCTTGTTTGTTCACATGTTCTGCTTTCAGTTTCCTGTACCTTAGAATGGTAAAGGCAATCGCCTAGCCATAATCCATTATCCAGAACTGGTTAGATTCTTTTGTTTTATAGTATACTAGAGGAAAAAAAAGTCGAACATTGTATAAGCTCCATAGATCACCGTAAACTAGTATATATTAAAAGTTCCATGGCACTTTATGTAGGATTTATTATAAAAGTAGAACATAACAACTGATACAAGATATACCTTGGCAGCCAGGAGAAAAATATCATTTGTATCTGAAAATTAAGAAACAAAAAGATATAAATAAAGTATCGCGCTACGAAAAAAGCCATGTTTAAAGAGACTGTTTATAGCCAGCATATACTTGATCTTTACCATTAGCATGTTGTATAAACTCTCCAAGAGCCTCTCTAGATATTGATTCAGACCTCTCACCAGTGCAAAGTAGAGAATGAGACGTTTCCCAGTCTGTCTCTGCGCATGATTCACTGTCATATTGCAACACCAGATTAGCGACAGCAGGCAAATTGCAGACAATGTAAAACAATAACGAATACGAAAGTCGAAGACATTGAATCTCAATTACCTGCAGTAGAAAGCCTCCTGACATCCTCTGGGACACGAAAGAGGCGAAGCCAAAGGAAACTTATCAGTATGCGGCAAGGCCATTTCACCGTTCATCAGAGCACTAACAACTCCTTGTGGAAGAGAATTATGATTTGAACTGCTTGCACCACATTGTTCCTGATTTCCACTGTACTTCACACATTCATCTTCCTCACTTTCAGATGAATCACCGTCGCAACAACCAGAAAGACCCAGATTCTTAAAATAGATTTTCCTTCCAATTTGTTTTTCTATCGATCCAATAAACCGGAAACAAAAACTGCAAACCAAACAGTCCACCTGAAATTTTAGGTGGGCAAGAGATGAAGAGAGTGATACACACAATCAAAAGAAAATCAATAAGAACATAAAAATGCAAAAGGAATAAGTCACCTTGTTGGATGAATGTTGAATACCAACAAGAATCTGATCCTTCAAAATGAGATCATCTTCCTGAAACTCTGAATTAGCATAGACACCTACCAATGGAAGAAAATCAGATTCTAACATATACTAAAACTAAAAACCACCATTGCAGCTATGAGAATCTTAAATCTACACAAATTCTTGATTAATCACAGGAGAAAAAAAACAAGAATTGGACCTTTTCCATTCCTGACATTCTGTTTGACATCAATTCCATTGCATCTTCTACTGCTTATAAGCTGTTTGAAATACTCCTGAACCAAAATAAACCGGAATCGAGCTCAGTCGCTATTAAGTTCCATGGAAATTTTCGTTTTTTCTTACTTTTGCAGGGGAAAGATGATAACTTTAAGAAGAAACCTAAAGGAGGTTAGCATCAAACATGTTCATAGACGCAATACGAGAGAGAAAGAGAGAGAGTGTGTGCCTGCACTTGGAGACTTGGAAGCGGAGCAAGAAGAGCGGCGACTTCAACGGCGAGATTCTCGCTGAATTGGGAAGCAGAATCCATTGGAGCGACGGTGACGATGCTGCTTTGCTTCTTCAGCTCGGGCTATGAGCATGGCTTTAGATTTTTGGTCGCAAGATTTATACTTCACAAATCACAACCCTTTCTACTGCTTACTAGACAATAGACATTATTAGGTTTTGGTCGAGGAAAATTATAAAAGTTAAATATAAAATAAAATCCTCAAAAACGAATTTTTTTTTTTCACTGGATTTAAAAACTACAGAACGAAGGAGTTATTTTGAGTTTTCACCCTTAAACTTGCGGAATCATAAAAAAAAAAAAAAAACGAATATCGATTTCGCAGAACATGTGTTTCGTAATTAGAATATAAGTCTGCAGGAACAAGAAGAGATGCCATACAAAAGTTACGGACTTTGGTTCTTTACTAATACAAAAATTACAAACTTTGATTGATACTTCCACAAAGCAACTCTCAGTTATCTCTAACTCCAAAAAAAAGATCAAACTTTTAAATATCGAGACAATAAAAAAGGAACAAGTTTCAAGTTCGGCCGTAAGAGACACTCGATGATGAATCAAAGGACCCCGTTTTTACGCATCTCCTTGTGTCAGAACAACAGGATCAGATTGAAATTATGGTTCTCTTTTTGTTGGCATCAAACACATCCAAAGAACTGTTCTATTGACTGCGAGGTGAACACGTTCGGAGCTGTTCGCTCGGGTTTCGCAGCAGAGACGTGAAGCTGATATTTGATGAACCTCTGCAACAAAACAAAACAAAGCATAAAAGATAGAGACCAAAAACTTGATATGAGTGTATAGTGAATAAACAAGGAAAGGACTTTACAGCTAGTTGTGTGCTGATTTCTGGGTTTGTGTCGATATGCCAGTCAGGTTCTAGTTGTCTGACAAAGGAAGCTCTTCCGATCTCTGTATTACAAAAGAGGACCTGCAATTTCATGTCACAACATCGTAATTCTTGCACTTCGTCGAAACATAGATTAAAAAAATTCGACTTTTAACTAATACATGCTCAAGGATTGTTGCAAAGCTTTTTGAGACAAATTAAGGAGTACATGATTTTCTAAGAAAGCTTGATTGAATACCTTGTCTTTGACCAAACCACCAGATGTGAAAACGCCTGCACTCTCTAAAGCCTGTAGAACTTTGGCCTGCATATTAGGGCTCAAAATGTGAGTTTCAGAGCTACTGATAATAAACCCGCTTGCTCAGTCAACCGCAAAAAAGGTTACAAGAATGCACAGACGTCTCAAGCATTTAGTTGCACCACTGAACTCGGTCTCTTCCTCTAATAGTGTAAAGATATGTGCTTAAGAATCCTTCTTATCAAACATTATCCATTGTTCAACTCTAATCCAGAAAAATATCCATTTCATCACCCACTACCCGAGTTTTTAAGCTTGATCATGTTTAATGATAACTACAACAAATCTGCTGTGCCATGCTAGAGCACCAACACGAAGGCCAACAAAAGAACATGAATGAGAGGGAACACTGAATGGAAAAGAAGTTGTTGCTCACTTCGCTTTCATCATCAAGAACTCTTTCCATGAGATATAAATCACAATACTTTGTAATCTCTAGGAGAACTTCCAAAACGGATGACCTCACTGTTGCTTGTTTCTGCATAAATTTTGCTTGAGTCAGGTACAGACCGCATCATGCGATATTCAAATGAATATCAAAAAGGAAAGATTACTACTTGGAGTTCTTCTGGACTTGATTCTTCAAGAATGACTCCAAGAAGACGACATGTTACCTACAAATGCATATTAGACAAGGGTGAAGCTCAACACAATAATGACCATGACCTAGAGATTCAATATAGTGCTTGAACTCGAATAGAAAACAAAATGTCGATGATTAAATATGGTCAAAGCTATCTGTAGCTCTGAGATATACATCAGAAGATGACTATGAACATCAAGTGTATCCACCATGGAGCACCAAGGATCATATGTGCAGTTTCAAGTGATTAAAACATTAACAGTGCTGAGATGCAATTACCTTCCTTCCTTCACTAAGCTTCTGCCTGACTATTTGACCCAGTGTAGGCTGCAAAACGGAAGTTAAATATATAGAAGAGTGTCCATACTATGAAAAAGTCAATGCTGTAAAAATTGAAATATGGGAAGAGAAAGAGAATGTTACTTTTACAGGTTGAAAAAACTGATCAACAACATCTTGCACTGCAGTATCCTCATGAGGCGAAGAAACTTGGGGAGGGATCGAAGTTAGATTTGACTGAGAAGCAGCATTAGAGGTTTCAGCTGACGGAATCCTGCGTTTTGGCTGCCTTCTTTGACGTTCCCCGGGTGTTCTTATCGCCCTCCATGTGAAAATCACAGCAATTGCAAGCCCCGCAATAGCACCAATAGATCGTGAATCCTAATTTCATGACATAATTAGTGAAAGCAAATAAACCCAATACTTCAAAAGTTTGGTTTTTTCAGCTAAATCAGTCGTGAAACAACAGCCAATTTTGAGCTGAAGTTTTCGTGACATTATGTAAATCAGTTTCTTCAATTTCGTGATATAGTGAAGACATTCAACTGAACAATTACTTTCCCAGAATCGGAACAAAATTACTATCTTTCACAAGCTTAATCTGAAATCTCCGGTAATAATAATCAAAAATCCTCCGACACTTCCTTGAAGCACAAAATCACACATACTAATCCCCGAATATATCACCCGAGCAGAAACTCCAACGTAATTGGATTCCGGTCTCAGAGATTCCCGCCGTCGTAAAACCATAACCCCACCAGATCCGACTCAGAAAACCGTGAAAAGGGCAACAACGGAAATGAGTGATAAAGAGAGAGAGAGAGAGAGAACCAGATTGCGAATAGATGTAGAGAAGAGGCTTGACATCTTAAAGGCAACGTAAGCGCTTAACCGCTTGATCAATCGAACGATCTCCTCCGTAGGCGACGGAGACGACGACGAAGAAGACGATTCCGCCATAAATTTCTTCCCTTTCCTTCAACCCAATTTTGAAAACGTCGTCCTTTACACGAAAATCGAATCTTTCAGATTCTTAGCTTCAGCTTTCGGATATCCAGAAAAGAATGGCACTGTTCTCGAGCCCCCGACTTGAGAAAGAGAGACAGATTGGCAAAAGTCCACCCAATGAAACCGACACGTGTCTTTTTCATACGTGGCAATAGATAAGCATCTGAGACCACATTTTATACCGTAGGGTGCGATGGAGCTGATTTTCATCGCTCAAGGGGTCAAAAACGGTGCGTTTTGTTTTTGTCTTGAGGAAAATTTTACACGATAAACATTATGTAATTCGAAGAGTAAGAAAATTTAGGAAACAAGATTGGTTTTCAATTTGCTATTGTTTGATTCTTAAGCCATCACGGTGTATCTTTATACACTTGAAAAGAAGAAAAAAAGAGATTGAAGATGGAGAACAAATTCCTTGTGAGATTTTTTTTGGAAAAAATCATATTTTCTTTTGTTGAAAATTACGGTTATTCAAATTAATCGGTTTATGTGATAAATCGTAATCCTAGTATAGTGTATATAAATTAGAAAATTTGATTAATTTTTATAATTGAAATTTGAGATAAATTCTAAGAAATAAAAATTTAGATTTAAAAGTCAGTTGATAAACTTTTTCTGTCAACCAAACGCGTTCAGTAGAAGAATTCAGAATTTTTTTGTATATTAAACATATAAAGATGACAAAGAGGAAGCATTGGAGAGACTTTCTTGCATTGGTAGATTGTTCCGGAGGGAAGAAACGTCACCGTTTAGTAGCATCTCTTTCTCGAGGTGAAAGCAATAGCTCTCAAACGCTCTTAAATTTACTGTAACTCTGAAGTCAAGGAGGAAGAGAAGCTCCAACTCCATTTTGTTCAAGTCCGTGTTGCTCACGCCTCCAACCCGAGCGTAGAACTCGTTATTGTAGTGCCTGTGAATCTGAAATTAGTTTAAAACCTATCTTATCTCATCATGAATATGTAGAAATCTCGAAACCAAGGACTTGATAACATTGGTTACAAAGTTTGTCCTCATTTTATATTAGTTACATATGAAATGTTTTTATTTTGTAGATTAATTAACACACAATTATAGTTTTATACTAATTTACGACATATGAGAAATTCAAGAAAGGCTTACACATCGTCTAGGATCTTGGAAGCAATCATGACACAAGTGACGAGGAGTCTATGAACATTCATGGAGACAACCAAAGAGCCAGGGTGCTTATGAGCCAACCGATCTATGTAAACATACCCGACCACGAAACACGCCGGGCTACATTTTGTGTACTTATATATCCTCTCAAGGTACTTCCCTATACTTATGCTCGGTGCTCTCACGCCGTGAAACGCCTCCAAGCTCTTCCCGAATCCCTTGGTTTGCTTGGCTAACCACTCGTTCCTTGCCACGAGCTTCTCCATCACGTGAGAGATTATAGTCAACACTCTTGGAGTGGCGGCTTCCGTTGGCGGATCTGGTCCCACGACCAGGTCCGGTTCATCGTCTCCGGCTGCGGCTAGCATTGTGGGTTCTCTTCTCTCGTTAATGGGCCATGTTGTGTCGTTCGTTTTGGGTATATGTCTTGTAGATTGAGTGGTGGAGATACGATGAGTTTAAAGAGGTTACGTGGGGATGTTATCATGTTTTATGACTTTGGAGAAGCTTGTGAGATGGGTTTTGACACGTGCCATTTCATGAGAAGATAGGATTCCGATGATTTTTTATACCTTGAACAAATAAATCAGTTATCAAACAAATAACTTTATTTTCCACTTAATTTGCTAAATATTCCTATTATCTCGATGTATATACTAAATATAGTAATGTTAGATTCTTACATATTTGAAAAAAAAATAAAAAAACCTACGCGTTTTAGCTCTTATTCTCCCATTTCATAAAAATGTTGTTTTAAATTTCATATATCTGTTTTTAAAAAATGTTATTTTATATTTCAAATGTGATAATTTTAAACAAAATTTTGGGTTAATGTTAGACGAATCATTTAGCGCTAATTTTCAGCTTAACTTTTGATCTTTGAGACCGGTTCTAAGGGTGTTTGGCACTAATTCTACAAAATTTCAAACAATTTGATAGGTAAAGACACTTTCTTCTCGGACCCTTGATATTACGTAGTGTGGTTGCACTATTCAGTACAAAAAAACATTTGTAGATGAGTGGTCAAGAGACCAAAATACGTCATAATCCTTCCATTCAATTGTTGATTCATAATCATGATTAAGGCTCGGTAAGTCACTCTCACTTGTAGGAGTTCTCGGGTACTCATAGGAAAATGAAACTCTCACTCGCTAAGAATTGACACATACTCAAGTATATATTTCATATATTTGATTTCATCTTATCTCTTTTGCACATGCCAAAAAAATTATAAGATAGAGCCAACTAATTCACAGTCATTTAAGAAGACAGCAAGCATAAAACAAACATGTACAAACTTCGCAAATAACCGTTTTCATATCCTACGTATCTTGTTTGGTGATTCGTTTGTCGACTATCTGGCATAAACAACAATAAAAATAGGTGGTGTTACTCAAGTGCCTCAGACTCATATGTACTTATGGATCCTCTGATATATATACTAGTGCAAGACATGTATTTCTATAAAATCTTTCTTCTCTCATCGAAGAAAATCTGATTTCATTTTCTCTATCTCGGCTCTACTTTTCGATAGATCTCTTTCTTTCATATTTAAAAACAAACATTTTTTCTCTCTCGTCACCAGCAAATACCCCCAACAAGTTATAAAGTACGCCGCGAATCTATTTCTTTAGACCCAGTGTCATGATACCATGTTTCCTTCTTCTGTTTTCTGATCTCTTTCTTTTAGATCCGCTATCAAAATACAATGTTTTCCTTATTTTATTTTCCAAAAAAAAAATTAAAAAATTTCGACCAAATTTCGTAGGGGAAAATACTTTTACTTAAAACATCGGATCATCCTCTAAAAACACCATACTTATATTCCAAGGCTTCCACATGTTCGCCTTCTTATTTGCAAAAGATTTGTCAAAGATCCATATCAATGACTTTTCCACAGTACGACAGTTATTAAACTGTTAGATCGTTGATACATAAGAGATCATTTGTATAAACAACAATATAGGAGTTGATGTGGCTTAATTAATTCATATATCTCTGTTGAATTACAAACAAAATGACCTGATTAATTTATTTATCTTTCAAATATATAGTATATCAAAATTTACAATTCAGAACAAGTGCATAGTCTTCAAACTAGTTACGAAAACTATACTACTATTCTAAAAAAAAACTTGTTTTCATCAAAAAAGAAACGTGGCTCGACATGTAAAGCATTACGCGTTTTAAACGATTTCAAGAAATTTCTTGGGAACCACAAGTAACTTTAGTATCAACCCGAAACAACGAATTTAAAGGTCAGCCACAGAGCACAAAATCTATCGAGCAAGAAAGAATCAGATGGGCTATGAAATAAAATGCTTATGCCTTCATAAAAAAAAATCATGTGACGGCTCGTGATTACACAACGTGGATTTTAGCCACGTGTGCCCACGTTTTCACACGGTATAAAAACAGAGTAACCCTACCTCTCTTTCTTTCTTTTCCCCTTCTTCTACGTGATTTACACACCACTGTAAAAACTCTCTCTTTCGTTCTTCTTTTTCACTCGATTCATAAAAATATTTTGATTTTAGGTTGTAATCAAATTTCTCTCTGTACGTAATTCTCCATTAAAGGGTCTCGAGTTTCTCGACATTTGTGAATCGGACTAATCGGATCTTCCTCATAAGTGAGTGCCTTCTTTCTTCCTCCATAGAAGCTTTCGAAAACACAGTTTTTACATATGTTTTTCATTTATTCGAAACGTAACAAATTTAATCTATTTACACACAAACCCCCCATAATGCATCTGAAATGTACGATCTAAAATTCCAAAATCTATCATTTTCTTTTCAAGATTTGTGTCTGAGAGAGTTCTAAAATGTTCAATGAATCTCTGTTGTGCAGGATCTTGCGCCTGTTTACGGATCGAGAAATAACAAAAACGTCAGATTCTCTCCCTTCGATTAGAAATCTACAAGTTAGAGTCTTTTTTTTTTCTCTATACATTTTTCTTTTATTTTTGCAAAATATTTCTATTCATCATGTCTCCAAATATGGAGCCAAGGTGCGACCACTGTGCAACCGCACAAGCAGTGATTTACTGCAAATCAGATTTGGCTAAACTATGCCTAAACTGCGACGTCCACGTACACTCTGCGAATCCTCTGTCTCGCAGGCACACACGATCTTTGATCTGCGAGAAATGCTACTCACAACCAGGCGTAATCCGCTGTCTAGACGAGAAGGTTTCACATTGCCAAGGATGTCACTGGCACGCAAGTAACTGCTCTGCTTTAGGACACAGACTTCAAAGCCTGAATCCTTTCTCTGGCTGTCCATCTCCAACGGAGTTTGTCAGAATGTGGTCTTCAATTCTTGAACCTTCTCTCTCCGGTTTGGTTAATCCGTTCGTTGGTTCTTTGGCCTCGAATGATCCGAACAATGCCATATTTGGAATGGTGAAAATCAACGAACTAGACGGTTTGATCGGTTCCTCTTGTTCCATGGTGCCACACAACATCAGTTTCACTCAAAACCTCTGTGATCAATCGTCTTTCTTTTCCGTGGAATCTAAGGTAATTAATAGAGGAAGTTACACGTGTTTCTTAAGTTCTTGATGCACAAAGGGGTTCTCAATTGTGTGTGTGTTTCCAGGGATGTCCTGATTTGGTTCTTAAACTTGAAGATGGCGAAGAAGATCTATGCGAAGGGCTTAACTTGGACAATGCGCCATTAAACTTTGACGTTGGAGATGATATTATCGGATGCTCATCACAAGAACACATAGAATCCGACCATACCGTACCAAATTGTCTCTTGATCGACAAGAACAACACATCCGTTACCGCCTCAAACTTTACTATGGACAATGCTTTAGAGGTCTCTTTCACGTTTTTCGTGTGCCTTTTGATCTATTCTAAATATTACTTTAGAAAATTCATTAGGGATGTTCTCTTACAGGCATCGTCACCAGGACAGCAAGATTGCACGAGTTATCATCAGTCAAGTCCGTTGCAAATGAACATCAACAGCACTGGACTTCCTCTTCCTCCTCCTGCATCACCTGTCTTGTTCGGACAAATCCATCCGACCATGTCGCTTACCATCTCCAACATCACAGGCGAAAGCAGTGCAGCGGATTACCAAGATTGTGGGATGTCTCCAGGGTTTATAATGAGAGATTCGCCATGGGAATCTAATCTTGAAGTTCGTTGTCCACAAGCAAGAAACCAAGCTAAGTTGAGATACAAGGAGAAGAAACTAAAGCGCTCGTAAGTGTTCTTTTTTACTTCTTATCCCGTTAGAAAACAGAGTTTCATAACAAACTTGGATATTCAAGTTTTTAATTGTTTGGATTGTAGTTTTGGGAAACAGATTCGATATGCATCACGTAAAGCCAGAGCTGACACGAGAAAACGAGTGAAAGGAAGATTTGTGAAAGCTGGAGACAATTATGACTATGACCCATCATCACCAACGACGATGAACCATTGATTTTTTTTACAATAAAAAGATGTACAGTCTTCTTTCGCAAACAGACACAAATCATAACCCCATGATGATGATGATACATGAGTACCTTACGTGGTAAAACAGTTTCTTGTCGGAAAAGTAACGTAATCGTTTATCTTAATTATGCTGTGTGCAGATTTTATTTTTTGAATCGAGGAAATCAACATGTTGCGACATGAGAAGAACGCTGGAGAACTGCACGAAGAATCGTTAGATGTGGAAAGGGTGGAAAACCAAAAATGGTGAAAATATTGTAATTTTGCTTCCTTTATTTACAGAATCTATTTTCTGGGGTTTTTCCTACAATAGGAGAAATCCTAATTCTTCTCTTTGCAAATAAATTTTCGTGGATATATTTTGATAAATAAAGCAGCAGTGATTACAATCTGCTTCATTCTCTGTCCTTCTCCATAAGGTGGCACACAGCACGCGCTAATTTGTCTTAGGATTATTAAAGAAACTAGTTTGTAACAAAAAAGTTCCAATGTTTTGGTCGATAATTTCTTGGGACCAAAGATCAGAACAAGTTGAATTGATTTATTCATGTCGTCATCATTCCAACTCGTGATTTTGAGGACTTTTTTTCTTTTAAACGGTTAGCTAGTACACCAGCGGAACTACCAACAGTGTCGATCTTCCTTTTCTTTCTATTCCAGAAACTTTTTTGCTATTTTTAGCCAATTCCCATTTCTTAAAATTCTAATTATCAGCTTAATACATTAAATTTCCAAGATTTTTTTTTTTAATATAGAAAACTGCATAAAAACCCTAGGAATATTTATATCTTACACCAAAAAAAAAAAAAAACTAAATCAGAGAAACACAAACGGAACCTTGTGATTGCTACTATCTTGTTCACTCCTTGTCGTTCTATTCTCCTCGGCCGTCGCCGCTACCGGTAAAACAACGTGAAAATTTTCTCCGATGAGGCACCGGCGCGTGAGTTTCTGACAGCCGGTGCAGAGAACGCGTCGGACGTGTCTCCAGGCTAGAAAATTCGCTCCATGGACCCACAGGTCGCATTTCCTACAAAGAAAAGCCGAGTCCGCCTCGCAAAACACGGAGGCGTCGCCGCCACAGAGCTCACACCTGACCGGAACACTCGGTCTCGTGCATAGACTCCGGCAACGTCCTCCGTCGCTTGATCTGCTCTCTTCTTCATTCACGCCTCTACACATTTTCTCAATCTTTCTCTTTCTTTCTCTCTCTTGTGGCGATTAGGGAAAGAAGAAGATTTGTAAGTTGGAGAAACGTTAGACATTTTATATAGGAATATTATTATTGTTTGTTAAAAGCAAATGTAGATTTTTATTTATTTTTTAATATTTTCACGAAAGAATCATGTGTGGGTGTTGTTGTACACGTGGATGAATATTGCCTGTTATTTTGACGTAAATGCCCTTAAGAAGGGTAAAATCGTCGAATTTTTTGCAAAACTTTTCTCCTCCAAGCGATCTTTCGTCCTCATATTTGATGCACAACTTTCAAGTTTCGAAAACAAAACTCTATAGTACGATCTTTTCGTTTACATCTCCCACCACTTCATATGAATCATTGTTTCTTTTTTGTTTTTTTTTGGGGGTTAGATATGAATAATATGATGTTAAATTGTATTATGTTGTAATCTGTAAAATGATTAGGATGTACGATGAACAAAATTAATTAATTAGCAATTTTGAAATTAAATAGAAGCACCGAAAGGTACACACTTTTTAATTATGAAAGATAATATTGTGTGTTTATTTTTTTGATAAAAAAAAGATTGTGTGAGTTTAACTAGATTATGATTTAGTTTTCCAAAGTGAAAGCTTAATTGTATAGAGATCATTAGCTTCTTTTTTCTTCTTTCAAGGGTATAAAATATAAGGCATTTTACATGATATATATTTAAGGTATAATATCCGGTATCTATTATCATCTATTTTTTAGGAAATTTGTGAAAAAATTATGGGTCAATTTGGTTAATAATAAAAAAATATAATATAAAATCTAACCAAAACTTTAAAAATGAATAGTTAGGATGATGCCACGTAGGAGGTTTTGGTTAGATTTTAAATTTGTTTTTTTGTTTGTTGTTATTAAGCCAATTAACTCAAAAATTATCTAAAATTAATAGATTCGGCCGATTGGCTATAAAAAAACGAATTTGCCAGATGGTAAAAAAGATGAAAACTAAGAAAATGCTAATGTTGTGACATATTGTCAGTAAATAATTTTATTTTTCTTTTCTAATTTTGAATCTAAACTCTAAATCCTAAATTTTGTTTCCGAAATTAATAATATTTCTCCGTAATATATTATTTTGTAATGAAAATGTATAATTTAATACATAAAGCTTTAATTATCACATAATATTTTAATTTATTTCAAGACACGCTAACAAAACTAAACTCAAATATGTATTTTTTATAACTAGGACGTTTCGGGCCGAACCCCGATTATTTCCTAGGATGAATGTAGCCGTCGAGTAACCCACTCACCAAATTTTCTAATGAGCCTAAAGCGTGACACCATTTTGACTGGCTAACTGAGGATGAAAGTGTACCCAGTAAAAATCAAACTCATTAGAAAAGGAATTTGACATTGTCCCCAAATTCTTTTAGGGTATCTTAGTGTAATAGAAACTTTTAAAAAATTTATATGAAAAGTAGGCATTTTACGGTAGCGAATTAGGGAAATATGTACTTTTACACTGTTGCACTAATAGGGTATAGAGGGTGAAAAGACCAAAATGGGCACCATTGAGTGTTGGACACGATGGTGTACACCAACATGGTGATGGTGGCCCGTCATTGTGTACACTGTCCGGCCACCGTGTACATCGTCCGACCACCGTCATCGTGTACACTATCCGATCACAGGTACATCATCGTGTACACCGTCCGGCAATCGGTACACTACTGTGTACACCGTCCGGACCCGTTAACGTGTACACTGTCCGGCCGTCGGTACACCACCGTGTATACCATCCCGCTACCGTCATCGTGTACACTATCCGACCACCGGTACACCACCATGTACACCGTCCGGTCACCGTCATCATGTACACTGTCCAACCATTGGTACACCACTGTGTACACCGTCCGGTCACCGTTAAAGTGTACACTGTCCTACCAATAGTACACAACCGTATACACTGTCCGACCACTGGTACACCACCGTGTACACCGTTCGGCCACCATCATCGTGTACATCGTCTCACCGCCAGTACACCACCATATACATTATTACTTAAAATGAAAATGAGTGTTGTATCCGGTGTACACGATGGTGTACGAAATATGTGCACCGTGTACGGCTAAGTTAATGATCGAGGAAGGGTAATAACATTGTGAATCGAGAGTTTGTCTTCTCTCATACTCTTTTTTGTTTTTGTTTTTTTTACCTTTCTAAATATTCATTAAGAAGAATTGAATTTAGTAGCAACAAAAATTTCAATGTAGAAAGCATAGTGGTTAGGTTTTGGTTTACAAATTAAAATCGGATAAAATCCGATTTAACTAGAAGCAAACAAAAACCAAACAATATCTTTTTTCCGGTGATAGAGCGTCCTCTGCCTCCATCAAGATCCACTTAGGTTTCCGTCGACGATAGAGCGTCCTTTGCCTCTGTCGACATGTTTCCTCTGCCTCCGTCAACGTGTTTCTAGATGCTTCAGCCACCAAATTTACCTAACCATACTTAGCAAATTTACTCAATTTTTTACTATTAAACCACCACCACTTGATTCAAAACTCAAACTTATTATTTTGTTATATAGATATATAATTTATTACTTAAAGTTATATATATATATATATATTAAGTTATATATTATCACATATGCTCTAATTTATATCATGGCACATTAGCATAACTAAACTTTAAATTTGAAATCATAAACCTAAACTTACTCATAAATTAGATGTATATATAAAAATATGTTACGGGAAAAAATAAATGTCACACGAAAAAATTATCCGTCCCAAAACAATTAAATGAAAGTAAGATCGTTCGAAAAATATTTAAATCACATCATTACCATTTTTACTAATTTCCATCTTATTTTTTTGCTATAGCTACAAATACTCTAATCAAACGCTTATAAGTAATTAGTGGAGGAAACGAGGTGAGCATAAGAAACGGCTAGAATTTAGGGTGATATCAATATCGTTGTTATTGGTTGTCTTTGGGCCATTGTGTGGTGGTTAATCAGTCAACTTTTATTTAATTATGATATAAGCTTACTATCAGAACAAGCAAAGAGGACTTAACTTGTATGGTTCACATTTAAAGCATTTTTTGGATTTATTTTTTAGTCATTTATGTTTGTTTCTAATGAAAGCTACCCCACGAATTACGAATAATATCAGTTAATTTAAAAGGCTTGATTATTAGAAGCGCCATACATTGCGTGTGACTGCTTATTAGTACGTATATATGTAATCGGAAAGCATTATAACATCACCAATATTCGTTTTTTAGCTAACATTACATGAATCAGGTTTGTAAGCTAGTGGTTTGTCTTGTGTTGTTGATGTGTTATAACTTATAACCTGAGATCAATTTTAGATATGTGAGAGTTGTAAGAGACAATTTTTTTTTTTTTTACTTAAAATCAGACTATGAATTAGTTGATAGTAATTTGTGAGATAGTTTTCATTAAAATTAAATAGCTAAAATGCACCCAGAAAAGTTTTGAAATGTGAACCACACAAGTCAAGTGTAAGTATAATTTACATGAACCTTAAAATATTTAAATATCTAGATTAATCACATAATAAAATTATGAGGAGGGTTAGCGGATTACCTCCATTCATTGTAGTGGAGAGGTCTTCCTGAACGGTATCCTGAATGGAAGACGAAAAGCCTGATCTCTGAAAATAGGAGTTTATGTTTCTCTCTCCTTGCCTATAAACTATTCTTTAGGTGTTGTGTATTTTTGAGATGCATTTATGATGGACTAAAGACATATATTTATAGGCGGAGAGAGGACCTAATTTCTCTTTAGGATTTTCTTAGGATTAATCTCAACCATCCATCAAAGTAGAAATTGATTAGAAATTAACTCCATTATTTCCATTTTAATTGGACGCCAAATATATTAAGGAATAGCAATATTCCAATAGAAACCGGATAACTATAAGACCACATAATAGGAAAATGAAATATTCCTTACAGTCTCCCACTTGGTCATTAGTAAAATCCATTAATGTTTTCTTTCAGGAATCATAAGGCCGACATAATATGCTATTCACTTATTTTCAGTTGGTCATCATAAGTGTCTTGACTAATCTAGTAATCAATGGGAGTCATGGCAGTCACACATCATTCTGCAACATGATCCCTTCCATGTAATACTGCATTGACTATCTTCATAGATAGACCGTAAATATAAGTAGGAGTTATCGTAATGGTCCCTTTTATGTCTTTAAATAAAGACGCATTCTGTTATCATAAATCCAACAAACAATAATGTGTGTACACATTGGAAACAGAATATATAAAAGATGTAAAAGTCATAAAAGAGCTTAAATAAATGTCAATATAGGCTAAACATAATCAGATAACCTAATTAAGAGCTATCCTGAAGACCCATACTTTCAGCATGCTTATGAAAAGTCTTTGGAGGTAATGCTTTCGTAAATATGTCTGCAACCATAAGCTCAGTGCCTATGTGTTCTATGACAAACTTTTCTCTTTTGACATCTTGCTTTAGTGATAGATATTTAAGGTCCATATGCTTGACTCCCTTAGATATCCTATCATGCTTAGAGAAGAAGACCGCGACTTGATTGTCACAGTAAAGAGTTAAAGGCTTGTCAACAAAACTCAAAATCCCCAAACTCAGACACGAAATTTCAACCATGTTCCCTGAATAGAAGCCTCATAACATGCCACATACTCAGCCTCCATAGTGGATGTGTAAATCAACTGCGACTTTTGGATTTTCCATGATATAGCACCTCCACCAAGGAGATACACATAGCCGAGAGTGCAGTGCCTAGAATCATGGCATCCACCAAAATCGGAGTATGAAAATCTAACCATATGTGGATGTGTTGATTTTCTATACTCAGCCTCCACAGTGGATGTTTATATCAACTGCGACTTTTGGTTTTTCCATGATATAGCACCTCCACCAAGGAGATACACATAGCCGAGAGTGCAGTCCCTAGAATCATGTCATCCACCAAAATCTGAGTCTGAAAATCCAACCATCTGTGGATGTGTTGATTTTCTATATGTGAGCATGTAGTTTCTTGTTCCCTTTAGGTATCTCAGAACCTTCTTTGCAGCTTGCCAATGAGCGAGTCCTGGGTTACTCTAAAATCTTCCCAACATGCCAACCGCATGGCTATAATATCAGGTCTAGTACAAACCTGTGCATACATCAAACTTCCCACAAGATATGCATGAGGATATTTTTGCATCTCATTACGTTCCATTTCATTCTGCGGACATTGCTTAAGATCAAGTTTATCACTTTTCTGCATAGGAACAATGCTAGAAGAACACGTCATCATGCCAAATCTCTCAATTTTTTTTTTATCAATATATGCTTTCTGAGACAACCCTAAAATTCCTAGTGATCTATCACAGAATATTTTAATTCCTATCACATAAGATGCCTCACCCATATCTTTCATGTCAAAATTCTTGGAGAGATAATTCTTAGTCTCATGTAATAGACCAAGATCACTGCTGGCCAATAAGATATCATCAACATACAACACCAAAAATATGAACTTACTCCCACTGATCTTGAGGTATATACATGGATCTACAATGTTTTTTTTTTAAACCGAATTTCGTAATGGTTTCATCAAACTTTAGATACCATTGCCTCGAAGCTTGTTTCAGTCCATAAATTGATTTCTTTAATTTGCATACCATGTCTTCCTGACCTTCGATAATGAAGCCTTCAGGCTGACGCATATAGACTTCTTCTTGCAAGTCTCCATTAAGAAAAGCAGTTTTCACATCCATTTGATGTAGCTCAAGATCATACTCAGCTACTAATACCATGATAATTCTGAGAGAGTCTTTCCTAGACACAGGTGGGAAAGTCTCACTATAATTGATGTCTTCTTTCTGATTAAAACCTTTAGATACAAGTCTGGCTTTATATCGTTCAATATTGCCATTATAGTCGAGCTTGGTCTTAAAGATCCACTTACTCCCGACTGCTTTGTGTCCTTTAGGCAATTGAACAATGTCCCAAACTTCATTCTTAGCCATCGATTCTATTTCATCCTTCGCGACATCATTCCATTTATCAGAATTAACATCTTTCATGGCTTGTGAATAAGAAACCGAATCTTGAATATCCCCTCTCCAGATTCTACTAGATAAAGCATGTAGTCATCGGAAATAGCAGATCTCCTCGGACGAGTTGATCTTCTTAATGCTGGTTCCTCTTGTGCTTCAAGTACATCATCATTATTGGCGATATTTTCATCATGGAGTGGATAATCATTCACTGGAGTTTCCTCGTTGTTTAACGGTTCAACAAGAGGAGGATTCCCAACAACATTCGGAATAGAGGATAAAGGGATATTAACCCTAATTTTTTGAATAACCACATTTTGAACTTTATCACTCCCACTGATCTCGCCATTCTCATAAAATCTGGCATTACTGGTTTCTACGATTCTCGTACTATGGGTTGGAAAATAAAATCTATATCCTTTAGACTTCTCAGGATAACCAATAAAGAAACCACTGATTGTTATAAAATCTAATTTCTTTTCATGTGGGTTATATATTCTTGCTTCAGCTAGACAACCCCAAACTTGGAGGTGTGATAGACTAGGTGTCCAGCCTTTCCACAGTTCAAAAGGAGTCTTTAGAACTGGTTTGCTAGGAATCATGTTCAAGATATAGACTGCGGTACGTAATGCATCCATCCACAAGGATACATGTAAGTTAGCATGACTCATCATGGATCTAACCATTCTCATATAAGTACGATTACGCCTTTCAGCTACACCATTCTGTCATGGAGAAGCAGGCGTTGTGTACTGGGCAACGATTCCTAGTTTCTGGAGAAGTTTGGCAAAAGGTCCAGGATGTTGTCCTGTTTCATCATATCTGTCATAAAATTCACCACCTCTATCTGACCTAATAATTTTCGCCTTTCTATCTAATTGTCTCTCTACTTCAGTAATGAACACTTGTACAACATCCAAAGATTGAGTCTTTTCCTGCAATAGATAGAGATAATAATAACGTGAATAATCATCAATAAAGGTTATGAAGTACTTTTCACCTCCAAAAGTTGGAACGTCAAAAGGTCCACAAATATTTGTATATATGATTTCAAGAAACTGTGTACTTCTTGTGGCTCCTCTCTTAGTGTGTTTAGTTTGCTTACCCTTAATGCAATCTACACACGCTTCATTATTGGTAAAATCAAGATTCGGAATGACTCCATCTTTTACCAACCTTTTGATATTTTCACTGGAAATATGTCCCAGTCTTTTATGCCACAAGAAATATGAGTCATTTGCACATGTTTTACGCTTAAGTCCACCTTTAGCTTGCAGAGTGAGATTTGTTTCAAAAGGTTGATCAGTCAGATTTAACATATAAAGGCCATCAACTAATATTCTAGAACCAATTCGATTAAAGTTCATAAATAAATTAAAACAACCATCTCCTTGAGTCGATTTAAAACCAGCCAAATAACATTTTCTTACTGAAACTAAAGTACGGGAAATAGATGAAACATAAAGAGTTTGAAAAAAAAAAAAAATCCACTATCCAAAATGAGACGATAAGTGCCAATAACTTCAACTGGCGCTTTGTCTCGGTTTCCCATAAATAAGTAGTTTTCACTTGGATTTATAGTCTGGGTCGTAAGGAATTCCTGCAAGGAATTGGTTACATGTACATTAGCACCGCTATCTATCCACCAAGTTTTAGAAGATCAAGTTTTAGAAGAAACATGAGTAAAATTAGATTCGAAGAAGCTTACGGAACCCATAAGGTTATCCTTCTTTTCAAACCATTCTTTTCTTTTAGGGCAACCTTCTGAAAGTGTCCAGATTTTTTGCAAAAGTTGCATCGGTCATCTTTCTTTGCCTTTTTCTTCTCATTACCTTGATTGAAATCATTCATTCTGGGTGGTGCTCTTTTATGGCTCACTTGATGCCTTTTTCCAGCTTTAGGTCCAACTCTTTGGACATAATGGGCAACCCTAATACCTTCACGACCAAGCCTGGACTCCTCTTGTACCAGTTTATTAGCCAATTCATTCGACGTCCATCGTTCATAAATGGCGTTGTAATTGATTTGGAATGGTCCATACTGAGGAGGTAGCGAATTTAGGATAAATTGGACGAAAAAGAATCATCAGCACTCATTCCTAAATTCTTCAGCTTAGCCGCAAGGTTGGTCATTTCAATGCAATGTTCATGCATAGACCTTGTGCCATCATGTTTCGTGGTTGTAAGATCTGCCGTAATTTTCCCTGCAAGGGATTTGTCTGCAGTCTTAAACCGTTCTTCTATAGCTGCTAGATAAGCCTTAGCTTTATCTGCAGTTGGAAGAGAAATTTTTGATGTTGCTAGCTATTGTCATCCTTAGAACATGATGCTCAATCTGTTCGCTTTCTCCCAAGCTTTATGGAGAGTCTTTTGTTCCTCAGTACTAGTCGCAGTTAGTGGACTTGGCTCGTTTTCACGAAGTGCCAAATCCAAGTCTAGTACTCCTAATGTGAACTCAACTTTCTCTTTCCATAATGAGAAGTTGGTTCCAGTGAGGATTGGAACAGCAGAGACCATAGATGACAAATTAGCAGGAAAAAGCTGCAATTTAGAGATACGACAAGTCCTAATTAGGCTTCAAAACATAATCAACACATAACTAATTGAATGCACATGACAAGAAACTATGGTGTTCCTGTGGGTAATCACCATAATCTCAAGAAAGGTCATAGATTCAGAAAACGTTATTGAGTGATGTACTGAATTATTTAGACTAAGTTATCTGTGGCTATTCTTGGTCTACACATATACAAACACTCCATACGTTATTGATCATATCTCATGTTCATAGTCTACCTGTGGATAACTAGTTACTATATGAATATATCAAATATGCAAATCATTATAGGATGAGGTCACTGTGGTGATATCCAAACCCTAACTTTGCACTTTTATGAAAAATATGTTCTGCACGAATTATGCACAAATCATTATGTACGAATTATGCACATATCGTTTTTGTACGAATTATGCACAGAACAATTATGTACTTATACATAAAATGAACCTGTACGAGTTATGCACATAACGTTTCTATACGAATAATGCACAGAACATGTTCATATTAGAATTCGCACTGATTATGCACGAAACAGATTTTGCATAAAATTATTTGCGAAAAACCCTAATTTCACAAACGTTCAAAATTTGCACGAAATCAGATATGCGAAAAACATAAATATGCAGACGTCCGAATTTTGCACAGTATCAAATCTACGAAAAACCTTAATTCGCAGAAACCCGAATTTTGCACAGACGATTTTTCAAACAGAAATTCATATATGCAAACAACCCTAATTTGCAGATCTCTAATATTCCATTATTCAAATCATTGATCTATTATACTTAACGGATTAGACAGATGTTTTACAACTATGCTCTGATACCACATGTAAGCATAATTTACATGAATCTTAAGATCTTTAAACATCTAGATTAATCACATAATAGAATCATGAGAAAGATTAGCGGATTACCTCAATTCATTGTAGTGGAGAGGTTTTCTTGAACGGTATCCTAAATGGAAGACGAAAAATCTGATCTCTGAAAATAGGAGTTTAGGTTTCTCTCCCCTTGCCTATAAACTGTTATTTAAGTGTCGTGTATTTTTGGGATGTCTTTATGATGGACTAAAGATATATATTTATAGGCAGAGAGATGACCTAATTCCTCTTTAGGGTTTTCTTAGGATTAATCTCAACCGTCCATCAAAATAGAAATTGATTAAGAATTAACTCCATTATTTCTATTTTAATTGACACTAAATATATTAAAAAATAACAATATTCCAATAGAAACTGGATAACTATAAGACCACATAATAAAAAAAAAATATTCCTTACATGAAATCCCTTTTTTTCTTCTCATTGTATGTTTATAACAAAATAATTGCAAATAATCTCTTAACAATCCATATGAAAACTTAATAAAATAAAATACAGACAACAACTCTTAAAGCATACGATAATATGAATATCTAATCCAATCGGACGAAAGAAAATAATTATTTAAACATTACTCGTTTGAATCCCTAAGTTTCATTTGGCAAAGTAGTGAGAGTTAGGGAATTTATGTTATTCAAAACATTATTGATGATTCTCCTTTGAAAATTATAAGATAATTATTACAAAAATGTCTAGTGTTAAAATTGCTTTCATCAATACAATAAGCATTGTGCTACTTAAAATATAGTTTTATCGTTTAGAACATAAGCAAAAGATACTATCCGTCGCCATTGTTTATATATGTCATGTAATGATTGAGTCATACAAATTTTTAACTTAAATTCTATAAACTAGTACAAAAATATAGAGAAAATTATAAGGTTTATAATAATCAAAAACATCGTGAATAATATATATTTAATGTTATTTAGATTCTTCCATATCATATATGTTTAATATTCTATATATATTAATCGATGAGATATTCAAAGAAAAAATCTTAGATATCAAACAATAAATAAATTAAGGAACACATCATTTAATTTTAATCAATCATAACATTTTAATGGTGGAAATCTTTACATATTCTCATTAATTTGATAATATAAGTCTATTAATACATGTTTTACAAATTTAAACTCAACTAAATGTAATATTTTAGACTTACCATATCATCTATTTTTAATTTTTTTTGATATATTAACAAACATTTTATTATTATATTTATAACAATATTATCTACTGTGTATATGTGTATTTAAATTAGTATACTACAAATATTTTTATTACGATGTAGTCTATTATACATATTTAATCACATTTGCAAATATTTATACAATTCATTATTGGAAAATATTTTTTTTTATTCGTTTATTATGTCCTACAAATTCATATAAATCTAAAATTTATCTGATTTATCGTATGCTCTATAATTTACACGAATAACCAAGATCAATTTTACACTAAAAGATATTGAAATAAATAACATTTACATATGTTTTGATCAATTTTACACATAAAATATTAAAACTAATAACATTAACAGATGTTTGATCAAAAGTATTCAACTTTATTACATTTATGCACAATACATATCATTTTTGTACGTTTATAGATATTATAATTCATATGCTTTGTCATACAAGTTTAAATATTACAAATTTATATATGTTAAAATTGATTAATAAATCTATTTAATCATTTAATTATGCGTTTGGCGCAGATCAAAATCTAATTTAAGATTAATCGGACCAAATCGAAACCTTTGAGATTATAAAACATACATTTTTGGGTAGATATTTTCATGCTGATTCAAGCAGAGTAATCCAATTGGGGAGATGTACAAAACCCGCTTAACTTGTATTTGTTTGACATGTATTAGATAATTCTAACAAAGAAAAATCAATAAAACATGAATATAACTCGTACAAATAAAACGTAACCAAATTAATTTTTGTTTATGAACAATAAACAATCTATTAGTTAACGACAGAATAATTCAGGCCACGTTATACGAAATAATGATACATGAAACATATAAGTTTTTTTCTATTAATTAAACTACTAGACTAAAGTAAAGAGGCAAATCGGATCCCAAATCAATGGAGGAAACCACCGGCGAAATATAATCACCGCGAAATAGATTTAAAATTCGATTTCGACCAAATTTTCAGCTTCCGAGAAAAGTAGTCGAAGAAAACGAAAGAGGAGACAGAGAGGGGTCACTTTTTTAGCAGTTGTGAGAGACACCGCTGGCCAAAAAGGTAGGTCAACCAATTTGTTTAAGGTGCGGCGGCTAGGGTTTCTGAGAGAGAGAGATGCCTCTCAAAGACGATTTTTACAGAAAATACTCGGCTGTAAGGACGGTGTCTCGGGAGAGATTTTGGGTTCGATTTTCTCCTGAAGATGGTGGTGGTTCCGCCGTAGGTCTTTGCTCCGGGTTCCATTCACCGACTCTCTAATTTAAGGTGGGTAAGGTTTGGGTCGGTTTTGTCTCTTTTCTAATATGCTTGAGGACACAAGTCAGATCTGAGTTTCGATGTACCACATCTTCTCTGTCTGGTCGTTGTCTCGGTTGAATAAAATATGTGCTCAGCCTCACCTCTGCTATGCTGTTTGCTATTCCTCTGGCATTTCTCTCCGAGATTGGTTAGTGTTTGCCCCTGTTTATGTTGCTCTAGACTTGTCTCAGTCTCTTTAGGGTCATGGTTCCGGTTGTTGGAGTTAGAGGACTAAACTCTGTGGCTACTCTTCCCTTAGATGCTTCTTCCTCTTCCTCTATGCTTTTTCTGGATTTAGTAGTCATGGTAATAAGATCTTTGGGGCTAAGGATTGGCGGCAATAAATGCTTTTTCTTCTCTTCTTTTGCCTTGTTGTTCGGATCCTCCCGGTGTTTTGCTGCCTCATCTTGTGCTCCTCTTGCTAGCCTAAGTTTTTGCGGGTCATTGTTGGGTGTTGGTTTTGCAGGGTAGTGCTATATGATCGCCTTAAATATTGCTTTGGGTTGTTGCCGTTTCTGGTCCGTTCCGGTCGTAGCTTCGAGTGTCTTGGTTTTGCGTTGTGGCCTCTCTCCATCTGTGTTCGGAGGAGGTGCGTGGTTTTGATTCCAATGCCAGTATTCTTGGTCGCGGTGACTTTCTCGGCAAAGTTAGGTCGTCTCGGTTGCTTAGAGTGTGATTCGTCCCATACTTTTTTTTTTGCCAACATTTCGTAACTTGGTTGTGAGGCTTTCCACTATTTTTTTGGAGTTGGTAGTAACTACCCGGATCAAAACCGGAGTAATATGTCTTTTTGTCATATGTAGTCTACTTGTTTTGCCGAATCTTTAGCGTTGTTTTTATGTTTATATTACTATGTTATAATTGACCACATGTTTTTAATAGAACGTCCTTTCTCAGGTAAAAAAAATACTAGATTAAAGTAAGATAATTTTTAAAACATAGTCTATGTAATCGATTAAATAAAATTATTTATTTCGTTTTTACTCATTTTTCATTTTTTTCCGTCAAACGCTCGTAGCCACGTACACAATTCCAAAAGCAATATAAATGCAGCATGCCATAAACAACTAAAATAATCCAACAGTGAACACGCACTAACTCAAAATAAAGAATTCACATATGTTGAGATCAGTTTTTGGCAGGCTCAAAATAGAAAATACACACCAGATTCACAACAATTTGAGAAAACCGTCAGTTATAAACTTATAAAAATTTATACAGTTTTAATTTTAAACCTTTTCAAAGTTATATCTAACTTTTATCAAAGGATGCTATCTCTCATATCTAGAGATAAATGATAGAGTTTTCGAATCACGAGTTCGAATGCTGGTAGAGGAGACTAAAATTAGTAGATCTGGACTTTCGGTAAAAACCGAAGCAAACCGAACCGACCAAACCGATATTTTGATTTTCAGTTTGATTTCAATTCTGAATTGTAAACCGATCGGCGATATTGTAGAAAGCTTTCGGTTCGCGGTTTGCTTTGGTTCGACAACTCCAAACCAAACGGTTCTTCGATTTTATCCTTTTTTACTCGTTTTTCTCTTGTTCTGTCGTTCACCATTTTCGTCGCTCGTTTTTTTTTTCTTTTTCACTATGTCTTCTTCTTCTTCAGCATATATGTTTTTCTTCTTCGTTGCTCAACAGCCGCAGCCGCCGTTTTCATTTGTCAAAAGTGAAAACCCTAATTGTTTAATTAGGTAAGTAAACTTATGGGTTTTATTTTTATTTTATAATGGCCAATATATTTGACATTTTATGGTGGGTTTTATTTTTATTTTATAATGGCCAATATATTTGACATTTTAATTAGGCAATGGTTTACTTCGGTTAAAATTTTCCTAATCCAAATAAACCGATAATTGAACAACCCAAACCGAATAAATCGGATAAACCAAAAGACCAGACCTAAAAATTAGCATATTTTGCTTATCAATCAAACAAAAAATATAGATTTCAGATCCAAAACTTTTTAATTACCATAAAAAATTATACTGCCAGATTAGACCAACGCCAAGATATTTAAGATAACGGTTGGGTATATAGTGATAAAAAAATACGAGCACTTATTAGACCGATTGAAATAATGATGAGACGAAGAATATTATTATATTTTTGTGTTTGATACGTTATGGAAAAAAGAGAGATGTTGTTGTCCACAAGTTGATTCAGTGTTGATGCGTAAGTCCACTTGTGTGGATCATATTAATTCAAAATCCAAAGCTTTTTTCTTTTCTCATTTTGTCCTCAGATTTTTCTGTCTGTTGTTTAATGTTGCCTGTTGGTACGAGACCTTAGCTGTCCAATCTTCCCAAAAAGTATGTGACCATTATATTTTTGGAGTTTTATTATTGCGGTATTTTTGTATTATTTAGGATCCGAATGGTAACATCAAATTGAACGGTGCAGATAAAGAGCGGTACGATGCAACTGTGAATCATGCGGGAAAAATATATTTGCGGAACAAGTACGGTTTATCTGAAAAAATGGGATGAAACAATGTTTGATTGGTGAAAAAATAACATATAGTACAAGACAATTGTTTAATTGGTAAAAAACAATAAAAGCGGTTTGACATAGATATTTTAAATAATAATTTACTACATAGAATTGAATAATTTTATTACTATTTGCATAAATTATTTCTAATTGTAGTGTAACTAAAATGAAATAATAGTAAAAATAAAGACATTATTAAAAAATTAGAAGAAAATAGTAAATCAAAAATATTAAAAAGAAAAATAAGATAAATTATTTCCAATTTCTAAAAATATTAGTGTGACACATGAAACAAAATTATTAATCAACATCCAAACAAAAATTGATTGGTGAACATAACAAATGCAATGCGGATTTAATATTTGAATACTTTTATCTAATATTTCAAATGACCAAAACATTTTTTTTAAACTGAATAATTTGATTCAATAAAATTTGCATGCCTAATTATTTTCAATTTTTTTTAAAAACAAATTATAAGAAAAACGCACTTAAAACACATCTACACACATATGCGTATTACTATTGCGGGACGTATCACCACTTTGTGAAGCAAAGTTTCAATATTCTTTTTTTTTGAATGAAAAACAAAAACGCACCGCAAATGCTAAATATTATTGATTGGAGACAATGAAGTGGGACCTACAAAACACTCCAAAAACCGTACCGCAAATTGGTTTCCAATCAAAACCTTATTATATAGTTGGTACCTAGGAAAATGAATTGCAAAATTAAAAAAGATAATAAAAAGGTATATGATAAACAATGAACCAAGAAATGACAAACCACTCCGAAAAATAGAGCGAACTATCCACAATCAAACAACAAACGGCGGCAAAAGGAAAGACAGTGTCGAAATGAACACTTAAAAGAGACGTAGGACCCAACTTTACTGAGTGGAGCCGTCGAGACTAAGTGGAGAACCCAACCCATAATGACACTCAAATCCTCCGAAAGCCGAGAGACCAAGCAAGTCCACACCACATACTCGAGACAATAAGACACCAAACAGAGCCGCATGTACACACCCTAGAGAAGCCATAGAAACAACAACAACTAACCAGTAAAATACCTTACCTCGTCATGATAAGGAACCGAATACTTCAGCCCTATTTACTAATAGAGCAAGAACCGTTAGACTACCAAAACATCGAGCAAGAGAGTGGAGCTGAAGACGACACTAGCTACTCCAGGTGATGTAAAAGAAAAGGGAGACACACCGCCTTAAGAAACTAATCCCAACAGGAGATCCCCACCCGAAGTCACTACTCGAAAGAAAGATGCACTAGCTTCATCAGAGACCCGAGACGATGGAGCGGCAATAGGAGGCTGAGAAAGGAAGAGCCTAACGTAGCTCTAGAAACAACCGGCGAGGAAGGGGAAAAAAAAGAACGGACCCTTGACTTCGAAAACCTCAAACCACATCAAACCCTTCCAAAAATACGGAGAAGAGAAAGAAGAGCATCCAAGGTAGAGAGATGATGAAGCACCTACTCAAATCCGAGACCAACACCATATCCAGAACGAGGATAAAACAAACGGAACCGGAGAGTTAACACATAGACAAAGAGAACAACAACCAAGCTTCAAAAAGACAACAATTGAGAATCAAAAGGCATACCTAATTGATCAACGAAATAGGAGATGTATCCGGAGTAGACAAATCCAAAACCTGTACTAATATCGCCGAAATGAAGAGTCTTGGCAAGCCGCCGCTGTGAGCTAGGAGGAATCATCAAAGAGGAAGAAACCGGCGAGCCTCCACGGTGAGATTCGTCCTCAGAATTCACGTCGAAGAGACACCAGCCCTATACTCCATGTCCGATGGGACTCCACAGCTACATAGCTCATCGGACTGTAGCAATCGGAGGCGCCGAAGAAACCATAGCCCGAGAAACGTGGTCACCAGAGATCTTAACCCACAAAACTTTTTGCCATCCTCAAGCAGACTGAAACAGGAAGTAGAGAGAACTAGAGTAGACCACCACCGGTGAGAGCCACCGTCGATAGATCCCAGAGCTATCAGCGACACCGAAACCCATCGACCGAAGAACAAACTAATCTGATCGCAAACTGCAGGAAAAAATCAACGAAGAGAAGCCGAAAAAGGAAGAGCAAAGGGACGGAGACTCTCTCACGGTGGTGGTAAGAAAAATCGACCATCGGAGAAAGAGATCAAAAAATTAATTGTTAACGGTACTAGAACGAACTATTTGATAAGAGAGAAAGCCGCTCAGAGGCTTTTTTATATATAGACACATTATCACATTGACGCATGCATGTATACGCATAACTACAACATGGCTACTATATAAAATACCCTTTTTAATAGTTTGAATCGATGGTGATAAGATGTCTTATGTCTAAAACAGACGATTTTTGTTAGTAAAAAAGGTTTTTAAAGAAAACCATAATATTTTGACCAAAAAAAAGAAAACCATAATACGTATATAGTACGTATATGAAACAATTTCTTAAACATGTAAGTAATAGAGTACATATATATTATAATAACTCAATTAATATTCAGAAAGATCAAAGAGATAATATATTGTAGGAACTCAATTACTACAATATGGACAAACTGATATTTGTAAAGGAATTGTAAAAAATCGATAATACAACAAAAATACCGATACAAGAATTAGCAAGAAGATGGATTTGCAGAGACAAGATATGATATTTATCCTTAATTTTGAAAACGTCCCGAGTGTGACGGTTGTGTGGCGTTCCGAATTCCAGGATACAATTGCAATCGATTCTGTTTTGCACAACTCAAAAACAGAATCTAACGAACGCTTTTTCTACGTTTGTATTCTCAGACACTAATAAAATAAAATACTAGAAAAGTGTGAGAGGATGTTTTGTAGTTGTTGATCTTGTGTTGATGATCACATATCGATTGTCTTCATGAGAAAAAGAATGGCTTAATTTATAGCGAACACCTCAATGTTTAGAAACAAGAGGAGTTACAAAATGGAGTTATGAGAATTAATCTCACTATTTTAACTTGATTTAATATTTTATAAGTTACAAAATCAATTCACAATTGATATTGCACTTAATTACCAATATTAATTTGTTAAAACACATCAAATGGAGAGGATATTTTGTTAACTTTTTCAACAATCAAATTCAAAAAGAATTTAGCCCAAAAGAATAATCTTTTGATCCGTTGGCCCATTAGCCAAATCCCGAAGCCCAAAACCTAAGTCCGGTCCGAGATTCTTCTCTCTCCAATACACCAAAGTGTATCCAAGATTTTGAGCCTTGTTATGATTTCTCCCTTTTATATCCTAGAGATATTTCATCTCTAATTTTCAATGTGGGATATTTGCTAGTTTTTACACTTAGTCAAATTTTTGGAAGCTTTATAAGCTTTCTGAGTCATATACTTTGGAGTTTTATTTCTCATTCAAATCAAATTTGACTTTGACAAGTGAATACACTACGTTATAGTGTTTACGGCGATGATTCTATCGTGCCTAAAATCCGGTCATCCTGATGAACGTCTCCACCGGAAAATGCACTAGAAAATGATCTTTAATCATTTGGTCAAAATCGAGTTCCAACAATCTCCCACATGAATAGAAATGACTCTAAACACATGACTCGATGGACTTGACAGACGCGACAAGACTCGAGAAAATGGACTTTTGAGAGTACAAGCGAAAATCCACTGTACATGAGTTGGTAGCTTTTTCAGCTTTGAACCAATCATTGTTAATAGCTATCGGGTTTACTCGACCAGGAGGTGAATATGATGTCTTGAACCACCCGGACTTTGATGTAAACCAAGACAACAGCTATAACACAGCTTCATTCTCTCACATGATTAGGTTCTATATTGTATTCATTGTGGCCTTGAACATGCCTGGTTATCATGAGTAAATTTAGAGAATATAGCCTTTCATTCATTCTCCTAGAAACGGCCTCATTTCACACTCACTATGTGATATTTCAATAGACTTTGTTTAATTAAGTATCCTGTAATACTCCACGAACATATCAAAACTATGGTGAATATCATTAAAAACAACGCTTATCCTTTTTATACAGGAAACACTGTATATCATCTTAGAAACTGGGTAGAGACTAGAGTCTCATAGTGCTTTTAGCAGAATCAGTTTGACTTAGTTTTCTCCTTGAACCTATTTCTTGGGATCTCCAGTCATGTAGGTAGGGTTTCCATCAAACATCCGCGTAAGTCATAGGCTTTAAACCCAATCCTTTTGGTGATTTTACAATTTGATCTCGTGATACACCTTTAATAACTGGATCCTAGGTTGTCGGATGAGATATAATCTGTTGAGATTACTCCATTTGAGATCAATTTTCTAATGGTTTGACATCATATTTTTTTAAAAAGACATGACTATCCATTATAGATAAAACTTAGTGTTGGGCTATAGTCGTAATGCTCACACTAGTTTTTTCCACATCATGAAATCTTTTACCAACTTTTGAAACTACTAAGCTTCCTTAGCTTTATCTCAAGCTATGAACTTAGGTTCCATGATTAATCTGATCCGCATAGTTAATTTGGAAGATTTCCATGATGTTGTTGCACCACAATGCGTAAAGACATATCCACTTGTGGACTATTAGTTTTTGGAAGTCGATAACCAAATAGCATAATTGTATCTTTCCAAAACTATTGGTTCTTTACCATAATGCAACCCATAACTTTTAGTATATTGCATGTAGCTCAATACTTTAGTTATTACCTTCCAGTGTTTACAACCTGGATTACGTGTGTAGCAACTTAGTACATAGACTACGTCCGCCGAGCACACTTGAGTAGATTTTGAACAATATTAGTTTGTTCGACCATGTCGTTATGTCATCAAATAATGTGATTACATACATATTTAGCAAAATGTATCCGTGAGGAGTACTTTTGATGTATATAAATTTATCACATTTATTGATGTGAAAGCTATTTGACAATGTCAAATATTTTAGGCTACTGTTTTAGAGCTTTTGTAAGCCCAAAAAAAGATTTCACAAGTCTATAGACTTTGTGTATTTTCGACTAAGACATAGTTTTTCGACTAAAAACCATTTACACCTTAGGATTATATGCCCTTGTGATAAATCGATTATCTCCCATATATGGGTTTTCATAATGGAGTCGATCTCACTAATGAGGTTTACCTTCCACGAAGGATTGTATAATTTAAACTTGGCTTTAGTGAAAGTTACGGTGCATTCTCTCGGAGAAAGACCAATAAAAATCTTTACCAAAAGATTTACAGATTCTTCTGCATCATCTTACAGTGTGCCAAAAGTACTTGCCTCAATTAAAGAGGTGATAAAGTATTTATTTTTCTCACGAGTTCGTTTTGGATTTTGTTTATCCTTATACCGAAACACGTGTTCAAAGAAATATATATTCTTTGATTTTATTATTGTATTTACATGGATATCCGGTACATCTGATTATAAATCAGAAACCGATAAACAATTTTTTTATGTGTGTATCCAATAAAATACAATATGCCATTTTTGGTCTGAATGCGACCTTTTTAGGAGGTGGCATAGCGAGTTTTGCAAGGCACCCCCACACTTTCAGGTATTTGTACGAATGTACTTTACCTTTTCAAAAGGTCATATGACATTTTGTCAATGACTTTATGTGGTAAGCAAAGCTTCCCCCCACATTTCTTGAGATAACTCAAAATCATGGATATGTGCATTCATCATCTCTTTAAGAGTTCAGAATTTTTGTTCCACAACTCCAATAGTTTGAAGTGATTAAGGAGCAGTTTTTTCGATAAATAATGCAATTTTTCTCTAAGAAACGCATTTCCTTTTCATCAAACTCGCCTCCTTCATCATGTATAACTATTTTCATAGTTTTCTCAAGTTGGTTTTGAATTTCCATCTTGTCTGCTTTGAGCTTTTTCAAAGGCATATTCTTGCTTCTTAGCAAGTATACATATCTATCAAAATAGATATTGATGGTGGTAGCAGCATAATGCCGCCATTCCATTCGATTATTTCCAATCTGGTTGACTTCTGAATCTACACTACACGTGTTTGTTTTAGTCAGATTGGTCTGGAATTTTTCCATTGTCTTTGCATGGTCAATTGTGGTACGGTGTTCATTAGCATTGCTATGAGATGCGTAAGCCTTTTGACCATCCATAATGCCACAGTTGGGACATTTTTTCCATTGAACTTCTTTTAAGCATTATGCTTTATGAAGCTAGTGGAGGCTTTCATAGAAACCTTATGTTTCTCTTTGTTCTTGTGTTCACATATGTAAACACCATATGCTTTACGGTTTGTAGACTCAATCCGTTGCCTGACAATCAAGTCTACAAGGCTTTTAGCCTTTTGCTTATGTAAGAGATAATTCTTGAAATATTTCCAAGCTAGTGAAAAATTTTCATTGAAACAAACAGACCTAGTATGTCAAATTAATTGACATCCATGCAATCATTATCTCATGCATCATCAATCACAGCTCTTTGACTTTTATATGATAAACTTAGAGTCCACCAATTTAAAGTCCAGAAATTTCGTCACTGCGAATTTCTTAGAACGTGTGTTCTTAGACTTGTACTTCATCTCAAGGAAACATGAGTTCCTTAGAAGTATTAAACTCACTGTAGATTTACACAACAGTTTTATCAAGCAGATTTGATCCATCTTTTGTATGGAACATTCTCAATGGTACAAAATTCAACACTTACTAGAGTTATATTGTTAGTATTCTCAAGAAAAGCATATGCTATCTTCTTTGAGTCACTTCTCTAGTTTCAGCATGAATCGAGGTTCATCGAATTTGTCTAGTGTTAGTCCTATGTTTACAACATTAGGTACTAACATGACAATGATAAAATCAGAATTTGGCATAGTCATATGTGGTAGATCACTACCAAATTAAATTTGGTGCGTCGACTCACTAGACTAGTAACCATAATATCTCCACCGCTATCGGTGTAAATAGGATCTAACATTCTGTAAACATCAGAGATGTAGTCCGTATAACACATAAGGTCATAAGTGGTAGACCATTCTCAATTTGAGTTGTCCACTCACCATACCCGTTGTCATCTTTGTTAGGCAACTTTTAGAAACGATTCAATTTAATGCTTTTTTTTATTTCCTGAAAACTATCCATAAAAATAATTAGATAAAATGGATTCGATCTTGTCACTTGCTAATGAGAGCACAAAATCAGGATAAATCTCAATACCAATTATGGGTAGAAGAATAGAGATTGAAAGAAATAACTCTTGGGATCCAGAATAAAAAAAAGACAAGTTTTTGACATTAATTAACTTGTATCCATAGAACATTTGCCGTGACATAGATAATAAATATATAGGAGTTAATGATAGAGTTAATATCATTCCAATTGCCATTACAAAAATAATTAAATTTTTTCAAATTACGAAATATTTTTGGCTGGTAATTATTCCAAAACGCTAATTCGTTGATAGTTGTACTTAAAATCAAATCTGTTCAAAAGAATCAAGATCAAATTAGTAACTAACACAAAAAATAGAAGTTCAATCTAATATACTCAACAATTTAAACATATATGAATAAATTGTAAATGATTAAACAAAAATTTCAGAAATTTTTTTTTCCAGAAATTAACAGTTTAGTTTAATTAAGATAAGTGCAGAGACAATATTTTATCGATTTCCAGAAAACGACAAATCAAGCCATTATAGCTTATAACATTGAGGAATTAATCAAGTCTGGAAAAACAAGCAAATAATGATGGAGAGAGTTATGATTAATTGCTTAAACAATTAATCCAAACCAGAACCAAACCGGTTCCTTTTAAACCGGGTCAACCAAATTAATATGAAGAGCAGGTCGACGACGTTCGATGTTGAGAGACAACAAATTTTTGTTAAATCATTTAACAAAATTCAGAACTGATAATCGCCATCTCCAAACAAATCTACAAAAATAATATTACTAAATTGTAGAAAATTAGTAAAGATAATCGAGATAATTCAGTAATTAATTTTAAAACAATAATTTGAGAATAATCTAATAGAAAAGGATTGATTATCGATCATACTTTCTGATTTCTGTTTTCATGACAAAAATACTTCACAAAAAATCAATTTTCGTTAGTGCAATAATGCATAAACGAAAAAATTTCAGAATTAAGATTGTAGGAACTCAATTACTACAATATGGACAAACTGATATTTGTAAAAGAATTACAAAAAATAAATCGATAATACAACAAAAATACCGATACAAGAATTAGGAAGAAGATGGATATGCAGAGGCAAGATATGATATTTATCCTTAATTCTGAAAACGTTCCGTAGTGTGACAGTTGTGTTGCGTTCCGAATCCCAAGATACAACTGCAATCGATTCTGTTTTGCACAACTCAAAAACAGAATCTAACGAACGCTTTTTCTGCGTTGTTCTTCGTGAGAAAAAGAATGACTTATTTTATAGCCAACACCTCAATGTTTAGAAACAAGAGGAGTTACAAAATGGAGTTATGAGAATTAATCTCATCATGACTATTTTAACTTGATTTAATATTTTATAAGTTACAAAATTAATTCACAATTGATATTGCACTTAATTGTCAATATTAATTTGTTAAAACACATCAAATGGAGAGGATATTTTGTTAACTTTGTCGACAATCAAATTCAAAAAAAATTTAGCCCAAAAGAATAATCTTTTGATCCGTTGGCCCATTAGCCAAATTCCGAAACCCAAAACCGAAGTTCGGTCCGAGATTCTTCTCTCTCCAATACACCAAAGTGTATCCAAGGTGTTGAGCCTTGTTATGATTTCTCCTTTTTATATACTAGAGATATTTCATCTCTAATTTCCAATGTGGGATATTTGCTAATTTTTACACTTAGTCAAATTTTTGGAAGCTTTATAAGCTTTCCGAGTCATCCACTTTGGAGTTTTATTTCTCATTCAAGTCAACTTCGACTTTGACAAGTGAATACGCTACGTTATAGTGTTTACGGCGATGATTCTATCGTGCCTAAAATCCGGTCATCCTGATGAACGTCTCCACCGAAAAATGCACCGGAAAATGATCTTAAATCATTTTGTCAAAAACGAATTCCAACATATATCATAGAGGCAACAACTTAATCGATGCTAAATCAACAAGATTTGTTGGTTTTTTTTTAGTTTTTTTTTTAAAGAAAGGACCATTGTGAACTTGAATAGATAAAAAACAAGAGAAATTGGCAGATATACCAAAAAAAAAAAATTATATTCGACAAACTAACCAAAGCCGATATATGGAGTGTGTAATGTATAAAAATGACGAAACTAACCTAACTGACATTAGAAAAAAATTTAAACAATTAGCAATTATGACTCTTGTTCCTCGACAGAGTAAAAAGTAGATCTTTAGGTAGAACTTGGACCACGTCTTAGGCAGAGAAACCGTCTCTATATTGGAGGAGAAATCGAAAGTGAAAACGGAATACGTCTAACGGGAGTAGCAGCGGTGATATATATGAAATCGGAGCCGGAGTGGACTGTACGAAAGGGGTGAGTTATAGTGTGTGAAGAGATGATTTTGGGTGGGTATATATGCAACTGCAAGCTGCTCGGGCTGTCTAATTTAAGGTAATTCGGTGAAGATTGATGATTGTTTTTGTATGTCCAGATAGTTGCAGGTGTAATAGGATAACGAGGCTCGGATTGCTAGGTGGCTGCTAAGATTTGGAGTTGGCAAAAAGGCGAAGCTAATTTGTGCAAGGTTAGTGGATACTAGACGGAGGTTAATGTATCAGGTTTAAATTCCATATATGTATCTGTGTGGAAGACGGAAAGGGGATGTGTGGGTCACCCGTAAAGGAATTTGCATATCTAGTCAGTTTGATGTAGGGTAATGTAAAAGAAGGAAATGGTGGGTACAGCTATATTAGGGTTCTTGTGCTGTACTATACTATATTTGTGCCTACTAAACCTACCAAAAAATATAAGTATATAGTATAGTGAGGTTATTGGGGGTGTATGTGAGATGTTAAGTATGGCTATATGTATATATTATATTGAGGCACGCATATTGACATGTTAGGTGTGGCTGTGTCTATATAGTATAGTGAGGTTATGGTGGTGTATGTTAACTTTGTGTGTGGCTGTGTTTTGAAAAAAATAAATGTACGTGAGTTAACGGAAATGTGTAAATATGGTTGCTAATGCGTTTATACCCTTTCTAAACTTGATAAAAGAAGTGTATAACTAAGGATTTGAAATGTTGGGAACATGAATATGCTGTGGATACCATTATATGATTGAGTAATTTGATTTGTGTTATTCATTTGTAGTGTTTGTGAACGATGGATGAGGAAGAGCTGCCACACCGTTTGTTTGAAATGGGGAAGAACCAGTTGGAAAAAAACGCATTAACTATTACTTTAATCTCCGGTGGATTGAGCTTATAAAGGCTGCTCTAGAAGATGAGCATCTTGAGAGGTTGGCTGAATCACAGTTTGGCAACATAATGCAGATGGGAAATCATACATTTTCAGTTATGTTTGTCCACTACCTCTTGTCGAGGCAGCTTGTGACGGAAAAGAAGTATGAGTTGTGGTGGGTATTTGCTGGTAAACCAATCCGCTACTCAATTAAAGAATTTGTGGTTGTTATTGGTTTAAATTGTTCACCTTTAGGGACAACAGAGGAGGGGAGAAGTAAACCGGCAACAGTGAGAAGGAAAGGAAGTGGTAAAGGAAAAGTTAAAGCACAATGCACGGATGTGGCAGTGTGGAAAACTTTGTTTGGGAGAGAGGAGAAACCAACAACTGATTGGGTTTTTGAAAGGATTTTGTTAGGAAAAAAGTACAAGGATCCACTAACCCGGTTTAGACTTGCGTTGCTACTGCTGGTTGAGGGTATTCTCTGTACAACATGTAAAGGTGCCAATATCAGACCCGAGATTGTGGAAATGTTGGATGACATTGAAGTGTTTCTGAACCATCCTTGGGGCCGTGACTCGTTTCTTCTAACAGTTAGTAGTGCTAAAGCTCGTTCTGCGTCACAATTATCACAACAGTCAACCGCGATACAAGGGTTTGCACATGCTATGGTTCTACTGACAGTCAGTTGCTGTCCCGAGATAGTGGCAAAACCAGGAATCCGAGATAGGATAATGGATGAGGATATTCCGATCGAGGACATTATACAGAGTGTTGTTGAACGACGCTTGTGTGTGAATGTTATATATGCAAAACAGGTTGATCAGAAAGGCCATGTAATATATACAGATGTGAAACCTCATAACACATGCTTTGGGTTTGTGATGATGGTTTGCATATGTTTCATAGGCTATGTTGGGACTATGTCACATACGAACATAGTTAGATTACTTGCCTAGGATGTAGTATATTTGTTTATAAAATGTATTGGATGAGTAACTTTTGTGTACGTAAGGATGAATAAACTGTATATGTGTAAAACAGGACATGGGAATAGCAGATATGGTATAGGTAATTATGTTTTACAAATATGGGGTTGATAAATCATATGAACTAAAAGTTATTCTTTGTTTGCAGGCGACGGTGTTGTCCTTGTTGAGTGAAGCAATGGATGGAGAGTACGAGGAAATTAGATTTAAGGATGAGGTCGTTGATGCTCAAGTTGATACATTGGTTGCTATGATTTTGGATGAGTACCCATTTGAGCATAACACTTGGCGCGGGGGACTCAAGGCAGTGGATGTTATAGGGAAACACTCAAAACAAGATATTGTTTATGAAGAGGATGAAGTTGCCCGTACATCAGATGTACAAGGCAAAGAAAAAGGCACAGATGACGAGAGTGGGGAGTGTGATGGGAAACAAGAAAAACTCATGATGGAAAATATGACGCAACTCATGATAGGCAAGAAGGTGGAATGCCGGGAGATGTTAAATGTTTAATACGTGTGATGGCTGATGCATTTGAGGAGCGTGCAGTTGGCTTGTTCGAAGGATACACTGTAAGTGTTAAGGACCATTTTGACTCAGTTATATCAAAACTTAAAGAAGATTTGATAGAGAAGCAACTTGTGAATCGGCCAACAGCGCGAAGAGGAGAAATGAAAAATTTAGATGGATCTGAGGGATTTGGATCATGGTATGGGAACAAGTTTGGATTTAGCGGCTTTGCAGGATTCAGAGGTGAAAATCGCAACGATCAAAATATGAGGCCACCCCACAATGAGGACGTCTCAAAAGGTAAACTGTAACGTGAACATATGTAACACGTATACATTGATATATGGTGTTTAATGTTCCATTTGATGTGTATTTAGAAGGTCAAGCTGGTAGAACAGAATACGGGAACCAAGTGGAAAGAAATGATGGGCATAATGACGCAGTAAATACCAGTAATGGCAGTATAAGCAGGGGAACGCACGTCGTTCCAACAACATGCAAGGTAACCATTATCAGACCCAATAATTTAAGTTGGCAGCATGCATACGGTTTGAAAAATGGAAATCGAAAGTGACAATGTTACGTATAGGATCATGTCTGTGAAGAGGAACTTCCGCACCGGTCACCTGCAGAGTCTGCTTTCCATACCATTGATCTATCAAAGGATGGTCCAACCCCATTTGGGACCCATTTCTGCGAACCGGCCAACTCGAAGGTTAGTCAACAGATAGCTTAAGTAATATTATGACAATCATGTTATACGGTTACAATATATCGACTGAAATATGGTTGGTTACCTTTATGTAGTCTCCTATGATATCAGAAGGTAGAGACAAATCTACCATCCCCATAGCTGGTGTGTTGCACCCTCGAACGGACGTTGTGCATACAGAACCTCAAAATTCTGGGAATGTAGGTGATTTTCAATTTTAAGGGAATTCTTGTATGTATACACTAATTTAACATATGTTGTGTTATTTCCAAAGGATGCTAAAAAGGGAGGAAGGGAACATGGGGCAGATCGGGCAGATATTGAAACGCCGTCCTTCTCTATTGGCCTAACTCAAATGATTGTAGCAGAAGGAACCGTGGAAAAAGAAGCGGTAAATGTTGGGTGGTTTTATGGTATTTAGTGGTTAACATTTGCACCGTACATGATTTCTCAATGTTTGCTGGAGACACGTATCATTTGCTCCGGTAATTTGTATGTTTCGCTACAAGTACATGTGTTGTGCAGGCGCTGTTAACCTGAATTAGTGGCTGACGTAAGTTGGCGGATAAGTAGTATGTTAATAAAGCCTATACTACGTGTCGCTGAAACTATGTTCCTCGTTTAGCAGGATGGGGGTGGAGGTGGACAGAACCCTGTATGTGTTCCGGCAAGTTTTTCCAGCGGCCTAAAACAAATGGCTGAAGCACACACTCAAGATGTGAGAACAAAGGTAGAAACTTTGAAGCAGTGAGTTTGTTGTATAGTTGCAAGATTTCTTAATAATGGACATTTTGTACTCTTACCTGCCCTGTCCACCGCTGGTCTATAGGTCTATACGTCAAAGAGGACAACGGTAAAGCGAAAATTTGCTACAGCGAGTGCGGAAGTACACACTCCAGAAGTTGTCCTGGCTTTGCGCATATGTAACGACCTCGTTGGGAATAAGAAGGATGAGCAGGTATAAAAAATGGCAATATTATATACTCTTTTTATTCCTCTAACCTAACACACTTGTCTATAGTTGCAACAGGGATTCCGTGACAAGTCCCAAAATCCGGCGGATACAATGAATGTCAACACTGACGAAAACTATATTGGTAGGAGGAGAAGCAAACGTCATAAGACGCTACCTGATAAATACACACCAAGTGAGAAACCCAAGGAAACTGGACGTCCCATTCGCAAAGGACCAGCCACTAAAGTGGTATGCCCCAAGAAGGCTACAAAAGCAAAAACGATGGTTTTTGCAGAGCAAGTACCTACGGACCAGGGACAGGGGACTACGACTTTAGTTGGTGGCTTCAATCCGTTCGGAAGTCCAACAGAAAACCGCATTAGTGGATTCATGAAGAGAATGGAGCGTGCAATGTACGTATATGGTTTGTGTTTGAACATTGTTATATGAAGGTCTGCATTCCAAATGTAATATGTCTATTTTGCAGAACTTACAAAACAGGAGATGGTGGGGAGATCGAGAACACAACCTTCCTTGAAATATTTGCACCGCAGGACAATGTTGGGGATGAGGTACTCCAACAGTTTAAATCTGTTTTATTTCTAAGAATAGCTTCCGACCTTAGATTTGGGATTATTATTCAAACTTAGTTCCTTAATCTATGACAGGCTGCTGACATTATCCTTAAGCTTATGCAACGCCGCCGTGATAGAGACGCCAACAATCGGTTTGATTTCTTGCATGTCTCGTATACGGGAGAGTTAAAAAGGCAATACAAAGCATTTTCCGCTACTGATATTAAAGAGATGTTCAGATTCTCCACTATTTCAAGTCTGCCATTCAAAACTAGACCGAAATGGTTTGACGACGTTGATTTCATTTACTGTCCGATCAATATAGCTAGGAAACATTGGGTAGGAGGAGTTGTTGACTTGCAAAAGTGGGCTATTTATGTTCTGGATGGCAACACAGATTGCTGTGATGACGTTCTCATTGATTCTGAAATGGCTTTCCTTGCTGTCATGCTCCCATATCTTATTTCATTACATTGTGGCTCCATTTCTAGTGAAGGAATCTCCTTAACACCGATGCAATTATCAAGAATTGACATAGATTTCCTCTGCGAGCTTCCAGGTACGCTGGGGTTGATTACGACAAATTGTATTACAATTTCCAACTTTCCTATTTTTTTTACTTTTGTTTCATGTATGTGTTCACCGTAACTCCCAATATTTCAGCTTTTTCATGTATTGCAACAATGTTGTTGCTAGAACTGCATGCTGTTGGCGCCATTCGTGCAAGTGGAAACGTTGATCAAGCGTTAGTTAAAAATGCTGCGAAAAAAACTACGCGATTGAGGCTTTCGCATCCTTTTTCCCAAATGTCTTGCCTGCGTAGTTTGTCCCTGGGCCTTCCTGTTTACATTGACCATCTTAAACCATGTACATCTCAGTGATGTTACATTTTAACTTTTGTTTATCTGTGTTCTAGACATTACTGTATGCCTTTGCCTATGGACTATGCTATGTAAGGTTTATGGACTCAGTCTGTACTGTAATATATGAAAATTTATATTGTCTTCCCTCAACATTTTCAATCCAATCGCATTTTATATTGTTTCTGGTTGTAAAATTTTTAAGGTTAGGTCACAGCATTGTATAGACATGCTAAAAAAAATACACACGTCTGAGAAGTGGTTGCCTAATAACCCAATAACTCATTGCTATATTCGAGTGATCCATTCTTTTCGTTATGTCTGTGAAAGCACAGACTGTGCGGCCTACATAGTGACCACTTAAAACATCTGCCCGAATGAACAACCGTGGGTGCATCATATATATTCACAGCAAAATAGGTGTTTCAGGGCTTTACATACTATCATTCTGGAACATAAGCATACTATAAACAAAGACAGTTGAAATGGCAGCAAAACAAAACCAAATACGATGGTATATACACATGAATGCATATACCACGTTATTTAGTTCAGAACCTGCAAGACTTCATTGCCTTCTTCAGAGCATCGCAGTCTTAGTAGATGCGGGAAACTATTATTTAGCCCAGTCCAAAAATGTTTATCGTCTTCACCTTCTGATGCATCCTATATTGCATTGCTTATATAGCGTACCGGCAAGATGCCTTGTTGTGGCCTTTGCGCCGACAACGGGAGCAACGACGGTTTGTCTGTTGACGCGTCCTCTGCAATTTAATTGGCAACTTATTAGTATATATTTAATAAATTGTTTTACGGAAGTAACAAGTTTACAAAAAACATAAATTCGTACCACATGTAACATTGTTTATACAAACCTTTAATTCCCCTCGAGAGAGAATGCGAATCTTCTTCGGCCTCCCAGGTGGGCGGCGCACAGCTGGTGGCATAAGCTCCGTATCTGTTGGACCTCCAATTACAGCACGCCCGACCGATGGAACAGGATAGATTTTATCATCAAAGCCACGGTTCCAGGTTTGGCAAAAGAATGCACAGTTGACAAGTAGATCAGTTGCGACCCCAGCAATGGTTGCAGCGGCAAGTGCATGTGGACAAGGGATTTGCAAAGCCTGAAACTTCATGCATGAACATGTCAAGGTGCTTAGGTTGACAGTAACACAGTTCCCTTCGCGCTCTTGAACCTGGAATTCCATATCCGAAATTGGCCTAACTGCCATAGTTGTTGATAATTCAAAGTTTTCTTCCACCAAAGTCCTGACATTTGGGGTCAACGTTCCTAATTATCTGTTTGATTTTGCTCGACGAATTGCAAACCAACCCATTAGTGTTGTTCGAATGTACTCGAACATGCAGATTAGTGGATACTCTCGTGCTTCCTTTAGGACTGCATTCCATGACTCTGCTATGTTGGAGTCCATTATGTTGTACCTTTACCCTTTGAAATGCGACCTTGTCCAATGCTCGAAACCTTCAACAAGATCAGACAGATTAGTGTTCCAAACTATGTCTACCTTCCGTAGATGTAATACTATGCTAAACACGAATTAATCGGTTACTGTAGTACCTATGTCTACCAAATAGGATGCAGTTGCAGGGTGTACACGCTGAATTTCAAGGAAACGGCTATTAAATTCTGTTAATGTGAATGTCCTCGCTGCATAAGACATCATAGAAGCTATACGTTTCTTTTTGAACTGGGAACGAACATTTCACCAAAGGTGAACCGTACAGGCTGCATAATGTGTGTGTGGGTAGACCTATAGAAAATTAAATTAAGTAAGGTGAGTTGGTATGTAGCGGACACCGATCCATACATACCAGATACCATACTATTTTCACAATGTATATAGCATAGTACAGTACGGGATGCATTAAGGTTATGTTATTCGGCAGTAAGTAAATTAGCATTACCCTCCTTAGACCCGAGTAGATACTTGAATGTCTGTCAGATATGAACACCAACTCGGATGAGTCCTCCACAAAGATGCTCAGCCTTTGGAAGAACCAAGCCCATGAGTCATCATTCTCGCTGTCAACAATACCAAATGCAAGCGGGAAAATTTGAAAATTCCCATCTTGTGCACATGCAGACACCAAACAGCCACCAAACCTACCTTTCAAACTTGTTCCATCAATAACTATCACTTTGCGCATACATTGATAGCTCTTTATGGATGCACCTAATGCGACAAAGCAATACTTAAATCTTTTGCCTCCTGTTGGCACTTCTTCATCCTCAATAAAACACAAAGTGCCTGGATTTGCATTTTGCAACTGTGCGAGATACGCAGGCAGAAGCGCGTAACTTCCAGCCATTGATCCTAACGATTGTTCCATTGAAACGTCCCTTCCCCGCCAAGCCTTCCAATACGACACATTGACATTGTAGTCATCAAGAAGCATTTTCTGTATAGTTGCAGGATTTGGCCCTCTCTTTATCCCAACAAATCGAGATTGCATTATCTCCCCTATCACTTGTGTTGTTGCTAATTTCTGAAAGTTACGCCTATCATAAACCGTGCACGTATGCTCTAATCTTGCTTGCCTGATTTGGAAGTTACCGGAATCATCTAACAGCACAGCATAAACCCTCCAAGGACAGGTTTTTCCAATACAATTCATAACCATGAATGTAGGCGTCGAACGGGTTGTGTGAAAATGGAATTTCCTATTAATTGCATAAATTGCAATTTTTATTTTGCAATCCATCTTTGACTTGAACACTCGGCCCACAAATAGAGTATCACCTTCATATGCAACATCACACAAGGCGGAATCAACACCTGCAAAATTCCCATATAAATATGACCATCAGTCCCCCTAATGACATAGACACTAGAAGATGTCATTACTTTATTTCCAGAACATATTACATAGTTCGACTATTACTAACATAGCCCATCAAAGAAGTATGTCCATTACTATGATGGGTATTTTAGGGTAGACTGTATGGAAACATAAAACTTTACCATGTACTCCAACATTGTTGAATACCGGAGGTGCATCCCTTCCAAACAAAGTGGGATCCTCGTTTCCACCATTCATCATTGTCTGTAAAGCAGACTGAAAGCGGCTCCAATAAATCGGTGACCTGAGACCACTCGAAGATGCTTCACCCGGTTGTGGTGCAGCTGGAGAAATATCAGTTTGAACAACCGCCTCCCTTATCGGCTGACGATCTGGAAATAATTGCCTCTGAACTCTTCTACTTCCTTGTCCAACTTCTAGGCCCGGGACAACAGCATCCTCATCATCCTCGGAGTTGATATTGTTATGTGTTTTCGTCTGGTACATAATACCTTTCCCTTTATGGTGTCTGCGATAAGCAGGACTAGCCAATGGACGTGCATATTCCGCTTCCAGAATCGTCATACCACCAACCCTTGGTGGAATAACCCTCATCGGAGCATTAACGACATCGATCCGTGGCTGTTGTGTTCCAGGTGGAGCAGTAAGGGGAGTTTCAGACATAGCGAATGTGTGCCACTCGTCATCAGTGTCGTCCCCTTCATCATCAGAATTGCCTCTGTCCGCCACTTCATTTTGTGAAGCTGTACAATGACTATCTTCCGGCCTGGGGTGAATGATTTTCAACCCATTTGTTTGTACTACGACAGTGACGAAAAGGTTTACCTCCTCGATTTTCCGCCGCATTTGCACAAACACCTCCACCTCTTGGTCATCTGTTATATATTGTGGGGTTGACCCATCTCCATCATCTATACCCATCCAATCTGGATATTGGTATGCCATCTTGATAGAGATGTTCGGTGCTCGTAGCCGGAGTGTATTCTTCACACTGCCAACCAAATCAGAGAACGACATGCCCGCGTAGAGCCATATATATGCATCGCCATCACATATATCAGGATCAAAGTGCCATGTCATGTCATCCGCTCGGCTCCAGGAACCTATTACCACTAGCACCTTGTCTTGCTCTCCCATCTGCATGTTTAACACACCTCATCTTAGAAACACACTATACTACATAAATCTATATGGTATAGGCAACAGATTCGTGAATCAAGTGGAGAACATTATGCAACAGATTCGTGAATCAAGTGGGCAACATTATGTACTCAGGAACTAAGATTTCTATATTATATGAAATATCACATGTCATAACATAGTATCACATGTCATAACCTAGATCTGGCATTTATATCATAAAACTCACCTGTTTGAACTGGTCAGATGCATTAACTTCACTTGTATCTTCTTCTTTAGTCATACTGTATTTTTTTCTGAAAGTAGATCCAGAGGGTAAGAAATGGTATAGAACCTTTTTATCTTTTACTGCAACGTTTGTAAACCACACATTAAATTGGGGGGAACTGGTTGTTCAAATTAATTAAAGAAAATTAGGGTAGGTTAGAGAAATGATAATGAATGGTATTACAGCATCCCACGCCTCCCCCACTTGCTACGACTGACATCATCAAAAGTGGAAAACCTTTTGTTGTACTCACACGTGGAAATGGCAGTTTCGTCCGATCACAGACTCAATTGGTTATTGACTTTAATTCTGAACTTCATGTCTATATTCTTAATTATAATTGCCATATTTGTTATTCACCAAATAAACCCAAAAAACAATGATCACAAGTTTGGGAGAAAAATCGATAAGATGAAAAGTGGAGAGAGACTGCAATTTTGAGAGAAAAAACCAGTTGGATTCATCATAATTCAGCTTCAAAATGATGAAGAAAATATATTTTTAATAAAGGTGTAGAGGGAGTCCGTTTCAAATGTTTAATTGACGTCTAATCCACGTGAATTAGTTAATCGTTTAAACCTCGAATGGTTGTTCTATACATAGCGAAGCTAACATAACACACACAAAGTGACAATGTAATATCGTACTATTTGGTTCGTTTTCTCCGCTCTACTACATGCGATGTAAACATTCGGAGTCTTAGTTAATCCACTCGGCCGTCCAGAAGCGATTTAAAACCGCTTAAATATAGCGCATCTTTTATCCTATAAAACACAAGTAGAGAGAATTACTATCTATGTGACACCTCATCATTTTACTACGTATCATCTCAAGAAAATTTCAAAATTTATACATTTTTTACAATTTTTTTAAGAACAAACAATTAAAAAAATACTCCACAAAAATCGTTCGGTGGTTTCTCTTTCCTCACCTACGAGACCACGATCTCTCTCTTTTCGTTTTCTAGAACTGACCACGATCTCTCTTGTTCCTCAAATATCACGGGGGTGTTTGGCAATGTGTCTTTTAAGGCTTTAAAAAATATGATAGTTTTTACAGATTTTTTTTCTGCCAAACATGATTTCTTTATTATTTTAAAAGTTTCTATAGCTTTTCTTTAATTTTTTTCTCTTGTTTTACAGTGTTTTTCTAAAGCCCCATTATAGTGGCTTTTATCTTTTATCCTATGAAACACAAGTAGAGAGAATCACTCTCCATGTGACACCTCACCATTTTACTACGTGTCATCTCAAGAAAATTTCAAAATTTATACATTTCTTATAATTTTTTTTAAAGAAAAACCAATAAAAAAATACTCCACAAAAATCGTTCAGTCGTTTCTCTTTCTTCACCCACAAGACCACGATCTCTCTCTTTTTATATTCTGAACTGACCATGATCTCTCTTATTCCTCAAATATCACAGGGTACTTGGCAATGTGTTTTTTAAGGCTTTAAGAAATATGACAGTTTTTACAAATTTTTTTTGCCAAACATGATTTAGTATTTTTATTATTTTAAAATCTTTACAACTTTTCTTTAATTTTTTTGTCTTATTTTACAGTTTTTTTCTAAAGTCCCGTTGTAATGACTTCCACTATGATAAAATAAATAAATTTAAATTATTTCTTCATTCTCTTCTTTCCCAAAATTATTTAAAGCTCTTTTTAGATTTCTATATAATTTATCACTAAAAATTTTGATTGATTAATTATTATCTCTTTTTTTTTTTTTTGAGATTCATTTTTTCTTAAATCCTTAAATTATTAAAAAAATCAAAATGAATGAAAAAACAATTTTTTTTATTGGGGAGGAATCATTAGAAATGTTAGAGAATCGAAACTTTTTTCCCAACATTTTTCCATATAATATACATATTTTTCAGTAATTATGTAGTGATTTATTTATATTATAATTAATATTTTGGAAAAAACTTATTCGTAATTATTAAAATAACAGTCACAGTTTCTATAGTTTCTATTACCAATTAGATTTTTATTAATATTTAAAATAATAACTAGGTGACTTCCCGCGTTATACGGGGGATAATAATTTAAAAACAAATTTAAAGCAATTTGATATCTTGCGTAAGATGGTATAAGTTATTTTCTGAAAATTTTCTTAGATACATGTTTATTATCTCATAAACTCTCTGTATTAAATTAATTGATGTTTTAGAGAAATTTTTTTTATATCAAATTAATTGATGTTTTAGTTTTTCTAGGTTAAAAATTAATATTTTTTTATCTTTTATAATTATTTGAATTTTACAGTATTTTTGTGATTGGTTGAATTAATTATATTTACATAATAAATGATTGTTTAATGTAGAAAATACGTAAAAATTATATTATTTATGTTGTTTTTTTAATGTGTGTGCAACATCCTTAAACTTCATCTAAAGTGATACAAATTGAAATACTTTATCCACGTCAACCTAATTGTAAATAATATTTTCAAAATAAAATAACATACTTTGTGTCTTAAAATTCGAAAAAAGTATTTGATATAGATTCTTCACTTTACATATTTTTTTGTCAAATTTCAATATGTAAGAAAAAATAGTAATTAAACATTTTTAAATTTTGGTAATTAAAAGAATTCGTATTTTTTTGATAATTCAGTCACATAATTTGGTATGTATTTATTTGGGAAAATTTTAAAAATGCCACTTTTGAAATATCATTTTGCAAAAATGCCACCATGAGTTGTCCATTTTCAAAAATGCCACAAATTAATGGTTTTTTAACACTTAAATCCTAAAATTTTAAACTTTAAAAAGAGTTTTGACCCTAACAAAACCTAAACCCTCAAAACTAAACCCTAACATAACATAGTTAACCCAAATATAAATAATATTTTGAATAAATTATATAATATTAGTGGTATTTTTGAAATTTTTTTAAAAATATGGTATTTTTGAAAAGTGGAAAACTCACCTCTTATATAATAGTATAGATAGTATAGATACATACCGTAATATGCATGGGAATAAAGTAGTACAAACGATCGCGTACTTTAAAAGAAGAAAAAAATATAATTAGACACATATGAACTGTATAATTTTAAACAAACATTAAATAAAAAACAATTAAGCATAATAACCTCCGAGCTTGACTTCGAATCCCAAACAAAACGGAAAGAATAACCCATTGAATAAGAAAGATTAGATCGCTCGCTCCTTAGCCATTGACATAAAAAACCATCTCGAGGAAGTAGCTAAAATAGTTAACAAAGGATATAATTGTTACACAAAAATTAAAGAATAAACATATAATAAAGAGAGATGAGGTACACTCACTGATCTAGCAAGATACAGCAAATAAAACCTCAACAACAAATCGAAAATAAAAGGCGAAGAGATACCTAATGTTTTAGAATTTTTTTTTTTAGGAATAGGTAATCAAGAGATGACAAACATAAATATAAAAGTAGTTTATCAAGAGATAACAATCATAAATATACGAAAAACGATGAGAACCAATATACCAGGCAAATATCCTACACAAAATAAAAATAAAAATATCCGTAAGGTATTAAAGATTAATTAAATACTAATGTTTAACAAAAATAATACTATAAAGAACATAAATATCAGAAATAAAAATACCATAAGACGGATAGACTATGCGGCGGACAAACTCAACGCTCACAGGATAGACTCGTCTAGAAAAATAGGGATTCCAAATAAAATATCCAGATAGATGAATATAAAACAAAATACCTAAACAGAGAGAATTCAAATAAATGCGTAAATATACGTATAATTAAGAGATTTATATTAATAGATAGGCGACAGAATAACCTACGTACCCGAGACCATGATGTATTTGCAAAGTAAAACACAAAACAACAACATAAATCATTATAATTCGCTATTAATATTATATCAGAATACATTAAGAATCAGGGTACATATACAAAGAATTTATCAAAAGAGTTAAAAAAACAGACAACTAAAATTTATAAATAAGAAGATCAAAGAACATTAGAACATTATAATATATTGTTAGGAAATCATCGAAACTCGTTACAAACCATAAGAAACATACGAACGTAATATATGAGAGGTGAAAATTAGCAGAACATCAAGCCTAAAAAATACCGTAGTCAAATAATGATTTCAATAAACCGAAGAAACATATATATATATATACGAAAATTCTAGGGTTTCACTTATATGATAATATCTCATCAAATAAATAAATTAAAGAATATTTCCTATATACGATAAGATAATAATGGAAGATTACCATAACATTTCGAGTATATCCAAAAATTCAAAAATAAACATATTTTTTATTTAAAACATATGGGCCATACGAAAATAATCAAAAAAAAAAAACTAGGCCCAAATCTAATAAGCATAAATCAGATGGATTATGAGTATTTTGGTCTTAAAAAAATTGATGGCAAGAGGCATAAATACAGTGATTTCATTAATGACATCACGGTAATTTCAAATCTGAAATTCGCTGTGAGGCCGCCACGTAGGAAAAATCACCTCTTAAATATAATATAAGATCATAATATTTACAGCCAAAATTTTTACAGCCAAAAATCTAGTGTACCGTCATAGTCCAGATCAAAACGCTGATAGAGCTCTCATCCTCTAACAACTGCAATTGTTGATGATGTGACATGTACACCGTACAAGAATGATTCTATTATTTATTTATCATTTTTATTGGTTATTAGAGATTGATTGGTTCACTTGCTATCACTCGTTTGTGGACGGTTGCTGTTGGCAGCGTTTGACAATAATCACAGATATTGCTCAATACCACTTTATATCGCTTAGAATCGCTTTAAATTAAAAGCTCATTTCCACAGCCGTTTGTGGTTGCTGACGGTTGCTGGTGGTTGGAAAAATATATTTAAAAAAAAATATTGTCTTAAATAAGAAACTAAAATTTACAAAAATTTATTTTTAGAAATTTACTTTACTTTTATATCGAATATTATCATATAAAATTATATACACTTGAAATATATTTTAATTAAACTAAAATAAACTTGTAATTATAAAAAAAAATTATTGTAAAAGTATTCCAAACCTCTTTAAAAAATACTATTTAATTATTCTATGATTTATTTAAAATATATAATTTTAATTTTTATAATAATATATTTTTGATTTCAATTTTAATTTTAATTTGTAATTATAAAAAAAGTTAATTGTATATATAAAAAAATGTCCAAATATCTTTAAATTTATTTATTTAATTATTCTATGATTTATTTAAAATATGTAATTTTAATTTTTATAATAATATATTTTTGATTTTTATATAAATGATATAATATGTGTATTTTGGTAATTTTATGTAAATCCGCTATCGCACCCGCAGTAAACCAGTCATAAACGTCCAGCAAACGCATCCGTTTCCAGCCGCTTTACCAGTTGTATAAATTTTCCAATAACGCTAGTAACCGCTACCGTCTGTTTCCGCAAACTCCTGTAACTACATTCGTATCTACTGTGTTTAAACCAGTCAGGTCCTTAATTTTTTTTTTCTAATAATTTTTGCAGCTGCTCATGGAAATTGTAGAAATGTGAAGGAAAGAAGAGAAGAGGAATTTAAGTTGCATCCACCAAATGATCTGGCCTAATCCATGTAACTGCAAAGCAAAGCTGGTACGAGTCGAATTTTTTTTGTAATCTATTTTTGTTTCAATACTATAAGTTATTAATATTAAAAAAAAAAATTGCTTTTGAGAGGCCGAACTTTTCTCTCAAATAAACCCTAGCGCCGCAAACAAAATTTAATCCGATCTCCCTCTTTCGTGGCCGGTTTATGTCACCGTCACCGTGAGCGGGAACTCCTTTACCTTCTCTTGCTTCAGATCCTCTTTGATTGGTATTTTTCTTGCAGATTGTGGATAAATTTGGAATCTCTTTGGTCCATAAGAGGGTGGGTGTGAAAGCTTCGGGTCTGCGTTGTTGGTTCAGTTCGCTGGTGAGTCACTCTGGCTCAATGTGGTTCTCGTCTAAGCTGCTTAAGGACGGTGGTTAGGTCGGGATCTAGAGAGTTCTGATGTCATCTTCTCGCTTCGTTCAGTGCTCTTTTCAGCCTCTACGCTTTTGGGTAGCTATGTAGTAGTAGTCTTGTTTGGGTCTTGATGATTACTGATTACGGTTGTGACTTGCCTCTGGTGAGGTTTTGAGGACGTGTCTCTAAAGGATGGTTCGTCATTGCTTCTTCTCATCTCTGTATCCGGTCAGACTTCTGCGGCGGCTCCTTTGCCTCCTCTCTCCTCCGCTTCTGGTGAGGGATTTGGTTCGATTTACCTCTTCTTTTTCTCGGTTGGAGCTTCCTTTGCCTCTCTCCTCTGTTTCCTGTCAATGCTTGGATGTTGTTGTCTCTGTGTATGTGTTGTTGCTTCGGTTCAGTTGCCGGTCCTTGCTCTGCCTCTGTCGTTGGTCTTCGGTCTTTTCATGTGCTCTCCCGTCGTCTCTTCTTGATGTTTCTTCCCTCTTCTCCGCATCTCGGTAGGGTGTGAGTGGTTTGAAGACTCTCGGGCCCTTGACTCTTCAGGTGATGTCTCTGTTTCTATCCCCCAACTCGCCTGCTGGGTTTAAAGCTCCAGCTGCCTCTTCCGGTTGAAGCCTGGAGCCATTGCATTGTTCGAGTTATTGTTGTAGGGTGTACTGATTGATTTGGGAATTGTTAGTGTGAAAAAGGGCCACTGTAGGGGTTGGTCTCTTTGGGCGTTGTGTCTTCCCCTTTCTTTATCAACGCTGGATTTGGCTTGCGTCGTCTACAGCCCCTGCTTGTAGCTACCTCTTCTAAGGTTGTTATTGGTTCTTCTTGTGGCAGTAAGTGAGTTCCAAGCGCCTGCTCTTTGTGTTTGAGGTCTGTGTAGGTTGATTTGGTTGCTGTTAGGTCTTGCTTATGTGGTTTTTTCACTTATAATGGGGTCTCATTGACGTTAAAGCTTGCTCTGGATTCGGTCAATTTTGTTCCCCGAGTTATGTTTGTGGGCAGCCCTACTTTGTGTTTCAAAGGATCAGATTCGTGCTCCTTGGTTGGCCCTCTTCTAAGTCTAGTCTCTCCCTCTCGGCATGTAGGGGTCACCAGACTTCTTTGAGAGTACTATTTGGGCATTCCTTTTTCCATGCCCAATGGTTTGTGTTATCACTCAATGATACTTGGGATTGGACGATGGGTTCGGGTCTATGAGTTGAAGTATATAATTTTTGTATCCTTAGTTAAATTCTGTCATTCCTCTATATGTTGCTCTTATGTACTATTTTACCATGTTGTAATTTTTCACCTGCTTTTAATAGAACTAGAAAACACCCTTTGTCGAATAAAATTTGATTAGTTGTTCATACCTAAATAAAGTTCACCGAACGATCCACTACCGAGTTTCTTGTCCAACTTAAACTTTCCGCTGATGATGTGATCCATCTTCTGATTTCAATCCATCTTTTTCGATTCCGATGCAAACATAAAATCACGACTTTAACAAGAAGCCACAATCCGATTCACCAGTCGGAACGACTAAATAACAAACCCATCAGTAAAACACAATCGCACATACACCAAATACTGGAAATCGCATGAGACTCAATCCACTCGAAAAAAATTTCTTCGAAATCGCACGAGCCTCAACCCAGTCGAAGAAATATTCTTGTTTTACGGTTCAGACCGCCAATCCGTGATCCGTGACGGGTTGAACCGCATAGATCCGTGAACCGCTATGGATCGGACCGCGAGACCCGCAATTACATTGACATGTGAAATATTGTCCAAATCCACTCCATCACGGATTTACTTGGGCTTGACCCGCGGATTAAGGCCCGTTTTGACATTTATAGCAGCAATATACGTTTTTTTTGGGAGATAATTTCATCATCTAGACATTAATATTTTATTTTAGAAAAGCAAGAAGAAAGTCACAAAGATCGAGCATGATTGTCCATTTTTCTCACATTCAATGCTTTTCTTTCCAGTTTCCACTCATTTGTCTTCATCTCCTTGTTTTTCTAACTTAACCCATAAAGCCATCACGCAAAAAAACACATCACACAAATACTGTATTCTTCTTCTTCTTCTCCTCTCTTCTTCCTTTTATGCATCTCTGTTGTATCCGCCGTTCAACTATACCTCTCCCTTCTCCCACATAAACCATTTACCCAACGACCCTTACCACTTTCTCCGCCGTCTCGCCAACGCATCCATCGATAGCCTCCGCCGTCTCGCCAACGCATCCATCGATAGAACTTCCATAAGACCCGATGAAGTTGCTCTCTCCGACTTCACAAACACCGCATCCACCTCAGTCGTGAATTTCTCTTTCTCCTTGGACTTCTGGCGAATGCTCGGTTCCTTCAGCTTCGGGACGCCGTTGTACTTGTAGACAAATTCCTTTAGTCTTTGACACTGGAAGCCTTCTCTGGTTCCTTTGTATCTCGAGGTATCTCTGTCCCAACTGCAATACCTATATGTAGAGACTGAATGGACATTAAGACCTCAAGAGAAGAATCAATGAAGAGCTAAATGTATTAGTCCAATGTATATACATATACATCTATATTGCCTTGGTATTTAAATCGCGGTTAGTAGATGCCTTCGTTTTTTGGACAATATATCTTCCTTGTGCTCAACCTTGGAATATCAGACTGGCCAATCAGAAGAGAAAATTGCCTACCAAAAATGACTCTCGGGCGTCTCCGTAGATCATAGTAGTCGTACTTCTCCACCTACAAAGAGATTTGCCAGAATATGTTATTTAAAAGAGCAATGAAAGACAAAACTACCATAAGGAAGAAACTAAATAACTACTCTTCCCATAGAAGTTATTCATTTAGTTGTGAGAATGTAATGAAAATGAAGAATATTATATAAAATCTCAGAAGTTGATTCCACCATCTCATTATGTTCGTCAGTTAGCATTTTACCTAATTCCAAAAAATTTCAAATGATACAAAATATTACTTAAGTCATGATGAGTAAAAGAACCCTTATTTATCAATGGCCTTCACTTATTGTTTGATGAATCAACATGTAATATGAGATCCAGTGCATAATCAATCCACAGAGATTGAAATCATCACTTATATGATCTTCATCAACTTAACAGAAACTCATTGACCATAAGATGGATGATGTAACATCAACTGAAAAATAAGACACATGAAAACCCTTAAGTGAATTGTGGAAGAGCATTAACTTCAAACACATAGAGAAAACACCTTTACCTCGCATAATCTCAGCTTATAACCAACTTCAACTTTTTGCAAAAACTGAGGCATACAACCTTTGTAAAACTCATCTATTGCTTCCTCATCCAAGAAAGATGAATGTCTTTCATCTACAATGATAAGAGCATACATTGATGTTTTAACCATGGGACCTCTGAATACAATTTTGAAATATTACTTTTATAAAGTCTATAAACATGTTGGGTATAAACAAAGAGATTTCAATAAAAAGCAGATCTTTGTGTCATGGAAATCCCTAGATATAACATACTTGTCAACAGAGTAGCAAATTCTTTAGATGTCAGTAATAGTTACCATATTTCAGTAAAGACTCTTAAGTGCTTGTCGTTCATAGAGAAACACCTTGTTACCGAGATCTGAAAAGTCTGGGCCGAATTATCTGTGAGATCATGCACCTTCACGGTTATATGTTCAGAGGTTACGATTATAAGCGCGTCGATATTAGCGGCTGGTAACTAACATCGGAGACTCATTACCATCCTACAGATCTCTCCTAGGTTCGTTGCCTATCTGCAAAAGCAGCACCCAATCACGCTTTAGAAGATCTTTTCATTTATTTCCCAATCCGTGGATTCGAACTTGATCGAAATTCTAAATAGGAGTTATAATAGAAAATAAGAAACTAACTAACCGGTGAAGGAGACGAAGCGAGGGACGAAGAAGACGTATGTCTCGCCGCCATGGTAAGGTCGAATGATTCTGCCGTCGTAGCTACAGAGAATTTAATGGTGGTTGGATTCGGCGAGGCTTATTGGAAGCTTAGAGGAGGTGTATGGCTTTTCTTCAAGCCAATCGATTATGAAGCTTGGATAGTAAAGACAGGTAGAAGATGAGAATTCAAGTGTAAGGAAGATGAAGATGGATAACATATTTAATTGACTGCTCGCTTATTCATCTTCTCTGCACATAATCTTTTCATCTTCCCTACATATAATATTTTCTTCTTTTCGTCGGTTTTGCTTTTTTGTTTGAGAGCGTTTTTAAAAAAATAATTGGGGACACGTATTAATCATAGAGAACTCCACGTGACACTCAAATGGAGAATGCTGGACTTTTGTTATACGGTAGATGCTCTTTATCAAAAAAAAAAAAAAAAAAAAAAAACTATTAAGTTATTTCTTTTCAAATTTATTTCATTCTAAAAGGTATTGACCGACTAGAAACCACAATTGTGCTCTGTTTTAGTTTTATAAAAAGTACAGTAGATATTGAAACATATTCTTCATGTAGTTGTCGTAAAAGATCACCAAGGAGGAGCAATCTTGGAATTTGAGTTTCACCGGAGAGAAAGAAGCTATATGACTAGACGGTAAGGTTATCCACTGATATCAAGATTTTTGTCTGCATGGACATGGTTGTGGAGAAGAGATATACAACCAGAAGTTGCAAAAACTTTCCCAGCCATTTATTCCCTTTTTTTCTTTTTTTTCTTGCACTCTTACTTCTTTTGACCGAAAATTCATATGTTCAAAAACTTGGTCAAAATTTTTTCTTATCCATTCATTGGTCACTACTTAGTGGTTTAAGTTGAAATAAAAATCAGTTTCAAAAAACTTGAAAATAACATTAGTTATGTTTTTTTTTTTTTTTTAAAGTTGAGTAATAATACAAAATATTGTTTTGTAAGACTATGTATAATGGTTGTTTTTTCAACACCCTCTTTTTTACTTTTTAACACTCCACATCATCTTTTCTATTCCACCTAATAATTTAACATCCATTCAATTTTTATCTTCCACCTAATAATTCAACATCCATTCAATTTTTATCTTCTACAATAGTTTTGTTTAATAAAATTCTATACCCTATCCCACCATTTTTAAAATAAAACTATTTTGGAATTGGTTGAAAGATTGGTTTTAAAATTGATAATTGTTGGGATTTGAGTAGTTAAAAGAGTAATTAGAAGAATTTTGGGGTTAAAAAGTTATTGTTGGGATCCATTTCCATGAAAAAGATGTTTAAAACTGTAAATAAGAGTTTATTGGAGACTAATATAAAAATTAAAGTAAAAAAATGTGTTTTTTTGTGTGTCCAAATCAAATGAAACTAGTATTATTTATAGAGAATAAAAAATGACGAATTTTGGTATTAAAGTTTTTAAAAAAAATAATTTACTATCAAATAATGCACTACCAATAATTAGGATGAGATAAAATTCTCAAAAATCTCAGCAACTAATCAGAACATAACATGTGGTCCAATAAAATTTATTCTGCGCATGGGACCGTTTGACGCATGCTACAGGCAGTTGCTGGGCGTATGCTCTACATGTACTATGCGTGTCCAGCCAGAGAACGCCATGTGGCGCTGGTGGCCCCTTTTTCTGATTTCAACGTGTTGTAATTTTACAACTCTAATTTTGCCACATATTAATAATACATTTTATCAATTACCTATTAAACCTATTCAACAGTTGATATTTTTTTCCCGTGCTAAATGGGGTCAAACGCTTTTGTAATTTATGATAAATGCACTTTAAAACAACTAATAATTTTATTTTACAAAGTTTCTCAAAATATAAATTGAATTATGATATAACAAAAATATTGATTACCCCTGCATAGCAGGCCTTAATGCTAGTAGGATAATAAATTACAAGAAGTGGATGACTCTTAATGCCTAGGCAACCGCCGTAACCTAGACTATTGTTAGACTATCTCCAATGTATTTCTCTATTTTCTACTCTAAAATAGAGTAAAAAATAGCATTCCTCTATTTTCTCTCCAATGTATTCTATTCTTCTATTTTAGAGGAATGCTATTTCTTCCTCTATTTTAGAATAAGACAAAAGATTCCTCTATTTTCTCCTCCAAATATAGAGCAAAAAATAACATTATCTATTTTAGAGTTGGAAATAGAGATGGGTTGGAGAGAAAAATAGAGAAAAGCTATTTTTTACTCTATTTTAGAGTAGAAAATAGAGGTGGGTTGGAAATGCCCTTAGAACACTAGTTTAAATTTTTCTTTGGTTCGGTTTTCACCAAAAAACTACTCTTTAATCATCTTAATATCTTAATATTATTTGTGAAATAATTTTGGAGAAAACGTTTACGTGTCATCTCCACAATCAATCTCACTAAAAAAATTATGAGGTGACTTGAAAAAGTATGATTTGGTTTAAAAAGTAATGACATGACAAATTTTTAAAGGAATTTTCGATTATAAATTTAAATTAATCATAACTAAATCTCCTACGAAATCTTTTCTAACTAAATTTATAATTATTTCTTTAAAATTAAATTTGAAATTAACGAAAACCAAATACTTATCAAATTTTGTGGCTGAACTACCAAAAAGATACGTATTCTTTTAATTAACATATTTAAAAACGTTTAATTACTACTTTTTCTTACATATTGAAATTTGACCCAAAAATACATAAAGCTATGAAGTTTGATGGAATTTGACCAACCAATGAGCGGTTCTTATAATGTCTTAAAGTATCCCTTAACATTATTTGTGAAGTGATTTTTGAGAAAATGCTTACGTATCACCACCACAATCTCTCTTACCAAAAGAATTATGAGGTGGCTTGAAAAAGTATGATTCGGCTTAAAAAATAATGACATGGAAAATTTCCTTAACATTATTTGTGAAGTAATTTTGGAAAAACGCTTACATGTTACCTCTACAATCACTCTCACCAAAAAAATTATGACGTGACTTGAAAAAAATGATTTGGCTTAAAAAATAATGACATGGCAAAATTTTAAAGGAATTTTCAATTATAAATTTAAATTAGTCATAACTAAATTTCCTATGAAATCTTTAATAACTAAATTTATATTTATTTCTTTAAAATTTTAATTTGAAATTAACAAAAACCATATATTCCATAAGTAAATACTTGCCAAATTTTGTAACTGAACTACCAAAACAAATACGTATTATAAATTTTGAAAAATACCACTTTTGAAATACCCCTTTTCAAAAATGCAACCCTTCTAAAATCTTTTCAAAACTGCCATTAAAATTATATCATTTACCCGAAATAACCTTTAAATTTAGGTTAACTATTTTAGGTTTAGGATTTAGTTTTAGGGTTTAGGATTTATTAGGGGTCAAATCCCTAATCCCTATAAAACCCAAAACCTAGACCATAATTCCTATAAAATCCTAATTTCAATAAATAAAAATAATTTAGTCAATTTGCACTTAATGAGTAACATTTTTGTAAATGGATAACTCACAGTGGTATTTTTGAAAATGGACACACTAAAAGTGGCATTTTTGAAATTGTCCCTTCTTTTAATTACTAAATTTAAAAATATTTAATTACTACTTTTTATTACATATTGAAATTTGACCAAAAAAACGTAAATGTATGAATTTGATGGATTTTGACCAACCAATGAGCAGTTTTTATCATGCCTTAAAATATTTGTTTTATATATTTTTGCATTACTCATCTCAAGTATAAATTTTTTTAGTAAAAAGTAGTTAATTTTGTTTTTTAAATTCAATTAAAAAGTATTATCTAATCGAATTAATCCAAAATCTAAAACAAAAAATTTAAAATTTAAATTTATTTTCACTATTACTATATCTTTCTTAAAATAAAATTCCAATAAAAAGTATTTGGAAAAAAAAAATCCAAACCAGATTATAAAAAAATACCAAAAGATGAAGATAGTAAAAAAATGAAAAACGTTGGAGATGAAGAAAAAAAGTGAAAAATCTATATCAAATATTTTTTTCGAATTCTAAGATATAAAGTATGTTATTTTATTTTTAAAATATTATTTACAATTATGTATAACATGGATAAAGTATTTTAATACTCTATTTGTATCACTTTAGATGATGTTTAAGAATGTTGCACACACATTAAAAAACAAAATAAATAATATAATTTTTATGTACTTTGTACATTAAATAATCATTAATTATGTAAATAAAATTAATTCAACTAATCACAAAAATACAGTAAGATTCAAATAGTCACAAAAATAAAAGATATTAAATTTTTACCTAGAAAAATGAAAATATCAACTAATTTGATATTAAAAAAACATTTTCTAAAACATCAATTAATTTGATACAAAGAGAGTATGAGATAATAAACATATATCTAAAAAAGTTTTCAATAAATATCAAAAAATGATTTATACCATCTTATGCCGAATATCAAATTGCTTTAAATTTGTTTTTAAATTATTATCTCCGCGTTATACGTGGAAAATCACCTGGTTGACTATATGTTTAACCTTGACGTAATTTGAATCATTGGATAGATCCGCTTGGAAAATGCTAAACCCAAAATAAAACCGAATACAGTGTATCCGTTTTAACTAACATCGGCCAAGTTGGTTGGGAATCTTGGGATTTTCCAACGGAAGCACAATTAAGCCAACTAATCCAGGCCTAATTTACTAGGCCACGTAGGAGAAAATGGTCGATTTAATTCTCGATTATTTGCAATTGACACTTTTATTCCCTAATTATCATGGTTATACCTTTAATCCTGAATTTATCGTTGACTTTACAAATTGAAGACTGAAAAAAGTCCACGTTAAACGTTTAACAGAGATCGTTATTTTTTTTTAAGTCTAATTTTCAGGTGGTTGTATAATCTCCTTCGTTTTATGTGTGTTTTCCCCAAATTGAAAACTCAATCAGATTTGCTGGAATTTTAACCTAATCAGATTGCAAAAATCTGTTCAAGATAAATTTCGGTCTCTCTCTCTCTCTTGTTATGGACTCGTTCGCAATCGATCTCAACGCTACTCCAATGAAATTTTAAAACTTTATAATTAGATTCATAATTTTTTTTCTTCTGGGTTTCTCACACAAATCCGTTTTCAATTTAACGAAATTTTGCATTGCCAGGTGATTTGTTGATCCTAGGTTTTTTGTCCCTGAGTTTTTGGAATCGTGCTCGTAGTTCTTAACTTAGATATTACGATTGTTATAGGGTTTGTGGTTGCGCATGTACTTGCTGGATTTTATTGTTTTGGTTTGGTTTATGGGCTCCATTTTTCTTGGCGTTTCGAGTTTGATTGTGCCGGTGAGACTCTTGCGTTAGAGATCGATTCGGGTTCAGGTTGGTGAGAGAAACGGAGGGATTGATCCGGTTAAGTGATTGTGGCAGATAATTAAATTGGAGAGCTCAGGTAAGGATCCGATCGACGGAGAAATCGTTCCGGTTAGCTGATTGTAGCCCCAAATCTGAGACCTCGAACCTTGCCGAGACTCGCCGGAGAGGTAAATCCGGCTGATTGCGAGAAATCGGAGATCTTTTAACTGGGAGATTGTTGCCGGTAAAGCATCCATGATTCGGCCGGGATAATGGAGAGCTACGTGAGAGAAAACACCTTATCTCCATCGCAGTAAACCATCTTATGAAGAAATTGGAATCAGGCAAATCATCGAGATATTTACGAATCGCTTGCAGAGCCAAAAAAATCAACTGGGTAGAGAATCGCCTCTGTTAATAATCTGAATCGAAGCAGAAATATCAAACACCAAATCAACTGAGTAAATCTCATCATCTTCATCTTCTTCATCTTCGGACTTGGTCATTTAGAGTTTCAAGAAACAAAGACTATAATATCTACAGAGAGAAAAGTACAGAGAGAGGCTGTAAAGTGAAGAAAATGGATTTTCGTCTTCTGATTTCTCGTGAGAGGAAAAGTGAGGTTTGTGTGGTGGAAATGGAGGTGTTCTGGTGGGGAGCTTCCGTGAGAGTTTTAATGGCGGATTATCAAAAGATTAAAAAGGAAACTAAACAAAAAAGAAAGTTTTTTATTTTGAGCGAAAAGAAAGAGTGATCGAACATGAAAAAAGGGTTAACGGATCTCTGTTAAACGTTTAACGTGGATTTTTTTTTGTCTTCAATTTGTAAAGTCAACGGTAAATTCAGGATTAAAAGTGTAACCATGATAGTTGAAGAATAAAGATGTCAATTGCAAATAGTTGGGGATTGAATCGACCATTTTTCCGGCCAAGTAGGCCCAAATCTGTAAATGACATAAAATCAAAAGCTCAATTAGTGGAGCCCACCTTCTGGTTAAATCAGCGTGTCTAGAACCGATTCTCTCTCACCTGAAATGTTATCTCCGACCAAATCTCCGGCGCTAAGGAGGTGATGAATCGAGATGATATTCGCATAAGTAAGGTTCTTGGCTCTTCTTCGATGAGATATTCGCATACGTATGGAGGCGATTCCAGGATCTTCTCTTGCTTAGCTGAGCTTGGTGTTACATTAACTCTTATGTAAAAAGTCTAAGTTTAGATTCTTGTTGGCTGCTATCCAAATTAGCTTGATCTGAGAGAGTGTAGTATTTGTTGTTTGATAGGACTCTTGATCTTTTGAGAATATTGATTGCTTCTTGTTAGCTACTACTTACCATAATCTGTTTCTGCTGCAATGCACCTAGAGAGATTATCTCAAAGACTACAATGTATGTACTCTTTTTACAAATCGATATTCTCTCTGTTTTTCATTAAATTGATGTACGAGGGAATCTATTTGGACTGCCATGTGCGCATCCGCTATCTCCGCTGTTGTCTCTACATCACTTGGATGCGGTTGATCCATTCTTTCCAAAGATGAACCGAACGGAAGCCGTGGCTCATTTGTAGTTTCTGCAAGGATTTTGCAGCAAATCGTGTGCTACGATTCATCAAACTCAGTGACGATTTTTGTGGTGTGGGGTTATGCAATTCAAGTTTACGGAAGCCATAAATTCCTCCCGGATCTTCTCTCCCTCCAGAAAACCTTTCTAAATGGAGGGAGAGGGTCAGGCTATATGTTCAATGCAAGAGATCCAAGGGACCGTTGTGGTAGACCACTGGTATTTTTTCTAGACAGCGTTGGATCAGATGGAACCAGAGGAACGTGGAGTAACTATACGCGATATAGTGTGGAGAATTGTCGCAGAGCTGAAGCTAATTATGCATCTAAAACAGGTCTGAGTACTGTCCTATAAACTTCAGCTTGATGTTGAACAGATTTAGTATAATTACCTCCTTACTTGTCACAAAAGTGCAGTAATTTAAGTCTAGAGATACTTTTGTAGTTACACTCTTTACTATGACACTCTCAGATGAAGGCTCCACGTCGCCAATGCTGCGATATCACTCCATCATATAAGGAATCAATGGTCATTAGCATAAGGCATGTATGGAAGATGAGCTAATTGCAATGAAAAGTTAAGCTTTTTGTTTTCAAAAGGAGTCCATGAATGACAAAGTTTTAACTAAAAGCCCGAGAGCGAAAATCCCATGGATTCTTGCTCAAAAACGAATGGTGCACTACAGAGTAACTTATTAAGCTTTCCTCCCTAAACTGTTTCAGTTCCGCTTCTCAGTATCTCAGGATCTTGCTTTAAAAGTAGAGATCAGTATTGTTTTTTCTTCTTATAATTTTCTTTTTTATCTAGAAACATACAAACCTAACATTAATAGTAGACGGCAAGTTTTAATATATAATGCTAATTGTAGATGAAACTAATTAGTTGGAATCTTATCATATTTGATATAAAAAAAAAACAAAGAGTCTTGTAAATTATAATAGAAATTAACATTTCCTTCATTTTTGGTTTGGCACCGTACAAATCGTGTGATTGTAACTCAGTCATACCCTTTTGTCGCCGCAAATACCAAGTCTCAGATCCGTTACAAACTGTAAACATTTCTTCTAGAAGCTGAATTTGTCAATCGAAATTCCTATAAGATAACCAAAAACTATAAACTATCTTATTATATAAAGCTTAATGCGTCAAACTTCGTAATTAAAACGATCGTGACACGTGTCAGTCGGTCGATCAGATTTTGACACATGTAATTTTTTCCAATTAGATTTTGACATGTGTCATACAAATCTTATTTTTTTTTTAAATTTATATATTTGTATTTATCAAGTAGATTATAAAAATCAACATATATCAAAAACAATTTAGTTTCTAATAAATAAGATCAGATTTTGACACATGTAATTTTTTCCAATTAGATTTTGACATGTGTCAACAATTTTTTTTTTTTTTAAAACTTATATATTTGTATTTATCAAGTAAATTATAAAAATAAACATATATATAAAAAAATCAGTTTCTAATAAATAATTCATTAAAATAATTAGTTGATAAACATGGTTTATTCCTTTAAATATTGACTTTATTATATGTCTCGATTTTGTTTTTTCGTACAAACATTCTTTTTTCCCTCTTTTTCTTTACGTTTATTAAGATGAATTAGGATTCAAAATTGTCTCATTAGAATATTAATTAATATACGTGTAAAATTTTTTTGAGTTCAAATAGATTTAGGTTTACATACCCAAATCTTCAAAAATTATAATATTTTACCTTTATATAACAAGTTTTTGTGTTCTCTCAATCTTCTCACCAAAAATTTCAAACTTCAATAATCTCTTCCACAAATTTTATTTCAGCATTTTTATTATAAAAAACCATCGATTATTCTATTATTCGATAAAAACAACATATCTCAACATTTTCCAATTAACTTATTTTAGTAATTCATAAAAAAGTAAATAAGCTACATATATATACGCTTACATATATTTTGATTTTAAATAGAAATAGATATGATAAAAAATCAAACATATTTTCTCTTTAGAATATTAAATACACGTGTAAAAATCTTTTGAATAGAATTAGGTTTACATACCCAAATCTTTAAAGATTATAATATTTCACCTTTATTTAAACAATTTTGTACTCTCTCGATCTTCCCACCAAGCAATTTAAAATTTCAATAACCTCTTCTAAATTTTTGTTTTCAATTAATTTTAGCCACATGTTAAAATAAATATTTCCATTTAAAAAAAATCTAATATCATTATATTTTGAAATCAGACTTAAAAAATGTACATTGTATTGTAGTTTTTTTAAAGACTTACCACTACGTAGACATCCTAAATATTGTAAAATTGATGTATGAGAAGAAAATTATTTTGAAAGTTTCTGATGTTGTGAAAATTATAAAAAGTAAGAAACCAAGTGATGAAACACATATAATTCATTTTTCATTAGAAGAAAGATAATACTTGATTCATAAGTGAAAAAAAAAATTCAAATATGATTAAAAAATGTGAGTAAGTCTAATTCAAATAAAAATACGTAAATCGATTTGTCAAAAGTTAAAAAAAAAGACATATGAGTAGTTACATAATAAAAAGTAAACATAATTTAAGTAGGAATAGGAAAAACTAATAATTTAAAAATATGTAAAAAAATTAATTGAAAATTCAGTTAATATAAAAAAAGCAGGAGAATCAAAATCAATAAATAATTTGTAAGCTTTTCTATGAGTGATTTCACATCGACGTTTTCAATTTTATTATATTTATTTTTACGGATGATATGATTTTGTTTTCCATTTTTGTGCAGTTTATAAAATATTAAAGGAGTCAAAACAATTCAACTAAAACATGAGAATAAATTCATCAAGATTTTAAAAATGGATTAAAAGGTAATATTAATTCAAATAGAATAGAAAAACTAATAATTTGAAAGTATGTGATAAAATTTAATTGAAAACCAAATAATAAAATAATCAAAGTAAATAAATAAATGTTATACTTCTGAATTAGTGGTTTTGCATCAGCGTTTTCAATTTTATTTTATTTATTTTTACATGTGATTTAATTTTGATTTCTACTTTTAATTGATTAACTTTTTTACGGGTTATAAAATATTAGATTACAAACCCGCATATATGCGGGTCCTTTATCTAGTAAATATATAAAAAGTCATCTCCATTCAATATCCGAGTCTCCTGCAAACATCTATAAAGAAACAACCCCCTGTAGAAAAAAACAAATAAAAAATCAAGAACAATGTCTGTATCAAAACGCTTCGTTTTGGTCCCTACCTTGGCCGTAGTGGCCATACAACTTCTCTTTACAAGAAGCGTTTCATCCTCAAGGGAAGTACAAGCCGGGAAGTGAGTACGAGAAAGACCTCACAAATATCATCCATTCCATCCCTCAGTAATTTTAGCAGCGGTTTCAAAATGATGTCCCTTGGTGAAGGTCCTAATTTCGTCTCTGTCATCCAGCAGTGCCGCGGTGACTCCTACGGGCCCAAATGCCGCTCTTGCTATGCCACCGCCCTCTCTGGGGTAACTTCACTTCAACATTATTGATTAGATGTCACATATTTACATGTATAAATGCGCGTGCACACACACATGTCAATTTTTGTTACATTTTGACGGAAATATATAATAAATTAGTCCGCACAATGTTTTTATTGATTGTGGCATTGATATGCAAAATGTATATGACAGCGTCGTAGGAGATGTCCAAAATATAAGGGGAGAATAATATGGTACGACCAATGTGTGAATAAACAAAGAAAAGGAATTTAGACTGAAATTTCAATATTATTCAACTTGTCTCTTCTCGTTACACAGAGGTTTCTTTTATACAACTCAAGGAACTTTCTAGACCTAATCCTCAATAATAGGATCTTAAGACATCTGTCAAACATCTAGCCATACTCTGAAGATAAGATAGAATCAAATTTGTTATTCAGTACAATCGAACAGCTCTCTCCAGCTGGTTTTTCCGATTTGCTTTTTCTGTACCATCGTCGATTTGTCGCTTATTGCAGAGCTAGAAGATGACCGTTGCTGAGTCATGGGCTTGATGACTTTCTTTATATGTGTTGGGCCTTGGTCTTCATTTGCATTCTGGCCCATTTTGTTGTTATCACTTACATCCCCCCGCAAACTGATGGTGGGAGAAATTCCGACATTCAATTTGGAATGCAAGAATTAAAAAGATTATCGTGGAAGAGATTTTGTGAAGATATCTGCAAGTTGTAGAGCAGCAGGTATGTGTTGGATTTCTAGAACACCAAGAGCCACCCTCTCTCGAACGTAATGGTAATCAACTTCGAAGTGTTTCGATCTGTTGTGAATAACTGGATTGGCTGTTAAATGCACTGCTGAAAGGTTATCACATTGAAGAAGAGCAGGCTTGGACTGAGGAATCCTCAAATCACGAAGAACAGCTGAGATCCAAGTGAGTTCAGAGGCAGTGGTTGCAAGTGCCCTGTATTCAGCTTCCGTAGAAGACCGAGAGACCGTCGGTTGTCTTTTTGCAGACCATGATATTATGTTGGAGCCAAGAAGAGCACAGAAACCTGTCGTTGATCTTCGTGTGTCTTGACATCCTGCCCAATCACTATCGCTGTAAGAAACCAAATCCAGAGCACTGTTTTTGGAGAGGTGAAGACCCATGTTAGATGTTCCTCGGAGATAGCGGAGAGTTCGTTTTAACAATCCAAAATCTGATTCGGTTGGAGAGTGCATTCGTTGACAGATGAAATTGACGGCAAACTGGATATCAGGCCGAGTAATCGTTAGATACTGTAATTTTCCAGCAAGGCTTCGAAAATAGCTTGGTTCAGAGAACAACTGTTTATCACGGAAGACATGATCAAGCCGTAATGGCAGAGGAGTGTGCATAGGATTGCAGTTTGACATGTTGGCTTGATGAAGAATTTCTTCAACATACTTCGTTTGACTGAGGAACATACCATTAGGATGAGACTGAGCCTGGATTCCGAGAAAATAATGAAGATTTCCCAAGTCTTTCATAGCGAATCTGCCACTAAGCTCTGTAATCAGAGATTTGAAGAGATCCGGATTGGAACCAGTAAGCAGAATATCATCAACATATAGTAGCAATACCAAAGTATCTCCATTGTGATGATACACGAATAGAGAAGGATCAGCTTTACTGCAAACAAAACCATACTCAATCAAAAAATGGCTGAACTTATCGAACCATGCTCTTGGAGCTTGTTTAAGACCGTAGAGTGCTTTCTTCAATGAACATATATGATTAGGAAGATCCTGATCTTCAAATCCTGGTGGTTGGACCATATAGACTGGTTCTTGTAATTCACCATGTAGGAATGCATTCTTGACATCGAGTTGAGTGATGTTCCAATCCTTTGCAGTTGCAACAGCAAAAACAATCCGAATGGTGGATGTTCGTACCACGGGACTATAAGTTTCAATAAAATCCACACCTTCTTCTTGAGCAAATCCCTTGGCAACAAGTCTCGCTTTGAGTTTGTTGAGAGAACCATCAGCATTTAGCTTGACTGTGAATATCCAACGACACCCTAGAATATTCATCTCAACTGTTGCAGGGATCAATGACCATGTATCATTCTGATAGATAGACTCCAGTTCTTCAATCATGGCCTGACGCCATCCTTGATGAGCTAAAGCTTCTGCAACAGAGTTAGGTAAAGAGGGAATAGTCCTGCTTGCAGTAAGAGCGTACCTGGGGTTTGGTTTTCGAATGCCAACCTTTGATCTCGTAGTCATAGGATGCATCTGTGTATTTACCACTTGTTCTTCTGATTCTGAAATTGTAGTCTCTGTGTTGATGACCACTTGGTTTGCTGGTTCTGAAACTGAATTCTCTATGTCAATCAACGGTTCTTCGGGTTCTCTTTCAACAGGTTGGTTGAGTTCCTCAAACATTCCAGGTGAAGAAGATCTAGGACCAGAAGCAGTTTGTGCTATTGGTAAGTCTTGAGGATAATTAGCAACCTGATGTGGAAGAGTTGGTAAATGTTGCGGAACCGGAGCCTGATTTTCTGCTGATTGCCATGCCTGAAGCAGACCAGTGTGGTGTTGGTGAGCTAAATGCTTGTATTTGTTGGTGAAGGGAAAGCAAAGCTCATCAAAGATCACATGAAGACACACATATATACGACCTGTTGGAGGATAGAGACAACGATATCCTTTGTATTGAGCGTGATATCCCAAGAATACGCATTGAAGAGAGCGAGGATCAAACTTGTGTTGAGCAAAAGGTCGAAGACAGGGATAGCAGGCTGAACCAAAAACCCGAAGAAACGTGTAGTCTGGTGGTTTCTTGAACAGAATTTCAAATGGACTCTTCTGTTTCAGAGAAGCTGAAGGCAACAAATTAGAGATGAAGTTGGCCGAGTAAAAGGCTTCTACCCAATATTTCAGAGGCGTTTTGCTGTGAAAAAGCATTGAAAGGCCAAGTTCAGTGAGATGACGATGCTTTCGTTCAGCAATCCCATTTTGTTGTGGAGTTGATGGACAAGACAGGAGATGAATAATACCATGATCTCTAAGATGTTTCCTGAAACTTGTACTCATAAACTCTCCTCCACCATCACTGTGAAACACTTTGAGTTTCTTATTAAACTGATTTTCAACTTGTTTTTGGAAGGCAACAAACACACTATAGAAATCAGACTTAAGCTTTAGAGGAAACATCCATGAATATCGAGAGGATTGATCCACAAAAACAACATAATACTTGAACCCTTGAACAGAAACAACTGGAGAGGGACCCCAAAGATCACAATTTATTCGATCAAGTGGTTCCATTACACTAGATTCAGAATAAGAAAAAGGAAGTTGAGAACTCTTTCTCATTTGACAAGGTTCACAAACGAGAGAAGTGCTGATCTTATTGATAGAGATTGCCTTGCTGGATTTAAGAAGTTGCAGAATCTGAAAGTTGGCGTGTCCAAGACGTTGATGCCAAATGATGTCACTAGCAGCACACTGTCGGTTTGAGTAAAAAGCCACGAATTCTGGATTCTGCAACACATAGAGACCCTCACGACGTAGTCCCCTTGTCACCACTTTCTGAGTATCGAGATCAATAACATAGACAGCATTAGCATCAAAGAATACTCCACAAGGATAATCCTCACAAAGTTTCGATACTGACAGTAATGATTTCTGCATTGATGGACAAACAAGAACATCGCAAAGAGGAATGCTACCTGTAGCAGTGGTGAGGGTAGTGGAACCAACGTGAGTAATGGGGTGAAAATTACCATCTGCGACCATCACCGTCTCTGAGCCATTGTAAGGTGCCACATTTTGTAGAGGTACAGTGGTAGAAGTGATGTGTGCAGAGGCGCCAGAGTCGGGAAACCATTCCTGACCAGTAGCATCAGATACTTGGTAAGCAGCAAGAGCTTGAGGAGTGTCATCACTCTGATAAGCATTGTCAAAGCGATTCCAACACTTAAGAGCAGAGTGCCCAATACGACCACAGATTTGACAAACCGATCGTGTGTTATTTGATTCTGAAGATCCCTGAGATTGGTTCCAGCCAGAAGAGTTGACTTGTTGCGTAAAACCCCGGCCTCGAGTGGAGAATCCACCCCGGCCTCTGCTTCTGAAACGAGAATATGAGTTTCCACGACCTCTGTATCCTTGTGCTGAGTGGTGTGGCTTCTGAACTTGAAATGCCGTAAAAGGAGTGACATCAGCCGGAGTTTCATAAGACTGAAGATGGGTGTGAAAACCGGAGATTTCGGAGACAACATCATTGAAGTTTGGTGTGGGAAAATGAGACATAGAGCTCTGAACTACCGTAGAGATCGGATCGTATTCCCGACCCAAACCATTGAGGAAATTGAAGATCTTCATGGATCCTTCGACTGGCTTTCCAATAGAGCTGAGTTGATCACAAATGGCCCGGAATTCTCGACAATAAACTGGAAACTCTTTGCTCCGATTTGACAGCAACTGGAGCCGGCGACGGAGGTCGAACTCTCTAGCAACAGAACTTTTGTTGAAATTATCGGCGAGAGAGAGCCAAACATCTTGAGATGTGGCTAGACCATAAACATAACCGAGCACTTCTTCCATGAGAGTGCCAAAGATCCATGACTTGATGAGTTGATCAGTACAAGTCCAAGCTTCAAAGGCTGGATTTGGAGACGTGATGACAACATCATTGACCGTGGCTGTGACAGTAACCGCCGGTGGGACTATTTGGCCAGTGACAAAGCCAAGTAGTTTATGACTGCGAAGGAGAGACTCAAACTGAGTCTTCCAGAGAAGATAGTTGCTATCATTGAGCTTTAGTGTGACCAAACTAGAGACATGGAGATTAGAAGGAAAGGGGTAAGGATCGAGAGCCTCAGCCATGACGGCACCTGTTAGAGTTTTAGGAGTGCTCTGATACCATGTGAATAAACAAAGAAAAGGAATTTAGACTGAAATTTCAATATTATTCAACTTGTCTCTTCTCGTTACTCAGAGATTTCTTTTATACAACTCAAGGAACTTTCTAGACCTAATCCTCATTAATAGAATCTTAAGACATCTGTCAAACATCTAGCCATACTCTGAAGATAAGATAGAATCAAATTTGTTATTCAGTACAATCGAACAACTCTTTCCAGCTGGTTTTTCCGATTTGCTTTTTCTGTACCATCGTCGATTTGTCGCTTGTTGCAGAGCTAGAAGATGACCGTTGCTGAGTCATGGGCTTGATGACTTTCTTTATATGTGTTGGGCCTTGGTCTTCATTTGCATTCTGGCCCATTTTGTTGTTATCACTTACACAATGTTTTCTCGAGTTTTCTGCGATAGATTCAATACGGAAGATCGATTACGATAACAATTTTTGTATGGCCAACGCAAAGAAGGTGAGCGGCAATCATGAGTTGTTCGACACTAAATGGATGGAACTCCTCGACAATCTGACAGTTACAGCCATTAAAAAACCAGACAATGACCCGACAGTGCTGTACGCTGCAGGGGTGGAAAGGCTAAAGAAGCTGTACGGAATGGTGCAGTGTACGGGAGATATATCGAGTAAGGGTTGTCAGGAGTGTTTTGCATATCATTTGGTGCATTTTCAAGATTGCTTGTACGGTAAACAAGGAGGGAGAGTTTTGGGTAAGAGCTGTAACTTTAGGTTTGAGCTTTACCCTTTTTTTTGATACCAAGGTCGGTTCTAAATGAAAAAAAAATGTGTCTTGTAGATTTTTTTGGTAAGCTTTTAATTTTATTTTTTTTCTTACTAGATACAAATTTATCATTTTATGTAGAAAATATTATGTAGAAAACATCATATATATGATATAGTTTACATTAATTTATATAGCGCTTAAAAAAACTATTCTAAATAATTTATTTTTGAAAATTTCGTGTAATTTTTTGTTTTTCAGTAAATTTCTAAACTATTTCAAGGAAATCCTAGATTAAACAGAGAAACATTGCATTGATTTGTTTGAAAATTAGAACATAACTATATTTACTCATGGTAAGTTAGTTGAAAATTATTGATAATTAATAGAACAAAGTAAACAAGCTTAAAAACTCATCAAAATGTTGACCAAAGAATTGACCAAAGAAGACAAGAAAAAAGAAGCTCACCAAAATAACAAAAAGAAGACAAGAAAAAAGAAGCTCACCAAAAAGAAGCTCGCCAAAATACGAATTTATCATTCAATTTTATATGTGATAATAAAAATAAGAGATATTTTGAAAAATACTTTTTTGTGATATCTTTTTAAAAAAATATTCCTGTTTGAAAATATTTTCAAGAATACTCATTTTATATATTTTAATAAGTTTTTTATACAGTTTTATAAGATCATATATAAAAATATATAAATTTTAAAATATTCATACTAAGATAATTATGGTAATAAAAAATATTTATAAAAATTTATAAGTTATGTTTTAAATTTTTATAAATATTATTTATTACCATAATTACCATATTTATACAATCTATATATGCCCTTATAAACTCTATAAAAAACTTATAAAAATGTATAAAAAACTTATAAAAATGCATAAAAAAATATTTTTGAAATTGATAACAACAAGAATTATTTTTGGAAAATGGTATCACAAAATGAGTATTTTTGAAATTTCCCCTAAAAATAATAAGACTCAGATGCAAACTTTAGTTTTTGGTTTTGAGATGAAATAATTTTAGTTTTAACTATATACTAATTTTATGTGCTGATATATAGTATTCACACTAATAAATTTTTTATTAAACTACCTTCATATTACATATTTTTATAATTTTTTACTGTTATAAAATTTAGAACAGTCCTGCATGACGCGTTCATGGTCGGTTGAGTACAGTGAACAAAGGTCTGAGAGTTGTGACGGGCCAATTATAAAAATAGGGTGCAGCATTTCTTTGAACCAACGTTTTACATATGAGGAAATTAGGTGGGATAACCATGAAAAAAACATAATTAAAAACTAACCAAACTCCCTATGTGGCACAATCTTAGCTACTAGTTTAGGAGTTTTGGTTAGTTTTTAAATTTTTTTTTGTTTTTATGGATATCTCACAAATTAACTTTTTATATTTTGAGATAAAAGAAATTAAAAAATTATAACATAGTGTTGTAAATTCGTATATGAAGAACAATAAAGAAAACAAATCCGAAAGAGATTATATACAAAACTTATTGAAGTGAATAAGTTTTATTTAGATTAAAAAAAAAACTAATTGTATGACTTATATTTTTACAAACTCTTATGACTCATATATATAAGTCTCAAAAATTCGATATATCTAAAAATAAAAAATATTTCTAATTCTAAGATATATCTATATGGCTAGACAAGCCAATACCTTTTTCCCTTTTTTATCCATAACATTCCTCCTGCTTACTTAAGAAGGATCCTAATACAATACATTATACCAAAAATGACACATAAAAATTATAACATAAGGAAAGAGATAAGAAAGATTCAGGAACATGAACCTTTGATACCATGAAAGTTCTGATGTATTCACTTTAGAATAAACAGTACAAGAAATCATGCATTTACCCTTTGATAAAGCCGTGGCATATCTTGGCATATCTACACTAGTGACACAATATTATTTCATTATCTATTATATCGACCACTTGAGACACGGCTTCTTTGGGAGATGGTTTGATTCAAAGGTTGTTTCTCTTGTTGTTTTGAAAGAATTGATCATCAAAAAATTCTTAAGATATTTCTAACCACTTATGGTGGTATATTACAAAATATGATCATAAGATTTGAGAGCATCTTCATCGTTGATTTTTTAATGGGTATTTCACTATTAAAAAAAGGAAAAAGGTAAAAAGAGAACAGAGGAGAAGATAATCCACTTTTCTTTTGAATTTTAAAACCTCCATTTATTTGTCTCCATATAAAAACTTTTTTTTGTCTCCATAAAAGATAATCTACTCTCCAAACTCAATTAATTGGTCATTTATTTCCTTTTTTTTACTAGTCCATTTATTTTCTTTCTTTTAGCAATATCATGTTTCTTTTTTAACTACAAACATTAAGCACGTATCTCCTTAATATACAAAATCATTTTATTTGCTTCAACATAATTTTTTTCGTTTTTTTTTAATTGATTTTTTTGAAAAAACAAATAAATATATATCCATCTTTTTGTTAAAATTTATTTATTCACCTACTAACTAATGTTTTAAATGATCAAAGTACTAAATGACAATAATATATATTTTTAAGTCTTTAAAAATGATTAAAACATATTACACACACATATTAAAAACATATATATATATATATATATGTGTGTTTGAAGCATAAATATTTTTTTTTATTGCTCATTCCATGGAAAAAATACAATTATTTGTGTTTTGTTATAATTTGTATCTAAAGTTCATAAATTATTTTAGAAATTTCTAATTATAAATTGTTCAATAATAATAACGTTATAGATTTTATTTTGACAATATATATATATATATAATGATTATTATTTGCCCCCAGTAAAATAATATCATGGATCCGCCACTGCTCGACTCGATCTAGCGCACGCAGTCAATGTACTAAACCGCTACACAAGTAATCCAAACAAACAACACTGGAAAGCCATAATAAGAGTTTTAAACTACTTGCGATACACTAAAAACTATGGCTTGCACTACGGTAAAGATCCGACAGTTTTAGAAGGATACAGTGATGCAAACTGGATATCCGACTCCAAAAATTCTAAATCCACAAGTGGATATGTCTTTACTCTAGGCGGTGCAACATTGTCTTGGAAATCTTCCAAACAAACTATGTTGGCTAGATCAACTATGGAATCTGAATTCATTGCATTAGACAAAGCTGTAGAAGAAGCAGAGTGGCTTCAAAATTTTCTGGAAGATATCCCTATGTGGGAAAAACCAGTCTCGGCACTACGGGTACACTGTGATAGTCAATCGGCTATCGTACGGGCACTGAACACTCTTTACAATGGTAAATCTCATCATATCCGGAGACTACATAAAACCATTAGACATTTGATCTCAACTGGTGTAATCAAAGTAGACTATGTAAAATCGGCAGATAATCTAGCTGATCCGTTTACTAAAGGTTTGCCAAGACATCAAGTGGTTCAATCATCGAAAAGAATGGGTTTAAAGCCTATTACCTAAGAGGAAGTTTTGATGGAAACCCACCTACTATGACTGAAGATCCCACGATGTAGGTTCAAAGGGACAACTAATTCAAGGTAACTCTACTTACAAGGACTGGAAATTACCCAGTTCTAAGATGATATATAGTGCTTCCTGTATAAAAAAGGATAAGCGTTGCTTTTAATGATATTCACCATAGTTTTGATATATTTGTGAAGTATTTTAGAAAATTTCATAAAACAAAGTCTAATGACATATCACCTAGTGAGTGCGAAAAATGCCATTTCTAGGAGAATGAACGAAATGCTATATTCTCTGAATCCACTCATGATACCAGACATGTTTAAGGCCACAATGAACACAATAGAGAACTAAGTTCTACGAGAAAATGAAACTGGGTTATGCCTGTTGTCTAGGTTTACACAAAAATCTGTAACTCAAATCAAATAAAAAAACCTAGATTTGAACCCAAATCGAATCAAAAACTCAGATCTGTAATACAAATCAAATAAAACCAGATTTGCGAGAATAAAAAACCAGATCTGTAACAAAAAATGATGAAATCCGATCGAGAGAGATCAATCGTTTTCAACTTTAGAAGATGTCTATCTAACAGAGATTCTAACATCAAAATTAGGTTATAAAACATTTTAATTATGTTTTAAAACTTACAAAACATTTTAATTACAAACCGTAAGACAAAAATAAGGATAAAAAAGAAGAACATCGTTTGATAAAATTAAAAAAAAAAGTAGAAGAAGAAGAACATTCAACAACAAAATTAACCCAGATTGAAATTAATTCCAAATTGTCAAATTGAAATTTACCTCAAATACAATCCAGATTTATTACTACATTCAACCAAATCGAATAAAAAATTTTAGATTTGTAACTCAAATCAAATAAAAAAACCTAGATTTGAATCCAAATCGAATCAAAAACTCAGATCTGTAATACAAATCAAATAAAACCAGATTTGCGAGAATAAAAAACCAGATCTGTAACAAAAAATGATGAAATCCGAGAGAGAGAGAAAGAGAGAGAGAGAGAGAGATCTGTAAACAAAATCCAAATTGATATGCGAGAGAGAGAAAACAAAGTTTGATTTTAAGATTGTCCCTATAATTTAACATGTTGGATCACATGGAACTAGAGGAATTTCGTAGAGCTATATATAACTTTTTATGTTGTTTCATTCATGGACTCACGGAAAGCCTTAGTATACTATTTTAGGTCCCTTCTAAGATTCTAACACTTGTTAATAATTGCAACGTAGCTTTCCGTGGAAATCTGTTTAAACCCCAAACCATAAGTTGCGGTTTTCAAACTCCAGTATATTTGTAAAACCCTAAAACCTTAAATAAAAAAATACCCTATGATCTACGGAACCCTAATTATCTCTAAATCTTCTATTGTGAAATTCTAGCTCTAATACCCTAATTAACCTTGATACTTTTACCAGTTACAACCCTAAACGGGTGAAATCCTAACGCTAATATCCTATCATTTATCTAATCTATTATTCTTGGTTTAAATTGGTTTTTGTATAAGTGTTTACTGTTATAGGCATATAATTAGTTTATATTGTCTATGTATCAAAATTATTTGGTATGATGTTTGGTTTTTTTTGCTAATGCATGGGTTGTAGTTATTTTAATAAATAACATAATTTATGAGTCTGTATTTTTGACGATGCATGTATACGATTCTTTGGTCTAATCTAATTCTATATCCCAACTAACTTATCATGATTAAATATAGTTGTATTCTACTCTCTCTTTTTTTGTCGACAGTTGTATTCTACTCTTACCCATATTAAAGAAAATTGCTTATCATGATTACGAAATTAGAAAATTTTACGGAATCCAAATATATATTGACTTCCATTCACATTTTATGACATTCTCTTGAAAAAAATATGTAAATAAAAACAAATACACTAAATAATGGATGTGCCAACTTAAACATTGATCGTGTATTCTTTTAAATTCGTGTGTTTGATTACAATAATCTTGAGTTATAATATTGTGGAATCATTAGAACGTTTAGTTCTTAATCAACAAAAATCAAGATAAATTAAGAGTTTACCTTTTACCCTGTGTGTGTTATCAAATATGAATCAAATCATTAAAATAAACATATTAAATGTAAAATATGTTGAAACACATAATTTAATTGAAATTCATAATTGTCTTTGCTTTTTATTTTCCATGTTAATAAACAACAAACAAAATTTATAACAAAAAAAACGGTGTATATATAAAAAATGCTAATGAGGTGAAACTTAAATGTTGGAATCTTCTATTTTTTACCAAAAAAGCAAAAAAAATTCGTAAACTAAACATATATATATAGCTATGTAATAAATTAACAACTCCTTCATTTCAGTTTGGCACCGTACAAATCGTGTGATTGTAAGAGGTTGAACTTTTGTCGTCGTAAATACCAAGTCTCTTCCATTCAAACTGAAAATATTTCTTCTTCTTTTTCTTGGTCAAGAAAAATAACTTTTTTGTTTGTTTGGCACGATAAAAACACCTCGCCTCCTATATATATATATAAAAGGACATTTCTTCAAAAACTTGAAAACTATGAATTTTTTTTATTCACCTCAATTCAATAATTGAAATCCCTCCGAGTCTCCTATATATATATATAAACATCATCAAAAAACACCCACCTTGGAAAAATAGAAAATAAAATAAAAAATAATGTACTCTTCATTTTCTCTTTCAAAACACCTTGTTTTGGTTCATATCTTGGCCATTCAACTGCTTCTTATACGCAGCGTTTCGTCCGTGAACATGACCAATACGTATCTGCACCACAAATGCATCGTAAGTCAAGGAAAATACCAGCCTGGAAGTATATACGAGAGAAACCTCAATGAACTCATCAATTCCTTCTTTAGGGGGAATTTTCGCAGCGGTTTCCGCCAAATGGGCCTCGGTAAGGGTTTCAATTCCGTCACCCTCATGTATCAGTGTCGTGGCGACGCCTACGGGCACAAGTGCCGTTCCTGCTACGCCACTGCCCTCTCAACGGTAACCTTCAAGAAGAAAAAAAAGAAAATAATATTTTATTGGTTGGATATTTCAAAAGAAACCCACCTAAGAGTTTCTCGCTTATAAGATATTAGATTAAGATCCGCATATTAACGTGGATAAATTAAAAATTATGGATACAAATATTTAAATTTAATTATTAATTCGCTGAATTTTTTAAAATATTTTTAAACACGATTTAAACGCGGATCCAAAAATATCATAATTCATATCACAATTTTTATGTTCTAATCCATGTCATGCGGATCCAAAAATACATATAAGCGTAATTCAAATCATATTCTTAATAACAAAGAAAAATTATATTATTAACCATTATGTGATAAAATCATAAAAAGAATAAAAATATTGTAAAGTTAAATCAGAAAAGCGTATATTTTATATCAGTAACCTCATAGAAAATCTATAAATAATGTTATCAAGCATCATATAAGTACATGATTGATAATTTTATACCATTGATGCTATTGTTTTATTTCCCATAGAAATTTATACCCGCCAAATCTAATACACTCTTAAATCTTAATAGTAAATATAGTATTTTTTTAACTTATATGAATTTCTGTTTTATACAATTTCCTTTTTTATAACATTGGAAAGTACCCAAATCTTCATAGGTGTAGTTTTTCATTTTCTTTGTGATATTCCATAACTCTATTGATAAAATTAGTATGTTTATAGATTTCATTTTTTTTTGTACGGTTATGTATATGTCTTAAATTATTAAATTGAAATTTTAATATCCTTTCTATTTTTTTGTTTTTCAATTTATATATCTTCTTCTGTTTATCATTCATCTTTTTGTTTTAATTGATATATCCATTATGTATGTATTTTTTATTTTTTTTGTGGCTTATATAATCTTTATATTCCACCTTAATTTTTTTTTTTAGTTTTGACTATTATAAATTTTTCTTTTTACTATTTGATTAGTTATTTGAGAATTATTTTGTTAGTTTTCTATTTTTAATTTTACTTTTTTCTTAATTAATTTTAAGTATTAACACATGTCATCATCTGATCAATAATAGAAACATGTCATGATTAGGTGAATTATAATTTTGCTTACGTGTCACGCTCTTGTTGAATGCATTCTCCTTTATATAATAACTAGATTAGGACCCGCGTGATACGCGGAGTTTAATAATAATTTTATTTATATATGATAAAAAGCAAAGTAAAATACCCGTTGTTGAAAAATGATTTAACTTAATAAAGATAAACCGCACATCTATACACACTTACACCAAAAATTTTGAGCACATAAATACATATATAAAAAATAACATACAAATATATTACTGTATGAACTATTAAGAAATATAAAACCAAAAACCATTAAAAATAATAATAAAGATCATCGTATGATATATATATATATATATATATATATATATAAATTTAGAAGCGTTTTATATAAAGTTATGCATGTTCATAACTTTTCCTTTTATTTTATAAAATCAACTATCATATTAAATTCAAATTTTCTATTTTACTGAAATTTATCATTTACCTAATTCTTTAAAATAGAATTTTATTTACTTCTATAAAACGAAAACACAAAGTAAAAAATATTCTATTATATTGAAATAATTCGTCATGTATGATTTGTGAGTAATTATCGAATTTAAATTTAATTTTCTATTTTAGTCAAATTTACTATTTATTTAATTATTTTAAATATTTTTTTCAATATTCTCGATCTGTAATATAGATATTAATGATCACATATATTTTGAAATTAATCATCAAATTTAAATTAAAATTTTATATCTTCGAGAAGTTTAAAGAATTTTTTTATTTTTTAAGAATTTTTTTTACCTTTTATTTTATTTTTAAATGAATACTTTTCTCAACTCACGTATAGGAAAAAAAAAATTTACTACTTTTAGAAATTATAAATAATATGTTTTTTTGTGCAACATGAATTAATATGTTTTATTTTCTATTTTTATAGTTTTTTATTTACTATTTTCCTTTAATTGTTCAATAATATGTCTTATTTTTCTTTTTGTATCTTACTATTTCCATTTAGGTACACACAAATTTGTCATATCTAAGAAATAACTAATTTACTAAAAGAAAACTTCTATTTTTACATTATTTAGATTTGACACATGTCATAATCTAAATTAAAATTGGCACGTGTCACGATCTGGTGAATTATAATTTTGCATTTATCACGATCTTGTGCAATTTTAATATATTTTAATTAAAATTGCACAAGTTTTTTTTTCATCTAGTATATATATTACTAGATTTGGATCCGCGTTAACATTTAACACGGGTATAAAAATAAATTAAAAGTTATTAATATAAATAATTAAATTTTGATTAGTACCCGCAAAATTGTGCAATCATTACAAAAATTTATTTCAACCATTATAAAATTAAAATAGATTAAAATTTATTAGTATAAATAAATAGATTTCGATTAGTACCCAAAAAAAATTGTGCAATCATTCGAAAAATTTATTTTATCCATAAAATTAAGAATTATAATTAAAACCAATAATTATTTTAATAATAAACTATTAAGAGAAACAATATTTTTACATTCATTAATAATTTCAATTAGTTTTCAATTTACATTCTTTCAAAATCTCTTTTTATGTGTTAACTTTTCATGATTTGCATTTTTTACTGTTTTCAAAACTCTTAACATTTTCCATGATTTAAAGTAAAATACATTTGATCGGTTTGTGGAACTTTCGAATTCATGACTTGCTCACTTTGAATTTGATTAAGAGAATAAAAAGATTGAGCACACAATTAAATTATGAAAGATGTTGATGTTATTATATAGAGTTTGGTCTATCAATAAGTAATATGACAATGTGCTTCTTTTTTTTAATGTAATGACACTTTTTTGTTCAACATAATGATATCTATACTTTTTTTCTTTTTTTTTCAATGACTTGTGTTTGGGCATTTTTTCTTTTTTTGTTTAACGTATTGGCATCAAATAAATTTTTCATTTTTCCAATTGCCTTATATATTTTTTTTAATGTCATAACACTTTTTTCCTTCTTTTTTTTGTCACGACACTTATTTTTCTTTTTTCAATTGTCTTGTGTTTTTTTTAATTACATGACACTTATTTTTTTGTCACGACATTTATTTTCCTTTTTTTTATTAATGATGTATTTTTCTAAAAACAATTTCATGCCATGATAATTTATTTTCCTTTTCTTCAATAGTTGATTGATTTTTTTCACAAATTAATAATTTTTTTTATTGGTGTAACAACGATTAGTTAAATTTTAGATAATCAAGAAATATTATCTAAATTAAAATTAATTTTAGTTACATTAGTATATTGACATGTGTCACAATTTCAATTAAAATTAACACATGTGACGATCTAATGAGTTACAATCTTGACTATGTATCGCGCTCACGTTAATCACATTCTGTTTTATATAATAAAATAATATATTTTTTCCAAAATTGAGAATTCTATGCGAGATACCCAAAAATGTTCTTAGCTATCACATAATTACGTATATAAATGTAGGAGCACACACACGCAACGCATTAGGCATAACCAAAATAATCGTAAACGTATTTTGGATCGTAACTATACCATTTTTCAACCGTAACCGTACCGTAACTGTACAAAATAGTTAAAAACCGTAACCGTTAACTGTAAAAATCTATTAGTTATAGTTAAAAAAATTGTTAACCGTAACCGTTTAGTAACCGCAATCATATCAAAATCATCGGTTAACCGCACAGTTAAAATTATAAACTTATAACCGTAACCATTTTTAAAATAAAATTAATTCTTCTAACAATTAATTATGTATAACTAATATGACAGAAAATTATGTTTAATCAAATATTTATCAAGTCCAAATCTAAAAATATTTAAAACAAATAAAAAATATATATTAACTAAAAGTGAATATGTTAAAATGTATTATTGTTTCACAAGTATAACTAATATTCAAAAACAGTAAATTTTTAATAAAAATAATAATGAAAAGAAAAAAAAGTAGAATAATTTTGAGATGTTTATACACGATTACACCACGAACACAGAGTCAAAAGTAACATCGAGAAATTATCTCGGCCTCTAACTAATTGGATGATCGTGTTATTGAGTTGAGATACATTTTAGTTATGTTCAGAATTTGTAATTAAATTTAAAATTAAATATGATCATTACTTAAAACAAAAAATTAGAACACAAAGAAAATAAATAATTTCGTTTGTAAAGATAAAAACTCAAAAATCATAGCAATGTTCATTTAATTTTTCATTGTTTTATTTAAAAAAACATAATTATTGAATTATATTTTTGATATTAACCGTATCATAATCATCAAATAACCGTAATCGTATCTAACCATAACCATACTAATCGGAACCGTAGTTAACCAAAACCGTTTTAACCGTATATTAAATGGTTAAAATTAAGTTAAACAAAATTTACAACCGTAACCGTTGGTTAACCTTAGTAAGGTTATGCCTACAATGCATTTCAATTATTTAGTTACACTATATCGCAAATAAAAAACTATATATTTTACGTGGATTATTCCGTGCAATGTTGTAATCATTTGTTGTGTCAATATGCAAATTTATACGACAGCTTCGTAGAAGATGTCCGAGAAACAAGGGGGGAATAGCATGGTACGACCAATGTCTTGTGGAGATTTCTGCCATCGGTACGTACGGGCAGATCGATTACGCCAACAATAATTGTATTTCCAACGCGGAGAACGTGAGTGGCGATGAGTTCGCGTTCAAAGAGAAAATGATAGGTTTGCTGGAAAAACTGAATAAGAAAGCCACCAGTAAAAGAAACATGGACGCAAATAAGCAGGCGCTGCTGTACGCTGCGGGGGAGGAAAGGCTCGGGAGACAGAAGCTGTACGCAATGATGCAATGTACGAAAGACTTATGGTTTAATAGTTGCGATACTTGTTTGGAATGGCTTGTTTTGAGGGAATCGGGCTGCTGCGACGGTAAACAAGGATGTAGAGTTTTTAGTACCAGCTGTAATTATAGGTATGAGCTCTACCCTTTCATTAAAACGACTGTTTGACAAGAGAGCTCTCTCTACTCTCTCTACATATATACATTTGTGTTGTGTTTGAATCATTGTTTTGAGCGACTAAGATGTAATATTTTCTTGGTGGTTTGTTAAGATTGGCATGTTCGACATTTTATTTTATAAATAGATATACTCAGGAAAAATAGTTTAGGGAGTTTATTCTAACGCTTCTACACGCAGTATGAAACACATGTAAATTTGAATATTATTATTAGTTTTTAATCATATAATGATTTCAAATGGGCCTTGTTAGTGACGTAATCTGAGATAAAAATAATGAGTTATAGCTAAATTTTTAGATAAAAATCAATCTAAAGGTGGGACGTAATATTGAAAGAGTTCTTTGAATAACTTCAATCCAGCAAATCAATCTTCGATGGATCCTTTTCCTGTTGCTTCTCAAGTTTTTTATTCCATTGATTCATGTCAAGCAGTAGACACTCTGCTATTATCTCTTAAGAGTGAAGTTTAAAATCTAACCAGAAGAAAAAGAAGATGGTTCAAGGTTCGGCGATGACCTTTCCAGAGTCGATAATACTAATTGGATAAGATGAAGAACTTCGTATTTCCAAGCGTGAAATTCCTTTATTTGTCAAAAGCATGCATCCCTCCTCCTCGGAGTAATTGATTTGCCTATATCAAAAATTCAGGATAAAAAATGTTGAAATAGAAAAAGCATTAAGAAAGCTCAATCCAAATCTATTTTAAATGAAAACACTCACCTGCATATAATCTGAGCATCACCTGCGTAGAAGAAGCATTAAGAAAGCTCAATCCACAATGATTACAAAACATGGTTCTAATATTTAGTTAAATGATGGTAGAGACAGTACTTACCACCAGCTTCGTCCTCAAACGTTCTATTACGAAATAGACAAAGCCGGCGACAATTGGGAGTGCCGCCAGAAACTGTTAACAAGTATGAGTAATAGGGTCGCGAATTGAAGCAGAGGACGAATAGGCGGAGGCTCGTCGAAGTTGGTGAGGAAGAGTGAAAGCAATTGGGAAGAAATCGAATGAACTGAAAAGTAGGGTCGTCGGAACAAGAAGCGGCAATCGAAGGAGACTAGAACCGGTGATTACACCGCCGTCGTTTTCCCCTTTTGAGAGAAATAGGGTTTCGACGGTTTGTCGGAGGAGACTAAAGCTTTGTCGGCTTTGTATCACTTTTAACAAAGTTTTTTAATCAGATAACAATTTTTTAATTGTTAATTCAATTTTGTTTTTTAGGTTTTAAGTAATAAAATGGCATATTAAAATAAGGTTTGGTGGGTTAACTATCTTTTTACATGTTTTTGACTAAATGTTTTTAAATGGGTGTTAGTCTAGTAATATATCAAAAAATTAGTGTTAGTCTTGAGTAATTTTTTCTTTTTTTAAAATATAACAAACTTAAGAAGCTTTGGTAAAGTGATATAGGATTTTAGGGGAAAAAACTCTCACCAATCGCCAAATCCATTTTAAACCGTTCAACTATTTTTTAGTGAATTTAACCCTCAAGTAAATCTGTTAATAAATTTACCCCTCCATTTGCATAACATTAAACTGCCCGTTTAACTACAATTATGTGTTTTGTTTTGCTTAAAAACAACATGTCTGCGATTTAGTCCAAAAACTATACGGTTTAAGTAAAAATATCGAGAATTAAAAAACCTCAAAATTGAAATCCAAGGTTCGCTATTGAACTCGATTTTCTTCAAGAAATGGATCTCAGTGGGTTGAATCTCGTCATTAAACTCAAGTTTTCCTTGGTTTAGGTATTTTTTTTGCAATGAAAAATAAGAAAAGTTTTTTTTATAGAATTAGGATTTCTCTGGAATTATTTTTTTGCAATTGGAGATTAAGGATTCATACAAGATTTTAGGGATTTAAGAGGTTTTGGTTCAAAAAATTTAACATCCTATTGTCTTTTAGAAAATTTTGTTGTTTTACGAATAAATAGTGAAAACCCACAATAAACACATTTTTTTTATTAAACTGCAACCTTTTAGGCTTTTAACGTTACCGTAGAAAGAGTAAATTATTTGGAATTTTACTTGAGAATTTAGTTTATTAAAAATATTTAGAGATTTAAAATAGATCAGTCCATTTTGCAAAGTTTTTTCACTAAAGATCTCTTTATTTTTATGATTAATTATGCGATCAGTATTATTGTCCGAGTTGAATTTCGAGAGATTTGAAAGACTTATTTATCGTGGTGATTTACAGAGGAAAGTGATCTTTACGAGTAGCAGAGTTCAATTTCCTGTCGTCGATGCTCATATGATGGTCTGTGACTGTCCTAGTTGGGATCAACTCGTCCTTATCATTCTTAACCACGGTCACTTCACCTTTCTTTGGCACAACATGGACCGGGCTCACCCATCTACTATCAGAGATAGCGTATATGATGCCCGCTTCTAGAAGTTTCATTATCTCTTTCTTTACAACATCTTTTAGATTCGGGTTTAACCGTCTCTGATGTTCTATAGAAGTCATTGACTCATCCTCTAGATGGATCATGTGCATGCAAAGATCGGGTGAAATACCTGTGATATCATCCAGCGAATAGCCTAAAGCCCTGCGATACTTTCTAAATTCACATAAAAGTAAAGCAGTCTCCGCATTATTCAAATCGGCATTGATGATCACAGGATAAGAAGAGTTAGGACCTAGAAACGCGTACCTTAGCCCGGCTGGAAGTGTTTTGAGTTCTACCTTAGGAGCTTTCAACTCGCTCCATGGGTAAGATGATGAAGGAAGGGTTGTTGCTGGAGTTTTCTCGACAGCCTCGTCCAAGCTCATGTAGGCGACCATCTTCCCCAAAATCTGGCTCGAGTTCAACATCTCTGCATACCCAGTCGCGTCATCACTCAGAAATCCATGCTCGTTTGCAGCCCTTGTCAAAGCAATCTCCAATGGGTCATCCACTAGAATCTCGTCTGCAGCTTCGTTAGAGATCTCTAGTGAGTCATCGACCGAGAATGTCTGCCCATCCAACATAGGCTTTTTCAGCAGGTTGTCCATCTTAAACTTCATGATAATGTCTCCCAGGTGGAGATCTATTCGCCCATTCTTCACGTCTATTATGGCTCCAGCAGTGCATAAGAAGGGTCGTCCCAAGATGAGAGGATCCTTGGGCTCTTCTTCCAGCTCCAGAACCACGAAATCTGCAGGAACAAAGGCATTGCCAATCCTTACATGTAAGTCCTCCAGAATCCCAACCGGCAACTTCACAGAACGATCGGCAAACACCAAGGAGATTTTAGTTGGCTTGAACTTTGTGAATCCAAGTCGCTTAGCCACGCAATATGGCATTAAGTTGACACTTGAACCTAAATCACACAAAGAACAAGCAAACGTCATTGCTCTAATCTGCACGGATAAAACAAACCTTCCTGGATCTCCAAGCTTCTTGGGCATCTTGTTTTGAAGGACGGCTCTGCAGTCTTTTGAAACCTTGACAAAGTCATCTTCTCCAGAAACCTTGCTTGTCACCAAGCCTTTCACATATCTCTTCATCGCTAGTATCATCTGGATTGCATCGGCAAGAGGGAGCTTCACTATTAAATCATCTAGCATCTCCTTGCACTTCGCCTCTTCTAAGTCCTTTCGCAACTTCTTGGGGCGAGTAGGGTATGGAACCCTTGGAGCATAGACACGCACAGGTAGTGGTTCCTTTGCAGTCGTGTCGTTTGCAGGTTCTCTTGCTAACTCAGCTGAGTCGTCCTTTTCCTCCAAGTCAATGACTTCATCGGCATTTTTCTCTTTTCGTGCAGCAGACTCTATCACTTTTCCACCTCTGAGTGTAATAGCATTGACAAACTCGTTCCTAGGATTCTGCTCTGCCTTTCCTAGAAGGACTCCATGTGGTCTCTTGATTGCTTCAGCTGTCTGAGCTACCTGAGTATCCAGCTTCTTCACATGAGCAGATAGTGACTCAAACTTGCCATTGAGATCACTGTACATGTTATCCACCTTAACATTGATCTCGTTGGCAGATTTCTGTTGGTTGAGCAAGAGTTGCTGCATGAGAACCTTGAGATCATCACCAGAGTTATTTGCAGAGCTTGTAGAGGCTTGGAATGGGGCTTGGTTAGTCGGTTGGAAATTGTTGAACGGCTGTTTCTATGTAAATCCCCCCTGAAATCTGTTCTGGCCCGGATTTTGCACGAACTGATTTCTCTGAAAACTCTGAGAGAAGTTAATCTGGAAATCCTGGTTTTGCACGCCAGTCTGTCCTGAATATCCCTGAAAAGCAGGAACGCCCGCGTTTTGCACGGTCGATTTTCCCTGAAATTGTTGACCCTGGACGTTGGCTTGCTGTGGGTAGACTTGATCTTGTGGGTTTTCGACGTTCGTGCTCCGATATGACAGATTCGGGTGATTTCTGAAATTTTGGTTAAAATCCCTGTTTTGCACGAAACCTTGTCCGTTCACATAGTTCACCTCTTGCAACTCATCAGCCCCTTCTTCAGCAAACTCTTGACAGAAAACTGGATCTGCTCCATTCTCGCAAAACTGCACGCTTCTCTGATTCTGACTCGCTTTCAAAAGCAGATTCACCTTCTCATTTAGCTCGTCAATTTTCTGAGACTCGACGTTGTTGACTCGCTTGGTCCTGTCATACTCTGCACAGCGATTGTTGGAACTTGCAGCCAAGTTCTCAATCAATTGGTAGGCTCCTTCCTTGCTCTGAGTCATGAAGTCCCCATTAATAGCAGCGTTGAGAGCGTTCTTGTAATCCCACTCTACTCCATCATAGAAGATGCTTAGAATCTGCCCATCTGAGTATCCATGATGAGGACACTCTCTGCGATACTCCTTAAATCTTTTCCAAGCTTCACAAAAAGACTCCCCCGAATGTTGTTGAAAAGCAGTGATCTTGTTCCTCAACGAAGCCGTCTTGGACTTAGTGTAGAAGTGATGAAGGAAAGCAGCTCTGCATTCACCCCAAGTGGTGATAGACCCAGGAGGCAGAGACTTGAGCCATCTCGATGCCTTGTCTGCCAGAGAGAAAGGGAAGACTTTGTACATAATGTAGTCGGCGGGTACCCCATTCGACTTGGTAGTGCTGCAAATCTCCTCAAAGTTTTCTATGTGGTCCATTGGATTCTCAGCGGGTAGACTATGGAACACGTGCTGCTTCACCAACCCTATCATCTGAGGTTTGATCTCGTAGTCATTCCTAGCGATGGCTGGTGGACAGATAGCAGCTCTGTTCTGGTAGAAAGTGTGGGGAGTGTCCGCATCCCCAATTGTAGGCGGTCGTTGCTGTTGCAGCAACTGTTGCACCTGCTGCTATAGCCTCTGAAGTTCGGCTGCAGTAGCTAGTGCATTGTTGTCGATTTGATCACCCATTATGACTTGATTCGACCTTGTCTTCCTGTTCTCCCTTTCTAACCTTGCAAGTTCCTGGTTATCGAAGTTGAAAAGGTTGTCAGCTCCTTTGCTTCTTCTCTGCATACACCTGAAACGTGCAAGAAAGAAAGTTAGTAAATCTTAGTCTAAACTTCAAACTTAAATTCGAAGGTAACGCAATTGGTCCCCGGCAACGGCGCCAAAAACTTGATACAATAAGTTTTAACCCTAAATATCACTGTAAGTGCACAGCAAACGGAGTAGTAATTAGGGATCGAATTCACGAGAACCAAGTGAAATACTACGAATTATTTTGAATAAAATTAAGCTAAGATGGTAAAAATAATGTTGATTGCAATAACAAAGTTAAATAGCAATTTAAACGATGTGAAATCTATTAAAACAAACGTTAAGTCTATGGCGTTTCGTAGAAATTCAGAGATCATGAACCAGACAATTATTCAAGGAACGATAAAACGCAGTCTCAACTCAAACATGAATGTATAATCAACCCACTTTCGTGGTATCAGCTACTTTATCTAGCAACCTAAGAATTTAAACTGTCGTTTGATCTTAAAATTCTAAACAAGCGTTAACGAATGGGTTTGATATGTTCACAAATTGCCTTCGCATCAGCTTTCGTTGGTTAAGGACAATTTGCTCGCCTAAGTTCTATCAAGCAATCTATAACACTTTTGATGAATAGATTAAACCTAAAATCAGAGATTAAGTGATCAATTTAATATAAACAATAAGAATAACAATAGGCGAAGACGATATAAATCCCTATCTATGTATGATTCAACAATTCATAAACTCCTTTGAAAACCCTAAACTCAACTAAGGATCTACTCAGACATTGGGAGAATCAAAGCAATCGAAGATGAAGAAAAACTCATGATAAATTAAAATAAGGTTCAGAAATCTTCTCGACGATTGAAGAGTCAGAGATTCGTCTCCGACGGCTTACAGAATTGCAGAAAACTAAAAATCTCAAAAAGTATGGAAGAGTATGAAAAAGCTTGGCCTAAACAATGGCTTAAACTTGAATATATGTCTCAAAAAACGTTGGGGAGAAAAGCCACGGCAAAACCTGTGAAATTAGGAAATTAAAAATTTCCTTTTTCTGGCCCAAAAAGACTTGGATCGATCGATCCAAGCTTGGCACGATCGATCTGATGTTGGCACGATCGATCTGACGCTTCTCACGTCGATCCAAAAAGTCTTGGCATGTTGGATCGATCGATCTAGACTTGGATCGATCGATCCAGTCTAGATCGATCGACCTGGTCTCATCAGATCGATCCAAAATGTTACGCTGTTTTGGCTTGAGACTTGGATCGATCGATCTGAGTCTTTTTCTGCTACTTTGCTCTAATCCTTGCTCCTTATGCCCCTTTTATCATCCAAACGTGTTCTGACCCTGAAAAGACACTAAAACCATAGAAACAACTCGAAAAACCGTTAAAAACATATGTTAGAGTGCGTAAAACCGCAATACATCAATTTACAGAGTCATTAAACAAGTCTTTCAAATCTCTCGAAATAGTGCACCGGCCATCGGATGAGGGTGGAGACACTACAAGAATTGGACAACATAGCTACAAAATTTTTTGTAGCTATGATATCTTTTTTGTTGCAAATTTCCATTAGCTACTAATTTGCTACAATTATTTCACCGAAAATATAAGTTTGAAACAAATTTACGATTTGTAGCAAATTGTAACTAGTTGCCACAAATAGTCACTAACATTGCGTTGTAACTATTTGAATCGAAAATGCTACAATATATTTCGTACCAAATTTGTTACAACTTCGTTACAAATATATTGTGGGCAGTTGATACAAAAGTCCACATCAATGTTGTAGAAAAAACTCCGTATTTGTGACAAAATAATTTGTGACAAATGCCACAAATAGTGACAAATATTTCGAAGGTAAAAGTCACACCGAGTAACAATGTTTATGTTAATAATAGCTACTGTTTGTTACAAAATTTTCGTAACTAAGAGCCACATTTCTTTACAAGTTTATTGTAACTAATGTCCACACTTAGTTACAATTGTTTTGTCACTAATACCCAAACTTCGTTACAATTGGTTTGTAACCAATAACCACAAAGAGTTACAATTTCTTAGTAACTAATAGCGATACTGAGTAACAATTCGTTTGTAACTAAATGCCACATTTAGTGTCAATATTTTGTAACTAATATGACAAGATGATACAAAACATATTGTGCATTCTTAGTTACAAAAAGTGTTTATTAGCATAAATATTTACTATATAAATACGGAAATACACAACTACAATGCAACATTAGATTAAAAGTACATTTTTTTACAACGACATTAGCCTTCTACAATTAGCCTAAGTTGATGTGTAAAACAATAATATTTACCAAAAAGAGTGATAGTTTTGTTCAAAAGAGTGCATAGAAAACAAATTATACCATAAAATGTGCAGTGAAGTGTCTTCAAAAGGCTATGAAACCTGCATTGCTCGGGTCTTCATCATCTTCTGCATCCTCTCCATCCGCTCCATCTTCTGGAACTTCTCCTGATGCATCACCATTTTCACCTGCTTCAACCTCGCTAGGACAGCTGACCTGTTGCGACATTGACAAGCAGATTAGCTGCTTCTATACTTGGCTTGGCGTCAATGGTTTCAAAGCGAGCTGGACCAGTCGCCGAACCCGTAGTTCTCTGAGTGCGCGGAGTGGTGGACAGGTTTGGTTTGGTACCATCAGCAGGTGGCATGTAACGCTTCATGTGCTGCACCACCATGGCTAGCTGCTGCTCCAATGCTAGGACTTGACGTTCGAGGATGAGTATCGTAGCTGCCATAGTTGAACTCTCACTGCGCTCGCGTATGAGCTGCTGGCCACCAACACCAAAAACACGGCTTGGGTGAGTTGGTGTGACAACCTACAAGGCAAGAAAGCAAAAACATGAAACTTATATTATGCATGATGATTTCAGAATAATTTCAGACAAGGACAGGAAAAGCATTGAAGCAGTGAACTAGAAACATGATATCAGACAAGAGAGACATGAAAGTCCTTGAAGGAGTAAACCAGAAACAGCAAGTTATGTACATAACTAAACAAATATCGAAGGATTTAAAAGAGTAAAACATTATATGAAATACAATAACTATTTCAGTTTCAACCATCAACAAAATAGAAGTTCAATTTGCACTACGTTTAATTTAACAATTAGAAATGGATGTAGAGTTTTACCTTCAAATAAAGTTGGTCCTCTTCAAGCTGAGTCAAACATGTTGGACCAGTTCCAACATCAGCAGAAGCGCTTTCAGATCCTTGAGCTACTTCATTGATCTGTCTCTGAATCTCTTGATCAATGGACTCAACCCTAGCATCAACATATATGCCATCTTGTCTTCTATGTGTCTCCCTTAACACTCACAGCATGGATGGTTCAGCACCTTCCCTTTGTCTCTGCAAATAAAACAGAAATGAAGTGAAAAAATGTATACATGGGTTAGAGTTAAATTTTAGATGGACTTACAATGAGGTCTCTAACTTGGTTAAAAGACCTTGCACCTGATGTGTGTGCGTGAGGACCAAATCCATCACGGTTAGACATCCGGTTTTCAGCAGCAATGCGACTCCTCCTCTGGCCTTTCTCGCTGTTCCAATACGCCCACATTGTTTTCCAGATTGTCTGACTGATCCAATCCGGTCTCTCACCGTTATGCCAAAAGGAGTACACCATTGGTCCATGTACTGGCTTCCAGTAGAAGGCTTGCTACATATGTACAGAACTTGTTAGATGGAAATAAGAGAAATCTGAAAAGAGGTTACAGAAAAATCAAAATCAGAAGTTTTGGTTGCCACTTACAATAAATTCGCCCCACCATTGGATTATGGTTTCATTAGGGATTGAACTAATGTTGAACCACAGTCCATAAAAATATCTCCTGATCGCTGGGACAATAACCCTCCTTGGAGGGTTATCATTACCAAACCTGCAAATATAAATATGTAACTGCCAATTAGTTGAAAAATTACATGCCAGAACACCACAATATAAGTACACATCTAATCATACAAGATTTTACTCTTTTTGGCATAACAGATTATCAATTATTAGCTAAACATCATCAACCTCTGTAATGATCTCTGAACAATCTCTTATTTGGAAGTAAGTGGAATCTGAAAAAGAAGTGATCTAAGAAAGTTCTAAATACACCAGAGTAATAGCATAGAACTTATACAGCTTATACAGCTTCTGTGATATACCAAGCCAGCTTATAAACCACATAAAAAACACTACGCATTCACCTTTTCACTCTATAATCAAATATATTAGAGTGTAAAATCTCATACATTGTAAAAGTCAACTAACTTATACTATACTTTTACATATTGCAAACAACATAATTAAAACATAATATATGAGCACCTAGACAGTTTAGCTGACCACACACACAATTGTTTATTCACCTATAGTGTACTCTAGCTGGACATATTGTACAAAGACACCATAGTTAGACGTAGATCTATTTTCTCCATGGTGAACAGTATGGAAGTTATAACCAGGAGAAAAATATTTGTTCCAACAAGTGCATCGCCGAATTGGCCCTCTAGCAAGTTCATGTAATCATAAAGGATACAACGTATTTGTGTAATCTATCCGAACCTGTGGAAGTGACAAGATAAACATGTAAATGTATAATTGATCGTCTACACAAGTCCGCAATATTGTGTGCAATATGTCAAACTCACCAAATCCAATAGCCAACTTGCAAAACCTTGTTGTTTAACTAAAGAAAGCGTATACTCAGTTAAACCAGAATGAGCTGACCTCATAACATCATCGTACAACCTGCACAATTGGAAAGAAACCGTATAAATATATATATATATATATATATATATATATAGAAAATGTAAATAAAAATTGGAAAGAAACTATATAAATGTAAATAAAAATTTCATAGATAACCTTTCGTACTGGCCCATCTCAGCACAATTTAGCAGAATGTAGGTGTGGGCGATATGCCTGTCCTCATCAGTTAAATATTTCGAATATGGTTTGCCGCTTCCACTACCGACATGTCGAAAGATTTCCGGGACATCAAACGAGTAGGTCGTGCTCTGCAAATATCCTGCAAATTGTCATTTTTTAGGCTCAATGTTCATAATGGTCCCTGAAATATCGTAGTATTGAGATGAGAAATTCGAGATTTCTTCATTTACGAATGCCTCCACAATTGACCCTTCAACATTTGCTTTGTTCTTTGCCTTCTTCTTTAAGTGAAACATAAATCTCTCAAATGGATACATCCATCTGAACTGCTCCGGCCCCCAAGTTTCGCTTATCTTGGAAAGTGGATGGTCAAATGTTCCATAACATCAAAGAATGATGGGGGAAATATCTTCTCGAGGTTGCAAATTGTTTGACATATATTTATTTTTAGCCGATTAACATCATCAATTTTCAAGCTTCTCGCCACAAGATCACGAAAGAACAACCCAACATCTGTTTAAAAGACGATCTCAAGTATTATTACTAGGAAAATCATTGGTAATAAACTTATGATCACGAAATAACAATTTTAATATAGCCATAAAAGGTACCTGATATCGCCTCGTGTACAGCTGGTGAGAGGAGTCCGGCAAATGCAAATGAAAATATGTGTTGCATCATAACGTGACAATCATGACTTTTAAGGCCATACATTTTACAGGCTTCCTCTTTTATGTAACGACCGATGTTAGACACATATCCATCAGGAATTCCCATAAGATGATATGTTTGTGCCAATTGTGGTACTCTAAGTAACCCACGATCTCGATGTTAATATGGCCATTCCCACCATGTTCGTTGGTTTTCTTCAATCCATATATGTTCTCCAACTGATGATCTACGATGTCATCCCCCGAAACCTCTTCTGGTGGTTGTGTGGTAACAACATTGCCCTTTCTAAACCACTTCTTGTTTTTGCAGAAACTATGACCTGCATGTAGAAATCTTCTATGGCAGTCAAATCAACTCGTCTTCCAACCATGTCGCAACTGAAAAGCATCGGTATCAGCTATGCAATAAGGACATGATAATCTACCATGAGTGTCCACCCCGATAACATTCTGTACGTTGGAAAGTTGCTGATTGTCCAAAGCAGTACAACTCGTATATTGAAAAAAAATTTAGTTGAAACATCAAATGCCTCCACACCAAAAGTCCATAGAGCTTGCAACTCTTCAATCAACCGTTGCAGGAATATATCCAAACTTCTTTCCGAATGGTTCGGACCTGGGACCAGTATGGTTAGAAACAAATATTCTCTTTTCATGCACATATCTGTTGGTAGATTGTACAGAGTGAGAATGATCGACCATAATGAATAATTACCACCAAACATCTCAAATGGATTAAATCCATCGGTACACAGTCCCAGATACACATTTCTGCTATTATTTGCAAACTCAGGATATACCTGCTTAAAATGCTTACACGCCTTTGCATCTGATGGATGTTGCATCTTTCCATTAATGCATGTATGTTCGGCATGCCACCTCATATGCACTGCAGTTTTCTGAGATATATACAATCTCCTCAACCGGTCTGCGAGTGGAAGATAAAACATCTTCTTATATGGTACACGCTTTCCAGTCGAAGAACTCTCCTGGATTTCTTCTTTTCGGGTTTGTACCTTGGTGCCTCACAGAATTTGCATTGCAACAAATCTTTGTCGGCTTCACTCCAGTAAACTATGCAATTATTTTGGCACACATCTATCTTCATGAATGGCATACTTAATGTGCGCATTATCCTCTCTATTTCATAATATGTCTCAACAGCGACATTCCCTCTAGGAAGATTATGCTTCACCATGCGAGAAAAATCATCGAATGTTTCTTCGGATACGTTGTTTTTCGTCTTAACGTACATCATATCAGACGCGAATGAGAATTTTGACAATCCTTCTACGCATTCCGCATAGAGAGGTTCTTTTGCTGAATCCAAAGCACTGAAAAATTTGGCAGTTTTGTCATTAGGGGCATCTTCTATCTGTTCATCAAAAGGTTCCTCGTCACCTTCATCCCTTTCTATATTTGGCATCATCTGTGGATACGCAGCTTCGTCCAAGTCTACAAAAAAAATTCACTCGCCAGCGTTTTCTTCAACTGTGTTGTTCTCTTCATAAATACCATCATCGTCTTGATATATTGGCGGACGCTCGAGTTGTTACCCGTGAACGGTTCATAGTGTATAGTTGGTGTGAATCTCTTGTTAAATAAGTGCACGCACACCCTATTCACTTCAATAAGACTCCTATTTGCATAATTCTTGCAAGGACACCAAATTCTGTTTCCTTGGTACACTTCATTTTTGATTGCAAATCTAAATCTAATAAAATATGCTAATCCGGCTTCAAATTCTTCTGTGACATATCCTGTCTCTCGATCAACTCGGTTGTACATCCACTGTCGTTGATAATTATGATTGCTCGTCGACATTTTTTTTCACTCTTTCTCACAAAAATCATAAACGATGAAATAGAAATTTAAACACAAACATATAACTCTCTTTTTCTCAAAAAAAAATATTTCTGTCATTTGCCCAATTGTCTGTACGCAGAGAATGGTTTTTATTTGCTCTGCTCTGAAGGTTTTCGGATTATTTACTATTTATAAACAAATTTTGCCACAACTTTACATGATAGGTCCCAATTATGAGACTATCAATTGTTGATGAAGAACACATAAGAACTAAGAACACAAATAACTTTTTTCAATATTTTTTTCTTTTCCATTCACTTCACACGATCATGTCTTAAATACACAAAAAAAGAAATAAAGAAACAAACTACGTGCTCCACTTAATAACAAACGTGAAATAGTGGAAGACAATCCCACTAATATAGGATAGACACAATGACATATCTCCACTATCTTTAACCTAGTGGATGTTGGTTGGTTTTGGTTCTCATCAATACTCCATCGCCGGAAAAGAATCTTGTCCTTAAGGTTCTAATGAAGAAACATGTTCATAGTTGTTCTTTGTCTTCATACGTTGCACTTGCACCAACACTTTAGTCATATACTTACACTACAAGAATTGGTCCACATAGCTACAAATTTTTTTGTAGCAAATTTCTATTTGCTACAACTTTTTGGCCGAAACTATACGTTTGAAACAAATTTTAATTTTGTAGTAAATTGTAGCAAATTGCCACAAAAAGTCACTGATATTACGTTGTAACTATTTGAATCAAAATTGCTACAACATCTTTCGTAGCAAATTTTTTACAATTTCGTTACAAATAGTTAGTGGAAAGTTGATACAAAATTCCACAAAATTGTTGAAGTAAATACTCACTAATTACGACAAAATAATCGTGACAATTGCCACAAATTATGTCAAATATTTCAAAGGTAATGGCCACAATGGTTACAATATTTTTTTAACTAATAGCCACACTGAGTTACAAATTTTTTGTAACTAATAGTCAGACTGAGTTACAAAAAATTTGTGACTAATCTGTGGTTTTTTTCAAAAAAAAATATTTTATTACATTGATATTTTGTAATATATAATAATTGAAATAAAATAATAAAATCATAAGAGCTTTGAAACATTAATAAAAACGAAAATAAAATATAAACTAAAAAGATATACACCTCATAAACTAATTACAGATCTTTCAACTAATTACAGATTCAAAGGTTAAAAGATTACAAAGAGAGCCTTAATGACTTTGACATGCCCGTTTCTTGATGCAGAGTGCAATGCCGTCTTACCATTGGTCTTGGCAATTCCAGCGAGGCTGCTTCCCAATTCCAATAGAAAGCTTACCACTTCCGTCCGTGTGTCCTTGTGTCGCCGCTGTGTGCAATGCCATCGTATTAAATAGATCCACCGTCATCGCTAGCTCCGAATGAGCCTCTGCTAAAACCTTCAACACATTTGTAAAAAAAAATGCATACTAAAAAAAAAAAGATGAGGTAGAAGAGAAGTGTGAAAGACTAGGGTTTTTAGATTTATTTGTAATATGTGATTATGTTTTTAATTTTTTTCGCCAAAATTTGAGTGGGAATTATTGTTTTCCCCAAAATTTGAGTGGGAATTATTTTTTCCCCCTTTTCAAATTGCTACAAATTTTGTTGTTATTATTTGTGACTGCAACACAAAAATTAGCAACATATGCAATTTGTGGCCAATTAACCAACTACTTGGCAAGATTATCAAACAATAACAATTCTTCCATACAGAGACCAAATTTCTAAAAATACCAGTCACCGTCTCTCTGCGAAAAAACTAGAAGATACCAAAAACGTGAAATTTATCATAAATCTTTAATCAAAGCCAAAACCCTATATCAAGTTATGTACGTATTGCGAAACCTTAAATCTTAAATTAAACACTCATTTATCCATAAAAGCCAAAACTATATATCAAAGTTATGTATGTATTGTGAAACCCTAAACTCTAAATCAAACACTCCATAAAAACCAAAACCTTATATCAAATTTATGTATCTAAACCCTAAACCCTAAATTATAAATCATAAATCAAACACTAATTTATCCATAAAAGCCAAAACTCTATATCAAAATTATGTATGTATTGCGATACTCTAAACCCTAAATCAAAGACTCATAACTTCTCCTTTTTATTTTGTATTTTTAATAATTTTATTCTTTATGTTTTATGTTTTTAGGACGAAATAATATTTTATTGTATTTTTATTGCTAATTGAAAATTTAACATTATGAAATAGTTTTATTATTATTTTTAATAATTTTGTTTCCTTTACATTTTATGTTTTTAGTATGCATTTTTTTATATATATGTTTGAGATTATTTATTAAAATATTTGTATTTTTAAACTCACTTTCGTAGCTATTGTTACAACTTTGATGTCACAAAATTGTAATAATATAGCTACGATGATTTTTTGAAACCAATTTGTAACTATTGCGACAAAAATCGTTGTAGCTATTCGTCATTAATACACAAGTTGCTCTAAAGAAATTTCTCGATTTTCATGTAAACATTTTGCCACAACACTTTTGAAGCAAACTGTAGCTTTCGTTACATATTTTTTCAAATGTGTTTGTAACAATATTACCCACTAGTATATCGGTACAATTTGAAGCAAATTAGCTAAATTCGTGACAAATTATCCACAAATAATTACGAATTTGCTACAACTGACTAACTTCACTAATTAGTCGCAAAATTGTATCAATTTGTAGCTAATTTTTGCTACAAATTATTATTGTCACCAAATTTGTGGCTATGTTGACAAATTCTTGTAGTGTTATTCTTCTTCTCGTTGAGGAGTCTAGGTCGTCCATGATCAAATGGTCGTTTTCCGTTGGTGCCAATTCTACCCGCTAGAGACAACACTTCTTCGATAACACTAGGCAACACGTAAGATGAATCTCGGAACCTCTATGATAAGGAAGAATATTGAGGTAGCTTACCATGTTTCTTAGTTTGTATAGAGACAACTCCAGATCTGATTGTAGACGTATTAGCACGGCTACGCTTTCCTGATTTTCGGGTCAGAGTACTGTAACATTGGTTCTTAAGCAAAATCGTTCGAACTCGGCATTTAGATGGCAAAGTCGCCGATTGTTCAGTGGCAACATCACCTGCAGAACTATGACGGTATCTACTCTCACGTTTTGGTTGGTGTGATGGCTTTTTGCGCTATGTCGTGTAGATCGTTGAGCCCTTCCACCACCGGTTCTGATTTCTCTTGTTGTCTCTACTAGACGATTCATGGTCTCCAAGAGACTCTTAAATTCGTCCATCATAACAACCTTCATCTTCTGGATCTCATCATGTATTTCATGTAGGAGGCTGGCCTTCAAATCTTCAATAGACTACTTGTTGCATTCCATACCTTGATACCACAACGAAGTGGTCCGAATCAAGCTATGTTGATAAAATGGCTTTGATATCAATATGATAGGTCCCAATTATGAGACTATCAATTGTTGATCAAGAACATATAAGAACCAAGAACACAAGTAATTTTTCTTCAATATTTTTCTCTTTTCCATTCACTTCACACGATCATGTCTTAAATACACAAAAGAAGAAATAAATAAACAAACTACCTACTCCACTTAATAACAAACGTGAAATAGTGGAAGAGAATCCCACTAATATAGGATAGGCACAATGACATATCTCCACTGCCTTTAACCTAGTGGATGTTGGTTGGCTTTGGTTCTCATCAACTTTGCAACAAAACTTTTGTGGCAAATGGTGGGCTCCTCCTGACTCAGAATTGAGTTGACACTACTGGCTCCGGCATAAAATGACCCCTATGTGTAAATCGCATGGCCTCGTCCACTCAACTTTGACAACTCTCAATTATTACTTTTTTTACAAACAATTAGTAGGTATTTATCGCAAATGGCTACAAAAAGATAAGAAATTTTTGTGGAAAATTTTGTAGAAACCTCCAACACACGTTCTAACATAATTGCTTGATATTTTAGTCTACAAGTTGCTCTGGCTCATCATCAATTATATCTACTTTATTTGTCACAATCTGTTTGTCACTAATTGTAATAACTTAGCTATACAAATATATCATAAAAACGCACATTTTTCTAATAACTTTTCTTATTTTTAATAGCATTTTTCGACATAATATTTGAAGTAAATTGTCGTTTTTGTTACATATAGCTGCAAATTTGTTTGTAGTAAAATTACCGACTACGATATCGTAATAATTTGTAGTAAATTAGTTACAAAATTGGGTTCGTGAAAATTTAGTAACAAATTACCCACAATTATTACTAATTTGCAACTAAGTTCTTATTTCCACATTTGGTAGCAAAATTGTATCGGTTTGTAGCTAAATTTTGCTCCAAAACTATGTCATAGTAAAAATTGTGGCTATATTGCCCAATTCTTGTAGTGATCCCACGGGCCAAGAGAGGGCTTGGGGGCAGACGGACGGTGGTGGTCGGGGCATTACAAGTGGTATCAGAGCTGAACACAGACGAGTGTGGAGTCATGTGATCTCACATCGTTGGGGGTGACAGTTTTGGTACGCAACGAGGACGATCTTTGAGTGGGGGTCATTGTAATACCATGATTTTTAGATATACGGTAGTGCATGTGGAGAGGCTTAAAACAATTTATTTGGCTATCTATATCAATAAAGTGCACTTATCTTTTTCGTACCTCATCCTGATAGAACTCCAGAGTTAAGCGTGCTTGACCTGGAACGATTTCAGGATGGATGACCTACTCGGAAGTAATTTTCAGTACTATGTGAGCGAGGAAAAAACACGGGGAAAGATCTCGTGGAGATTTGTACGGTCAGTAAATAAGTCTTTCAAGCTTCCCAAAGTAGCGCACAGACCGTCAGACGAAGGTGGGTCCACGGGCCAAGAGAGGACTTGGGGGCCCACTGACGGTGGTGGTCGGGACTTTACAAGTGGTATCAGAGCTGAACCCATATGAGTGTGGAGTTATGTGATCTCACATCATCGGGGGCTGATGCTCTTGGTACGCAACGAGGATCTTGCGATCTTTGAGTGGGAGTCATTGTAAAACCCCAATTTATGGATATATGGTGGTGCATGTGGAGAGACTTTAAAAACATTATTTGGCTACCTATATCAACAAAGTGTACTTATTTTTTTCGTACCTCATCTTGACAAAACTCCAAAATTAAGTGTGTATGACCTGTAGCGATTTCAGGATGGGTGACCTACGGAAAATTCATTTCCAGTACCATGTGAGTGAGGACAAAACATGGGAAAAGATATCGTGGTGATTTGCAGGGTCAGTAAAAAGTCTTTCGAGCCTCCCGAGATAGCGCACCGTCGGACGAGGGTGGGACCAACGAACCGAGAGAGTGGTTGGGGGCCCACAGACGGTGGCGGTTGGGGCATTATATTTTTAATGAAGAAACTATTTTATTTTTGTCATTATATTGCTTTTATATTTTTTTGTATTTTAATAGTTTTTACAAGAAATTGGAGTAATTTGGACGAAAATGATGCAAAACAGATATTTTGGGGATTAAATAGCTTTCAAGCATCAACAGTTTCGCAACATATGGAGACCTTTCCACAGTTGGATCATGCTTAATTTTTGACAGAGGATAGATGGAAATGTTAAATTTCATATTCAAGTGGTTTGAAGCAAATCTAATGGACGGATATCAATATATCTCTATTTTACTAAAGACTAAGCAAGCTGATCAAGGTGATCGATCGATCACCTATCATAAGAAGTCCATGTCCCGAAAAATCGAGGCAATCGATCAATCCCCCCCCCCCCTCCACCAGACCTACTTTCAACACCAAAAGTTTTTAGTTTCTTTTGAGTTTTCTCTTGTTTTCTACTTTTTGTTCTATAAAAAAGAAGATCTCGCCTCTTTGTACTCCATAGAGAAGTATATGAACAATTTATATTGCTTTTGTTTGATTTTCTTAATCGTGTTTGAGTAGATCTCTTGTTGAGACTTAGGATTTCTAAAGGGGATCTCATGGCTCGATAAATAGGTTTAGCGAATTAGAGTGGCATTTTTTATGAGATTAGTTTTTCGTCTATTTATGTTCATTAATCAATGTTACTTTACTAGTCATCTAGTAAATAATCTTAGGTAATCATTGCTTGCACATCACTTGATTGATTGACTCGAATTGAATTGAGACGAGCTTAACTCCATGGACTTTGAGAGTTGATTCATGGGTTTTTTAGAACATATCAAAATTGATTATAAGTATTTCTTATCTAGTTATGTTATCGACTGCGAGAGTTGATTCATCGGATAGCTTAGATAAAATTGATCATCTACCATGAGAGTGTGTTAGCCATATTACATTGTTTCGAGTTCTTGAACGAATAGATTTGATCGCCTCTATGAACCCAACTTAAATAAATCGGTCTGTGAGCCTCAAAGGATTTTTTGAATGCCTTACTCTTTCAATATTATTGCATACATCGTTTTAATTGACTGGTTTTTAGTGTTTTGTGACAACTACCTGATTTTGCTTAGCTTTATTCTTATTTCAGTGTTGACAATTGTGCATTCTAAGTTTATGTGAGATCGATTCCTAAAATACTACAATTGATTCATTGTGCACTTTCGTTTTTCTATTATTTATTTTTAGGGTAAAAGTTACATCACATATGTGTCTTGCAAAAATATGTGTTGAATAATGGCCGTCTACCAGAATAGCGGGTGAGCGTATAGTGAGAGATTCATCCACTGGGGGAGATGAAGAATGTCCACCTGTAGACTGACTCCATGGATGGAGCTCTCCGTCGGTATCCAAAGCGAGGAAAGGAACTTGCATAAACAATATCGTCAAAGTATCTTCGGGAGTACAAAGAAAGCCCCCCCCCTTCGTCCCCTGAAGACTCTTTGACGCTTAAGTCAAAAGACTACATGGAGAGTGAGTTATTCGGGAGGTGAGTGTGGGTTAGGTGTCGGGCTACGTCCGGAGATCGAAATCACAATTTAATGTTTGGTGAGTTAAAGGATAGAAGAGATAAACTCTCAAGGAAGAGCGGTGTCAAAACTCTCTTACAGCTGGTCGAATTATGAGGAATCCTTTGGGAGTAGGTTGTTAATCGTAAGAGGGTTCTTTCCCCTTCATATGAATTCTCCTCATCTTCTCGTTATTTTAGAAATATATTTATAGGGAACTTACCTTGGAATTTTACCTCTAATCGAACCTAAGGATTAAGTAGGCTTGGTATGTGAAGTCCTATGACCAGAAAAAAATCGTGTTAAACCAGTTATCATATCATAAAATATGAAATTATTGTGTTAAACGAGTTACCAAATCATAAATTGTCGTGTTTATTCAGTTATCATCTCACAAGAAATATGAAATATAAAAATTATCGTGCTAACCCAGTTATCTGTAATTTTATCATAGAATGAATAGTGTCGTCGGATTATGAATAGTATCACTGGCTAAATCTATCAGAAAATGGGTTTTCAGGTTAATGGTATTTTTCGTTATTATTTAAACTCGAAGGAATATTTTGGTTTTAATTCTTTTTCTCTTTGTTAATTTTTTTATTTTTATTTTATCACTGATATTTTCTTAATTTTCAGTCTATTCGTAGGTAGTTTGTGCAATTACTCATATATATATATATATTTATTGATTTTAGTTTTTTTTCTAAACTATCATATTTTTTGAAAATATTATTCTAATTTTTAATTTTTTTTAAATTAATTTTTTAATATTTTATTTTGGTTATTTTAATTATTTAGTTATTATTTTCGGATCCGGATATCCGCGGATTTTTGACCGGATACTCGAAGTCCGGATATCCGGAAATCACGGATCCGGATAATTTTGTCACGGATCCGATGGATCCAGATCCGGAATCAAATACCCTAAAATTCCAGGTTATCCGGATCCGTCTCACCCTTAGTATATCCAAATGATCGCAATAATCAGTCTATAGGAGCGGGCTTGGGCCCTACAAAAAAGATTAAATCCAACTTCCTTAGGTCGAGTTTGCTTGAGAGGAGTCCGAGAGGGAGGGTAAATCGGCAAAAGCGAAGTTTAATATCAATATGTCAACGAAGAAATGTATGGATCTCGATCCAAAATTTCTCCAAAATTTAATATATATATATATATATATATCCAGAGAACCAAAATCATATATATATCCAGAGAACCAAAATCATATTGCTCCTTGCTCAAACCTAAAGGTGCACTATAAGTTTTGTATTGCGTGATTTTATTTACTAAGAGTTTTATATAGTAAAACACTTTGAACTTTGACTTTTTCATTTGGCCCTCCTCATTTCTTGCCGAAAAAACCCAACTCCTCTCTCTCCTGTCTGTCACAGACAAAAAATAAAAAACTTTTTCTTCTAGAAACTGAAATGATCAAACAAATTTTGTATAAGGTAACCAAGAAATAACATCGTTTTGACATAATTATCTAATCTAGTTACTAATGAAACCAATCAGCTGAAATCCATCCGAGTCTCCAATCAGCCAAAATCTAAAAACAATCATATTCTCTAGCAAAACGCCTGCTTTTGGTCCATATTTTGGCCATACAACTCCTTATACGTAGTGTTTCGTCCCTGAACCTTACCAATGCGTATCTTCATCACAAATGTCGCGTCAGTGAAGGGAAATACCAGGCGGGAAGTAAGTACGAGGAAATCTTCAACTCTCTCATCCGTATCATCTCTGCCTACGATTTGCGGAAAGGTTTCGAACACATATCTTATGGTGAGGATGCCAATACCGTCGCCGTCATATTCGGGTGCCGTGGCGACTCCTATGGGTCCAATTGCCGATCCTGCTTTGCCACAGCCGTCGCAGGGGTAATGTCACTTCAACATTATTAATTAGCCATCACGTATTTTTACATATAAGGGTACGTGGATAATAATATATTTAAGAAAACACCATAAAATTTTGATATTGTGATTTTACTCAGTATAATTTAAAATATGATAAAGAAACAATTATAAATAAATGAATTTGATACACCTTATTATTAGTGAGATGCTTATATGTGAATTAGTTTGATGACAACAGTATTGTAATATATATATTTGAAAAGCTTCAATATACATGAGTTACATAAAAACAGGAACTTGTGCATAATCTGAATTAATTTGGGTTTTCGTTTTCACTTTGTGAAATCATTGAGCACAAAGAGTACGTTAACTAAAACAAAATTATGTGGAAACGTTAATTAATTAATAAAGCCATAGAAATATTTTATGGACACGTGTTCATTATTTTTATTTTTTGTTAATTAGGAGAATCTTAGATGCGTGTTCATTATGGTTTACATCTTATCGATATATTCTTCTTCTTTTTTTCATTCTGACTGATTGTTTTCCTAAATGCTTATATATTAAAAAAAGGTGCAAGATATTTAATATATCTTCACTTTATTATACTAATAAGTAAACATATTAATCGTTTTCTTTTAAAAAGAAATATGAAAAACGAAACATATATTTGCATTGAAATATTTAATGATCATTTAGTATTAAATAAAACATATATGTATATATATATATGTCTATGACAGCTTCGTAGGAGATGTCAGAGAAACAAAGGGTGAATAATATGGTACGACCAATGTTTTCTCGATGTTAGTACGATCAATCGTCGATCCCCAAGAAAGATCGATTACGAGAATACTTGCTCTATGCACAACCCAAACAACGTGAGCGGTGATACACAGTTGTTCAAAAAGGAGATTGGGGATTTCCTCTACAAACTGATTTCGAAAGCCAACCGTTTACCAAATGTTGGCGAAGAGCCTATATATTATGCGGCGGGGGAGAAGAGGCTTGGGACAAAGAAAGTTTATGCAATGATGCAGTGTGCGCAAGACATAGCCTTATGTCCGGATTGTTTGAAATGGAGTATCAGTGAGCTTTCCAAGTGCTGTGGCGGTAAACAAGGAGCGAGAGTTTTGAGTACGACGTGTAATTTGAGGTATGAGCTTTACCCTTTTCTTAGGACTTAAAAGACTGCTTGATGATAATGTTGGAGACATTAATCTCTTGTCAACTTTCCTATTTAATTTTTGGTTTTGTTCACTTTCAAATTCTCTTTTGAGCTTTTACCTATTCTCTTTGTTTTTTTTTGTTCGTTTAGGTCCTAGTTATTACCTATGAATAGGGTCAAAAACTTTGTTATTCCTCACCCTTTGATTTGATTATAAATAAAGAGACAAAATCTTTGATTATTTTAGGATATTCTTCTAAACGGATTTAAAAAAGCTTGGTAACCGATATACAAAAGAAAAAAATCAACATTTCGCATAGTCAATACTTCTGCGACGTCATTTTATGAGATCGGCATACTCTGAAACAGTCATAATTATTTTCGGCAACCATTGTATTATTACTAGATAGAAACCCAATAAGGGGTACGGTCATTCCATCAAAGGTAAAGTACAAACTCATTACAAGGCAAAGACAATCCATACAGATTAATACAGAAAACCAACATAGACACTTTCATAGAGAGCTACACAAGTCCTGAACATCAGGATGCGAAAGTCTGGTATACCATCAGACCGAAAGATCCCTACGAAATCTCAATATCCTTGTGTAAAACCGTTTGGGAATACATCGATAGAAGACGTACCCATATAGAATTTCCGATCTATATTCTAATATAACAATGCCGACTAAAACTAGGATTTTACAACATAATTTAGAAAATATAACACAAGATATTAAAACAAAACACGTGGGCAAGATAAAAGAAACAGAGAAGTATATTCAAGAACCAGGGGAGAAGGAGAGAGAGAGAGAAAGAGGATAATTTTCTTTTTTTCCAGTCATAATTAATTTACGCTACATTTTTTGTGCCGTGTTTTAATATATAATGTTTTGGGTGAATAGAAGTTGAAAAAAAAAAAGTTGACAAAAAAGAAAGTAATAGAAAAAAAACATCTACTTAAAGTGTTTATTTAATATCTAAATTTTTTCTTAAATTATTTTATTTTTTTTAAAACATAAAATTCCATAAATAAATACCAAATTTTTTTAAAAATGTTCGTTTTGGACTTCATATGTTATTTCTGTCAAATTGTCAAAACAATATTTTTAATCCGTTAACAGAAGATGACGTGGTATATTCAATTGACGAAATTGAATAAGACTGATCTGTTTTACTTAAATGAATCTACTATAAACCATGATGACTTATAATTAAGCATTTGGGTGATAAATCAGAAGAGATAAATATCTTTCTCTTCTTGTCTCATTTTGATTTTGGGAATAAAAAAGAAATCTAGATATCAGTAACAGAGGCATGTAATGGAGAAAAGAGTGTTCACTGCGAGATTGATCGAATGCTCCATATGACCAAATACTTATTAACTTATCAAACTTATGACAATCGGAATGACTACGCATTCCAATGAAAACGAATAACAAATTGCGATAAATATAGTGCTTAAATTTATATTTCCTGAGTCCTTTATTCAATGTTTCATATTCAAAGATATTCAAATGCAGTGTTCATTAACCTTCTCCGGCTCTATATTTCTAGCATATCCTCTGAAATTCGTCTCGTGCTTCTATCATTATTGTGTTTTGCTATCCATAAATATAACCAATATCTTTCCACCTAAAAATCCAGACGATATTCCTCAAAAGTAGATTTGAGGAGCTGATAAAGAGACGTTTTCTCCACGATACTCACAGTGTTTTCAGGATTAAAAGCTTTTTCCGTTTTTCTCAATCTCTTACATTCCATGCGGTCATAATGATAAGGCAGATGTTTAGCGCACAACGCTACTTCTCGTTCTTTAGAGTTTATGTATGCAAACTCTGTTTCACGCATAAGTTGACAAAAAAATTTGGTATTTATTTGTGGAGTTTTCTGTTTTTAGAGGAATAAACTGATTTTTGAAAAATATGGATCTTAAACGAACACTTTTAAAAAAATTTGGTATTTATTTGTAGAATTTTATATTTTTAGAGAAATAAAATAATTTCTGAAAAAATTTAGGTATTAAATGAACACTTTTAAAAAGTAATTATTTTTTTAGTCATTATCCCGAAAGTAATATACTCTTTTGTGGTTTCTTTTGTACTACACACGTTTATAGTGGTTTGTTTGGCATTTTATCATAATAATTAGAAACGTTAGAATCTGACCCAAACAAAAATTTAAGAACGTTAGAATAAGCTCTCCCTACATTTTGGGCGTTTCATATAGTATGTTCCATAAGTCACACCCACATGCAAATATGAGGTTAGACTTGTCGCTCCAAGAACGATGTATTTTAGATGATAAGGCAGGCGGATGAAAATATCCAAGGGTAGAGAGTGTGGGAACAAGATGTGATTTAGGAAACGTTCGACTTTATTTTTCAAGTTAGGACGTTTTTGAGAAGAATATGGCATTGGTATCTCAGATTAAGACATTTATAGAAACTAATGAATGAATAGTTTTTTTTTTTTTTTTTTCCTCGGTAATTCTTTCATTAAACAGAAAACCCATTAAGGGTAATATAAATGATGTTCCAATAAGTCCATTCTCTTACTAAAATATATCAAGATAAAATTAAAGCCCATGAAAAGATAAAAACCAGGTGCATACATCCGTGTGATGAAGAGAACAATGACACAGCAGTGCCGGCCGATCTACGATCTACCATAACCCCGTCATCGGGTTTCTTCGAAACATCATTGTAGAAATCTTCCACAGAAAGTGCCGGCACTTCACACTCAAAATATCTACGTTATCACCTTGAAATAAGCTTATAGATCCAGCTTTTGAATGGAAGTTTCGCCTAGTACCTAACCTATAGACCCATTCATTAAACTTCCTTGGCCAGGATGGTCCACGATTACTTGGTGTGCATGAGTTAAGCCCAGTTGCTGAAGCTTGCAGTAGGTCTGGCTGGAGGTTATCCTCAGCTAGAACCTGATCTCCTCATCTTGCAAAATCTTCGTGCAATCCTACTGGAAACTCCGGTCCCAAACCTTTCACTAGGATGTGACTCTTTTCCTTGGTAACTACAAATTCCTCTAATGCAGGCTTCTCTTCAAGCCAAACATGGGAGCAACTAAGGTATAAAAAAAATCCTCAGCCTTGGTGGAAAACAGTATGGTTCAAGGACTATATTCCAAAGCATGCTTTCACCTTTTGGATTTTCCATCTGGATCGTTTACCTGTAAGATCTCGCCTTGTCTCTTGGGGTTTGAACACCTCTCCATTGTGTTGTTTATGCAATCAACAAGATGAAACAAGGAACCATATACTCTTACACTGCGACCTTAGTACGCAAGTGTGGACTAGAGTGCTTCATAGACTTGGGCAACCACCACTTTGTTTTTCAGATTGGTCCACATTAATCACATGGCTATCTATCTTTTATCCGAAATCAAAAGCAACTCTGTGTTGTTTGGCTATTCAAGCAACGGTTTTTTCTTCATCTGAAAGGAAAGGAATTCTAGACTCCATAACGGCTCCCATTATCACACCAACTGATATTCAAGCAAATTGATAGATTCATCAAAGACATCATCCTAGCACGCATCAATCGTAAGTCATTCAAAAAGCTACTCTCTCTTTGGTTTAAGTATGAGTAATTGTGTTTAATGGATTGGATATCCTTCCTTTGCTTCTATTAGGTTTTTTTACCTTTTTTGAATCTTTTGAAACGTTATAGCTTCGCACAATTGATGTAAAACAAACCGTTCCATTTTGATAATTATATTTACATTTTATTCAAAAAAAAAAAATCACATATTTTACTGCAACTAAATTATATGAATATATCTTTATAAAATTTTCATTTAATAAATTAGATTTTCACATAATAAATCACAAGTCATGTAAAAGTCATGTAACAATTAAAATTAAATGACATAAAATCGTCCAAAAAATTGAAATTCAATTTTGTCCACATAGATCCGAAACTGTCTTACAAATTGTTTTAAATACTCTTTTTTTTTTTCTTAAAGTGCAAATACTCTTAGTAAAAAAAATTTTAACAATAAACTGAACAATTAAAAAAAATACATTATTGATGCTATCAATGATTCAATATTCAGGTCGGCGCCGTGCATATCGTGAATCTTAGGAGTTTCACTGAGTCAAACCTTTGAACTTTGACTTTTTTTGTATCCGTCGACCGTAATTTCTTCTAGAATAATGCTGTTTTGACATTAATCAGCTAAATTGACTTTTTCTTTTGTTCAAAAGATATGAATAATTCCCCAAATCTCAATCTTACAAAACTGAAAACATCAACTATTCTAATAATTATTAAATAAATATTAAAAAAATTATCACCACCCAAAGTCCAAAATCATCCCACCACTATAAAAAACATCCCAACCTCAACACTTTTTCTACCAAAGACTCCCAAAAACAAATATCAAAAATCCTAAACAATGTCTTCATCCTCCTCATCAAACCGCATCGTTTGGTTCCCTATCTTGGCCTTAGCCATGCAACTTCTCTTTATTTGCAGCGTTTTGTCCCAAAGCCAGAACAATGCGTTTCTATTCCACAAATGCTCTGACATTGAAGGGAAGTTCACGTCGAAGAGTCCGTACGAGACAAACCTGAACAGTCTCTTTCGTCATCTCTCTTACAGAGTTTCATCCACCGGTTTCACTGCCTCCTCCAGTGGTAATACTCCAGACAACGTCAACGGTTTGGCCCTTTGCCGCGGCGATGCCTCCTTCTCTGATTGCGGATCCTGTCTCGCCACCGCCATCCCCGAGGTAACCTCACATATCAGATATATAAAAACCGCATAAGATACTTTCCATAGGTAGGCTTTTAGGTACGACAATAAGGACTATATTCTCCCCCTTCATAATAAAACTCGTTTTAGTAGTATTTTCTACATTTTCAATGCAATTATTTTTAAATATTTAACTTTATTTTTAAAGCACAATTTATTAATTAGAGAGATATTCGTTAAACTATAATACTTAGAAAATGTTAATAAATACTCCTTATATTTCAAATTGAGTGATGGTTTGGAAGTTTTACACAGATTAAAAAAATACTAAAATTTCTATTAGACATTTATTTATATAAAAAAAAAATTTGAAGATTGGAGTAAATAATTGACATAACAAAATTTTAATATTGGAACAGAAAGAGATATTGTAGTATTGTACTATCGAGTTCGTGGATTGTTCTTGACGTTGGTGTTACGTGTGACAGATAAGTCGGAGATGTCCGAACAACAAGGCGGGAATAATATGGTACGACAACTGTCTTGTCAAGTATTCCTCGACCAATTTCTTCGGAAAGATCGATTACGAGAATAGGTTCTATTTGTACAACGTTAACAACGTGAGCGATCCAGCATCATTTAACATGCAGACGAAAACTCTTTTAACCGAGCTGACGAAGAAAGCGACTGCTGGAGACAACCAGAAGCTGTTTGCAACAGGGGAGAAGAATCTCAGGAAGCAGAAGTTGTACGGACTTGTGCAGTGTACGAGGGACTTGAGGAGTGAGAGTTGTAAGGCTTGTTTGGATGGGATTATTGGGGAGATTCCTAACTGCTGCGACGGTAAAGAAGGAGGGAGAGTTGTGGGTGGGAGTTGTAACTTTCGGTATGAAATTTACCCTTTTGTTCAGATTTCTTGATTAGAGGTCCAACTTGAAAGGGGTCCAAACCCAAGGACGGTCTAACTTCATTATTGGAGTCCATGGGATATATTTAAATGTATTGTGTTTTGTTGTTTGTATAATTTGTTGATCAAATAAAATGTAATCTCCTCTTTGTGGCTTGTTTTGTATGATAGACAGTTATAGTGGCTTGTTTGACTCTTATAAATAAAACATTCGGTTTGCCAATATATTGAAAGGTTCTTATAACGTTTCTAGACGTAATTATACGCATGTAAAGGTACATATTATTGTTAGTTTTACTATGTAATTCTTTCAACCCACAGAAGCTAATATCTTTTAGAAAGTGAGCAAGCTCTGTAAACTCTTAACTAGGACTAGGCAAATTATTCGTTAGATTCGCTCCAATTCGGTATTCGTTCCGATTCGATCCGAAAAATTCGGATAACCGTTATGAATCAAAGCGGATCAAATAGTAAAATCTAATATCCGTCTAAAGCGGAGCAAATCACAAATACTAATTTTAAAAATCCGAATATCCGTTCCGATCCGTATATTACTTATATATACATATAATATGATATGTTTATAACCTATATTTGCATTTTTAGATTTTTTAAATATATTTGGCGAAATATTTATAGTAAAAATAGGTAGATACTAGCTTTTTAATTGAAAATAGATTTTTTCTTAAATAAAAAACACATGTTTCATTTTTCACCATCTTAATCTTCCACTTTCATTTTTATTTAATTATATCGAATAAAATTAGGTCATTTAATATATTTATTCACTAGTTAGTTTAAATATTATAATTAAAAAAAAAAATTAAAAATTATGGTGTTTTGATATTTTTTTTGGTTTAAAACGGATATCCGCGAATATCCGGATATCCGAAATTTTTCGGAGCAAAGCAAATCGAAAAACTAAATATCCGACAAAAATAAATCAGATCACAAATACTGTATTTTTTCGGATATTTACTCCGTGTCAAGCCATAATCTTAACCACTAAATCTTTATAAGACTTTGTGCACATGATGAAAGGTTCAACTCTTTCAATTTGTTTACTAGCTAAAATATTATTTGATATAAGAAAAATAAGAGATTTCAATGTTTTTGTTAAACGATTTTAAATTTCGCTAATGTAAAAATGAAAAAAAAATCTAAAAATATGAGGTCTGATATACCATCTATTTTTGTTTGTAGAAATCATCTCGATTATCTACAAGTTTTTTTTTTTTGTTAAAGCGTTTTCTATAAGTTTCTTTTTTTTGTATTGGTTTTCTATAAATTTAAATAAATATACTTTTTCTTCTAGCGTAACTAATTGGTTCTAATTAATGTTTTTTTATATAAGATGTAAAATTTGATCAAGTATATGTCAGAGAATATCACAAAACAGTATACACATTATGAGGTGCTGATTGGTTTGTTGACTAAAGATTTCAAACATCAACGGATAACTAGGAGAAGATAATATTGGTCACATGTGCTATGGTGAGTCAGTTTGATGAAGACAGGTCAACGAAGGAGGAGAACCACGTTGCACCTTTGCTTTCTCATACGCAAAATATCGAACCAATTTCATAATTTTCGGATAAAATAATACGCTCAGAAAGAAAAAATAATACCAGATACAAATAATGAAACTTTTTAATAACCACAAATTTAAAATAAAGTCTAATTCTAAATTTGGACCTCTGCTTTTTATTTAATACACGATAAATAGTGTTTAAAAGGACTTCTCATTAAGATTAACTCAAATAAACTTGACTCATTTGTTTGTCCTCCACTACTATATTGGTCAAATCAAAGAAGAAGACGCATAAACGCATTTCCGTATCTGTATAATATATGCATAGTTTGACTTGAGTACTATGTAATTAACTAATTATGTTCAATGATAAGGTTGCTGGCACTTAGCGAGTCCGAAGCATAGGGATCGGTCAACAGAGTCAGTGATATTCTAATCAGATGTGAATCTTTTAATCAAGCATAAGATCAAACACATCTTCTGACACTTTTTTGGAAAGATATTCAATGTTCCCCATGTATATTCAATAAATAGGTGCTTTAGACTGAATATATTAATTAAAAAGACATAAGTGTAAAAAAATTTATGTTTATCAAAGAAAAAATTAAGAGACACATCATTTAAATTAATCAATCAAAACATTCTAATTAATTCATATGTCATGGTGGAAATCTCTATATATTTTCATTAATTTTTTAACATAAATCTACAAATACATGTGTTACAAAATTAAACCCAACTAAAACGTAACATTTTAATATTTTTAAATATTATATAACATAATATTTTAACGATGAATTATTTACCACTGCCAATTTAAATTTATTTTATAAAAATTGTATTAATGTTTATTTTCTTTAATATCGCTTAATTGTATCCATATTACTTTAATTAAGGTCGAAATTTTGTTATAAACGTACAACTTACAAATATAGCATTTTTACAGAAAAACACGATAGATTTATTGATAGAAATATATATACATTTACATATATATATATATATATATGTATCAAAATATTTTGATAATTTCTATTATAATAGAAGAATCATTGCTTTGTTTGCTATCAATCAAATTGTTGGAACTTATACTATCAACCATATGTTAAGTTGTCAATATTGGCAAAATCCAAATAATTCATACAAAATAAATTGAGAACAAACAAATAATGTTTGAATTTCAAAAAATCATCAGTTTTCGCAGTTTTAATATTTCTTTGATTTTTATTTTTAAATATTTGTACATACTAACACGTTATTTTAAAAGATTTGTACATACTGAAAGATAACTCATAATCTCAAACATATTCGATATATATCAAAAATGCTTACATACAAGCCAAGTGTTATGCAAATTAAATTTTGTTAGGTAAAATATATTTACCTATATGAGATATGTATCACATAATCTTGCTATTTCTAACTTCCGATATATTTAAAAAAATCATGATTTTTTATTTACAAATATTCTAATCCTACAAAATTTAGTTATATTATTATTTTGAAGGCATAGTAGACAATAAAGCGTCGAGTAATATAGTGGTTGAGCTCGGATTAGAATTATAGAGATCTTGTGTTCAAGTTTCAAAATAGCAAATTTTGTGATTTTTTTTATATTTATGTTTTTAGTTGGTATTGACATATATTGGGCCTATAAGATATATGTCAATAATATATACTTTGGATTTGATTCTATCGGATAAAGAAACATACGGTGTATAAAACTATAAATATTTTTTCTTGTTAATAAATAAAATCAAGCTTTTGTCTAATAATTCGGTTGGACTATATTTTTTTTGTTTTAGGCAACCCACTACATAAAATCGGTATTGAATACAGATAAGTAATACTGATCCTTTATGTCCGGATTCCTATTGTGGACTTTTACTAGTGTGGTAGTGATGGATAACACAAATGTGTTTTTTTGGAAAAATGTTGGTGCTCAACATCGTGATTTCAAGCTAATAGACATCAGCAACCCTTAATATCAAAGGTTTTCTGATTTCTAGTGGAGGTTGGTTTATTTTGTTTCCCAAAAGGCTTTTTACACTAAAATATCTCTGATTTTTCGACTTTTAAATGTGTATTTCATTCCTTAATGCAGTCGCCTATATTTTCACATTCCTGAGAGGACCATGTCAATGTTGCGAAAACTATCACTACAAGAAATAGATCAGTTTCCAACGACCATTTTGATCGGAAAATGGTTGGAAATACCCATTTCCGATCCATTTCCGACCATTCGAAAATCGTCAGAAAAGTTTCGTCAGAAAATTAATTTGGTAAAAATGTGGTCGGAATTTTCTTTCAATTTTCGTGGTCAGAAATGTCATCGGAAATAATCATCGGAAAATTGTCGGAAAATTTCCGACCACTTCTTGACGGATTTCCGACCACTTCTTGACGGATTTCCGACAACGCTTTTCTAACAATTTTCCGACCACTATTTTTCTGACGAATTTCCGACCATTAAGCATTTAATTATTTTATAAAATTATGAATTTAATTGAATAATAATTATATGAAAAATACGAAAAATTATATTAAAATTAGATAACTTAAAATTAAAAATTATTTGAAACATAAAAAAAAATGAATTTTAGAAACATCAAATAAATATTTCTTAAAATAAAACTAAAACCGAAATTACACAGAACTAGTCTTGAGTTTTTTCGTCATCGTATGGAGGTCACAAGTCTGAAAACTTGTCGAGAATCAACTTCGTCACGTCTATCAATACTTGGTTTTCTTGTTCTTCTCAGCCTTGTATTTTTCCAATGTCTCAATCTTCATGACTGCTATCTGCAACCATGCATCTTATTCCGAGTTAGACGGAAAGAAGTTCAGGATACCGTTCCAACAAAATTTACTACAAGAAAACACAAACATTAGTAAAAAAGAAACTAAATATTTCAACAATAACCAATCATATGAACACAAACAATTGTAAAATTAGTCATAAACATTACAAAAGAAGACTACAATATTAGAAACCACATACTTTAATCATAATTTTTAAAAATCCAAATCAATTGGCGTGATGTTGATATTCCACATATTCGTGGGAAACATGACTGCTAACGAACATACAAGATCATGTTCAATCACTAGTTTATAGTTTCATACAAACCAAAATCGAAAAAATCTCCTTGGTTCAAACCAAGAATCCAACGGTTTCTCTTTGTCCAACAAAATTGAAAGAAATCGAGACTTTATTATGCTTTAAAAAACTTCCAGCTCAAACACAAAACAACTCCGTTATCACACGAAATCGAAAACAATTCCTAAATACAAAGTCAGATTTATATCTCGCACACACTCAAACCCTTTAAATCTATTTTCTTCAAAACTGAATCAAATCCAATAGCAAACTCATATCTATACATCAAATCAAACAAATACTTTAACACATCCAAACAAGAAACTCGAATCTAACCTTGCGAAAACTAGAGGAACGGCGGCAACAACAAAGCTGAGATGGACGGTGGCAGTGGCGGCGAACCTTTTCAAACGTAACCTGCAAAGAAGGAAAGAGAAGTCATGAAGGAGTAACGGAGAAGAAGAAAAATGATGTGAAGGAGAGAAGAAAAAAAACGTTGCAAAGGAGGTATATCTAAATAGAACGAGAGGAGGAGTAGAAGAAGAGAAGGAGGATGAAGAAGGAGGCTTAGCGGAGTGGAGGATACGAACAGCGGTCGATTTGTTGGAGGGTGATAAATCAGCGCCACTTGAGAAGGAGGAAGACGAATTAGTGAGAATGAAAGAAGAAGATTTTAGATCTAGGTTAAATTAAAGATATCGTCGGAAAATAGTCGGAAAATGGTCGGAACTTTCTGACACTTTCCCGACCATTTTCCGACGATACATTAATTTATTTTTTGATAACTTATTAACTATGTTTTATATTAAATCTATTTTTATTTAATTCAATTAACTCAAGTTTTACAAAATTATAAAATGGCATTTTAGTACAATTGATTTCTATGATAACTTATTAACTATGTATTTATTATATTAGCTCTATTTTTATTTAATTCAATTAACTCAAGTTTTACGAAGTTGTAAAATGGTGTTTTTAGTACAATTGATTTCTATGATAACTATGTTTTTATTATATTAACTCTATTTTATTTAATTCAATTAACTCAAGTTTTACGAAGTTATAAAATGGCATTTTTAGTACAACTGATTTTGATTTCTAATGTATGTCATGAATATTAAGCATGAATAGATTGGATTCTGACTTTATTCCAACCAAAACAAGTGGTCGGAAATTGGTCAGAAATTGTCCGATCATTTTCCGATCACTTACCCACCACTTTTCCAACGGTGATAGTATGGTCGAAAAATGGACGGAAATGTCCGATCACTTTCCAATCACTTCTTTTAGTTGAAATTTTCCGACCACTTTCTGATCAATTTTTATAGTCATTGTAAAGTGGTCGGAATAAGGTCGAAAAAGTTTTTGACCATTTTTGTTGGTCGAAAATGTGATCAGAAAATGACATGTTTTCTTGTAGTGTATATTAAAGCTGCAATACAACAAGCAATGAAGATTCACATAGCCAGTCCCACCTCGAAATATTCTCATGTTGAACGGGTAAGATGAGATGGATGTCGCATGCATTTCACTGGCTGAAGAATTGAGGAGTATATGTTATCCTTCTCGGGCAAAAAAAACCCTAAATTATTGATTTTGGGGATATCAAATTCCAAAAAAAATATTTCATACATGCTAAATCTTTAATTTCAGTTTCCAATATCGCTATTTACCTAATTAACCCAAAAATGCATCCATTCATATTAATTAATTAAAAAAAAAAACTTTTTGAGAACAATTAAGAAAAGAGAAAACCCCTTAAATAATAAACTAAAAAGACAAAACTCCATCTGTTTCAGTTTATAAAACAAATAAATAAACGTGCAAAATTTGAAAAATGCATAAGTTATATATATTTCGTTGCTTAACAGCAATTAGACATGAACAAATCACCCGAACCGAACCAAATCGAATCGAATTAGAAGGTACCAAACCAAAACGAATAGTCATAAATACCTGAACGATTTCTTGCTTGAAACATTTCGGATATCCGAACCGAAACCGAATGGACCCAAATACTCGAAATACAATTGTATGCCCAAATATTAGTTATATTTAGATTTGAAATAATCAAAATATCAAAAATTACAATTATAAATCCGAAAATATTAGTTATGTTTAGACCAAAACAAACAAAATAACCGGGATATTCGAATATCATTAATTATATTTTTAAAATTAAATACATTTTTGCAAAATTGAACCGGATTTTATTAAAAATTGAACAATTTTTTTATTTTTCTCGGATATTTCGGTTAGTTCGGATTGTTCGAACATTTTTTTAGGTAATTCGGTTCAGTTCTTTTGTGTACTTTCGGATAATGTCGGATAATTTGGGTAATTTCAGGTAATTCGCATAATTTCGGGTAAAAATATGCGAATTACCTGGGGGTGGTGGTGGTGGTGGTAATACCCCCAGGTACATGTTAAGAGTTTCGACTATGTTAAGAGTTTCGACTATTTATCGGCCCATGCACCGTCGCCGGCGCCGCAATACCAAGTCCCAACTCCTCTCCCTTTCTAGAAGCAAAAAAAAAATTGAAAACGATCAACTTCCGACAACTGCTGCTTAGACATAATTGTCCCAACTCCTCTCCCTTTCTAGAAGCAAAAAAAATATTGAAAATGATCAACTTCCGACAACTGCTGCTTAATTTGACATAATTGCTTTATCTAGAAACTAAGGATGCTAATCAGGTAAACTGATTTTTCTCCCTTCAAAAGAAACATTCAAGATTTGAAAATGGTCGAATCCCAATCGTGCAAAATCGAACACTTCAACTATTCTAATATTCACTTTGTTACTTATAAAATGTTCGATACAAAATCATTTAGGGTATTCTTTGCAAGAATATCTGCCTTCATGTTTGTCTCTCTTGGAACAAAATAAAAAGATTTTTTTTTCAAATTGAGATGATAAATTCAGGATATCATGTAGAATCCCGTGGAGTTTTTTCGATTGGATCTCCGTGTTGATCGTTGTGATAAGCTGTTGCGAATCCGATGCGATAAGAAGTTTCTGAAAACCCAATTCCTTAGCTTTTTCGATGGCTAAGAGAACTGCCATGGCTTCCGCCATTAGAGGCGATGAGATGTTCCCCGATGCCGATGAGCCATGGCCCACATGGATCGACAAATGGTTACTGAAGATCCATCCAAAAGCCGCCGTGTTGCAATCCGATCGCCATGTAGCATATGTATTACATCGGATTGTGTCGATTCCAATAGGTGATCTTTCTGTTTCCCGTCTTTGAACTTGTCTCTGCGCTTTCGGTTCCTGTGCAGCTTGCCATTCTCGTGCTGGTTTAATCGCTTTTGACAGGGTTTCCGATGGTGAAGGAAACTGATTGTTGAAAAGTTTCTGGTTTTTAGCTGTCCAGATCGACCAGTAGATCCAGGGGAAGAGGGGTCTTTCTCCAATTCTTGTTGGTGGAAGGCATATCGTGTGTTTCAACGCTTCGATTCCCATCTGGGTGCTTGTGATTTGGTCAGGTAAAAACTGAGTTTTGAAAGGGGCTTGATTCCAAACGTGGGATGCAAAAGGGCAGTGGTATAGCATATGGACTATGGTTTCCGCATCTCCACAGTGAGGGCATTGAGCCAGAGGATTGACATTCCTTGCCTTTAAATTCTCACCCACTGGTAAAGCATTATGCATTGATTTCCAAAGCAGTAACTTTGTTTTGGTGAGCTTTTGATGTCCCAGATGTTAGCTTTCCAGTTGAACTCCTCTGATGTGCTTTGAGATTAACTTTGAGATTCATTTTTGATCGCTTCGTAGTAGCCTGACTTTGCAGAATATATTCCAGTTTCTATTGGTAGCCATATAAACCGGTCATCCGCATTCATTTTGCTTGGCTTTATTGCTAGAATTTCCTTTTCATAAGCTGGAAGTATCCTATGAATCTTCTCCCTATTCCAGTTTGATGATCCAAATCCCAACTCCTCTCCCTTTCTAGAAGCAAAAAAAATCGAAAATGATCAACTTCCGACAACTGCTGCTTAATTTGACATAATTGCTTTATCTATAAACTAAGGATGCTAATCAGGTAAACTGATTTTTTTTCCCTTCAAAAGGAACATTCAAGATTTGAAAATGGTCGAATCCCAATCGTGCAAAATCGAACACTTCAACTATTCTAATACTCACTATGTTACTATTATAAAATGTTTTAGAAGTTTTTTTGTTTCTCATCTTATTTGATTTTTTAAGTTGTTTTACATTTATATTTATTTTATGTTTTATGATAATTTGTATTATGTGGTATCAAGACCCGTCCTTTAAATATAGAGCTAGAAGCAAAAAACAAAAAAAAAGTCTAATATATATGAAAAAAAAATCAAACATGTATTTGCAAGTAGTGGGATTGAACCCAACACCTCTCCCTATCAAATATCTTATTTAAAAAACCAAAGCTATAAAATATTTCAATAAAAATCGGCCGATAAAATGGCCAGAAGCACAAGCTTCCCTAATTTTTAGCTAGGGCCAGCTTTGGTGGTACGATAGATTAGTTGAATTGGTTTTTAATAAAGTTTCAAATAATGTTTTTAAAGTAAATAAAAACATATACAATTTTATTAGTTTTTAATTTCCGTGATTTTAGCTAAAATTAACAAATACTAAAACGTAAGAGGGAGTAATTATTATTAAAACAAAAATTATCACCATCCAAAATTATCCACCAACTACAAAAACCTCAACACTTCTTTTATCAAAGCCACCCATCCCAAAAAATATTAAGAATCCTAAACAATGTCCTCATCCTCATCACCAAAACGCGTCGTTTCATGGCCCTAGCCATTCAACTTATCTGTACATACAAATAGACGATGTTTATAAAAAGAAATTGCGTGTGATGGCATAATGGTATTGACTCAAGGGCGTAAAATTCGCTACAGCCTCATGCATGTTCGATTCCATTGTATTTATTTGTGTGGATCACTTTGTCTTTAAGCTTTGGTTCAAATATTTACATATGGTGAATTTGCGGAAAAAATCATTACCAAAGAGTGGTCACCTCCATAGTGTTTCGAAGAAACTTGGATATCCGATCACAAATGTTAGTCAATTTATAGGATACCAATTCCAAATATACAACACATGGCCAACAGATTTAACTCGTTAAACCCTTGTTGTGTGCTTTACTTTTTTGCAGTTCTGTTTTCATTTCTGTTGTGATGTGTGATTCAATTCCCGGTTGACTAAGCCGGAAGTAATTGAAGAAGGAAGCTTTCGGTTAAGTGATTGATTAAACCGAAGAGGATAAGAAGAAGTGAAACCCTCTAGTCGCGATAGAGGCTTTTCTGTTATAACGGCATTATATATAAAGTGCCTATTTCTTCTTCTTCTTATGAGAGTAATATTGTATTGCCGCTGTCAGAACTGGAAGCAAGACAACTCTCACTTATATAGTGTTGTGTGTCTCCTAAGATGTTGTCTCCTCAAGATAATGTTTGCGAGTCAGTGGTGAAGTAGAGCAAAACACAACGCTCAAATTATGTCATGCAGATGTTTCTTGATTCCTTTGGTTTATTCGTCTGTTGTTTAAGGATTGTCTTCTTCACTAGGCTTGGAAAATGATGGATGAAATGTGTTATTTTTAGAATTTCGTATCCATTTTATTAATTGATATGAAATTGAAGATCATATATTTGTGCAATCTTATCAGAAAACGAGAAGTTGTTTACCGGAATATCAAAATTTACGCTGCAAAGGGAGAATTGATTGCCCAGAAGCCAAGCTACCTACAGTATATGCTAAGGAAAGTTGTTTGGTGTGAAAAGCAAGGTAGATTTCTCCTCTTTGCATCTTCTTATTATTGTTTTCTATATAGATCGTCAAAGGGATGAGGATTAGGTTATGGTTTATGCCTTCTGAAAATCAATTCCTCACAGATTTATACTTTAGTGTACTTTCTCTCTCTCTCTTCGTGAAAGCTATTCTACTTCACTTTCTGACTAAGATGAATATAAACCTAAATCATTTGGCATCCTTCTCTTTGCAGGAACTAAACCGACTTGCAGGTGTCGACAAGACATGTAACTTTGTCAAGGCCAGTTTAATTCTTGAAAGACATGCTCATCACAATTCACACGTTTTATACTTCATTAAAAAGATTAACATAGTTATAAGAAATCTAAATGCTAGAGCAAACAAGCTCGAAAGGAAAAAAGTTAGAAGAGAAAGATGCGATCCAAAAGTGAAATCAAATTCGAAGTTATCAAAAGTCGGAAACAAGCAGGAGATGCAGATGTCTTAGGTCTCCAAACCGAAGTCAAAGACCAGCAGAAATGCCAAGAGGTAGAATCGAAGCTTTGCATAGCTCTCATGGTTTATATAGTGTTATTACACATATATACAAAATGTATAATGCTACCAATTTTTCAATTTAGTGAAAAAGCATAAAATACCCACTGTCAGCTTTGTGTTCTTACAATATTTTTCTCAAAAGCGTTCTTACAAAGCTGCAAGAAGACAATGCATGTTATGTATAGAATATGTCCACTAATATCTTAGTAGTACAAAGTAAAGTATTTTAAAATTATGGTTCTTACAATCTCTAAATTTTCGTTTTTTATAACAATCACATAATATTGCACTTCTAAAAGTGTGATTATCTATAAAACTTACACCAAAATATGATGGTCGCATTAACAATACTTGAAAATATCATGTTGGGTAATAGTTACAAATTGACAAAACTTCAAAAGACAAAAATGACCGACGATAAAAGGTGATCTCAAATAATGAAACACACTCTTCTGTTTTTATATGTGGCTAATGTTATGTCTTACATTTTAAATAGGTATGTAAAATAAATCTATAAGAAAATAGCTCGAGAAATTCTTTTCAAAAACTATTATTACCTTTTAAAAGAAAACTTTTATCACCAAACTCCTAAAAAGAAAACACACAATAGAATATATCAATGCGAAACCAATCATTTTAATTGTAAATCATTACTTACTTACAAATTAGAATAAAAACTACGTCAAGATAAACCTCACATAAGAGAAACTATTAATAGAAAAATATTTTGCTTGTATACGTGGGTATTTATCTAGTTCAATTTAATTATTCTATTTTTTTCGTCATGAGCACAATGTATCCCCACATTAATCACATCTTAGGTGCGCTTTTAATGTAATCGTTACATTCAAGTTTTGATTTGGGCCCATTTAGTAAGGCCCATAATAAAATATATATTTTTAACGTGAAACTGGCCCATACTAAAACTTTTTTTTTTTTTTGACGTCAAGTTACCATTTCATTTCGTAAGCCCATTGGACCAAATATAAGGTGTTGAAGAGATTACAATTTTGAAAAAAAGAAAGCCCAATTACATCAATCCAAAGAAGATAACGATATAGCATGTGTGACACAGGTGGCTCCATGTGTTAACTTCATGGTTGATGGAAAAAACGCCGCCTCCATGGCTTTCCGACGCCGGAGTCGTTCTAGAATTCATCACTGCCGACGAATCATCTCTAACCCTTTGGATAAACTCCTTATGCAGTTAAAATCCGAATTGAGCCAATCAACCGGAAAACCTCCATATCTTCACTGTAAAGTAGCCCCCAACCATCTCAGATCTCATGACAATTCCCCACAACCTTAACTAGGTTCAATATCGGAGATCCAAGGGAAGATGTAATTTCCCGCCAGAGAAAAGATGATTCCTATTTGAGAGAAGAAAATGAAATTGTTTTCGGTAAATCTTAATATTACCACCATCAAGCTCGGATCTGCAAAGGAGGAGAACAACAAACATCTGAAAAGATCGAAAAAAAAATCTAACCGTAGTTGGAAAGCCGAACTTCCGATAAACGGAAAGAAAATCCGAATAAATGTTAGTAATTTAGCATTTAATACACAAAAAAAGCAGATAAATGTTTGCTTCGTTTACCAAAAAATCTTGGTTCATCAAATAAGGGCTTCAGAGACACTCTTGCAAAACAGTTAATGCACCAACATCAGCCAGATGTATCTGTATAGTACTTAGTAGATAAAATTTCCAAATATTCAGGTTTAGGTGCTCCATCTTTGTGTGTGAATTTATAACTTGTGATCTAACAAATTCATAAAATGATAAAGTATGAAAATAACAACTAACTCTTTATTAATTATAAATTATGGAAATAACAGAAAAGATAAAGTAAAGCAAACAAATTAAATTAAGAATGAAATAATGTACGGAACAATACTTTTTAAAAAAATTGCAAAAATGAAGGGGTCAAAATGAGTCAGACAAATTTCATGGGATTCTTAACACATTGACCCACCTCTTGTCTCTGCCCCCTCCTCACTCGTGTTTTCACAGTTACACATTTTAATTATTTCAACACATAATAATGCAATGTCAAAAACAATTACTCCATAGTTTACCAGCAAAAAGAGGAGATTTGACCGGTGAGAGCATTGAGACAATAAGACTCTCTTTTAATTAACTAAAAACATATAAATCCTAAGATAAAGATAGACTAGACAACTCACTCCTCATAAGATCACTGGAATTACAAACAAAAATTGTTTAAAATTCGATCTGATCTCGCTTGCTATACGGTGAATGAAATCTCATACGAGTAATGAAAATCGAAAAATGTTGCAACTTGATTTAAAGATTAAAGATTAGAGAATATGATCTAATTAGAGAAAGAAAAAAACAAACGAATCAAGTTCAAGAACTGGAAAGTGATATAAAAAAAATGGCGGAATTTACAAAGGTATGGTCTAGTTTACTCATTGACCAGTTTGGCATGCACAGGAGCCGGAGTGTTGACGACGGAGCTCGGCGGATTTAACGGCGGCGATGCCGAAGATGTCGCTGGAGGCGGCGGCGCATTTGATGTCTGCGTTGAAGGCGGAGGCGGTGCGGTGGTTGTATCCGAATCCGACGGAGGAGGAGGTGAGAATTGCGGCGGAGGATTCGGATTAGGCGTAGACGGAGGCGGAGGCGAATTCGGATTTACGATCGGCGCCGGCGGATTTGAGGAAATTGGAGTAGACGGGTTTGGTGGTGATGAATCGGGTGGAGCGGGCGGAGAAGATCCGAGAACAGGCGGATTCGGGTTTGGATTCGGGTTAGGGTTAGGAAATGGAGTTATAAAAGGGGAAGAAGAAGAAGAATCGGCGGAGGAAGATGAGCAATAGTCGCCAGAGCAGTGGTGAGAGTGGCGACGGAGAACACCGAAGACCACGACGAGACCAATGACGACGACGACGGTGACGATGAAAATGAAAATCTTGGTGGCTTTTCCGACATAGCAGAGCATTGTTGTTGTTGACTGAGATTTGGATATTCAGAAGATTGGAACAAAAATGCTTCGACTTTTGGCTGTGTTTTGTTTTTTTGGGTTTTTTTTTTACTTTTATTTTTGTGACTGAATTAGATTAGAGATCAGATGGGATTCGGATCCTACTCTCTTTCGTCTTCTTTATTTTCACAGTAATTTTATTTTAGTTTTTTTTTTTCATTTTTGCTTTAAATGATTTCTTTTTTCTTTTCTTTCAGTTGGTGTTTTTTTAACTCGGTTGGAGCGAGGGATAAAGAGACATGCCGATGGTGGAAATAATTAAGCTAGGATGGCCACGTGAAAGCCAACATTGGCACGTAAATTATTAAAGTTTCCTCGTAAACTATTTGCATAGAAACTTAAATAAAAACATTCGTTTAGCGGTTCACAAACGCTTTGTTTTAGTATCTAAACCTTTTTTCCAACCAAATATTTCAACCGTCCGTTTTAATCTCTCGTTTCAAACATTCGTCTAATTGATAACAAACAAACGACTGAACGATCTCACTATCTCAAATGAAGTAATCAATCAAAGCCTAAATGGTAACATTAAGAATTTTAGTTAAGTAAATTGCTTTTATAAAAAATGATAATTTGGTAACTGCTACTAGCAAATGTCAAAAATTTACTGAAAAATTAAGTTGAAATTTGGAACTGTCAATTTATGAAGCACTTTTACTGGGAAAAGAGTGAGAAGATGGGAACTTTTTGTGAAAATAATGACCGAAAAGTTGTTGGAAAGAATAATGAGACTAGGTCTCTAGGTCAAATAATTATCAAGTGTTTAGAAATGTCAAAAGAGAGGAATGATGCTTGGAAAATAAATAAAATAACTAAGTTTTTTAGTTGTATTAAACGGTCGAATCATTTTCTCCAAAAGAGCGTATTGTATTTATAGAGTTTTCCCTAATTTGGGTTAATATATCGAATTAAGCGTCTGTTTATCGGATTCTGGTCAATCGAATCATTCTAGTTGAATTTGGATTGATCGAGTCGTTATAGTCAGATTTGGGTCGATTATATTGAACTATGGTCAGTTGGGTCGGACGCAAGTAGCATCGAAGTTTAAGTGCATTTTTTTACCTATTTTTTTGTTATTCATGTCGATTGTCTTACAAGTTAATCAAAAACAAAAATTGACAGCATAGTCTGTATTAGTTGCAGTAGGTTCAGCATCGCAGTTCTTTATGGGTTTTTGCCGTACCATAGCAGATATGGTGGTGCTGTCAAGCTTTTGAAATTTTTGGCATACTTTTTTTTTTTTTTTATGTTATTACTAAATATTTTTACTTATAACACACGACATATAAATATTAGTTACCGAATCTCAGTGTCACGTCAATGTTGAAAATCCTAGTTTTCTTGAGGGTTTTCATGCCTTCAAAAGTAAAGAAACTTAGTTGGCCCAGATCTTTGATGCGAGAACCAGATTACTTGTTGTATTGGCTACGTGACTCGACTACTTGACTCGACTACTCGACTCTCAGTTCTACTAGTATTTAGTGACTATATATACATAAGACCAGTTAGCCAGTAATCCATTTTATATTCAACAGCATGACCGCGCCAACGAGTAGTAAAAATCCAAGTCATTTTTATAATTTTTTTTGTATTTTATAGTTTTTGTATCTAGATGGTGGAAAACTAGCAATTTATAGATTAAAATAGAATTAAAAATTTATTTAGCGAAAACATGTTATTTTGAACAAAACACCACATTATTTATGCTTAAAAAATAGTCATTTTTAAAAAGCCAAAATATAGAGTATTAATTAAGCGATATTTATTTAAGGTTTTGGTGGAGGGGTTTTTTCATTAAAATCTCTTAGTTGTGGGGTTTATTCATTAAAATCCTTTAGTTGAGGATTTTTTTCATTAATAATTTAGTCGAGGGATTTAAAATGGATCAAACGATACTTAAGGGGATTTTTCATTAAAACCTCTTAATTGGGGGGCTTTTTCATTAATAATTTAGTTGAGAGATTTAAAATATATCGAATATACTTGAAAGGTTTTTTATTAATTCGAAAAAGAAAAAAAAACAGCCAAAAACCTCTGGTGATATCTTATTATATAAAGGAGAATGCACTCAAAATTATAACTCATTAGATCGTGACATGTATCATTTTAATTGAGATGATGACACGTGTTAATATACTAACGTATAAAGTTAATTTTAATCTTAATAATATTTTCTTTTTATCTAAAAGTTAAAAGAAAAATACATCATCGCAAAAAAAAATCTTATTATATAAAAGAGGATGCACTCAAAATTATAACTCATTAGATCGTGACATGTGTCATTTTAATTGAGATGATGACACGTGTTAATATACTAACATATAAAGTTAATTTTAATTTTAATAATATTTCCTTTTTATCTAAAAGTTAAAAGAAAAATACATCATCGCAAAAAAAAAATTGTCCTAACGTAACAAAAAAAAAGTCAATGGTCTTCTGTAAAAAAAATTGTCATTAAAAAAAAGGAAAATTTGTAAATAAAATGTCACTAAAAAGGTAAAAGGAAAATTTGTAAAAAATGTCATTAAAAAAAGGTAAAAGAGAAAATTTTTAAAAAAATATCATTAAAAAAGAGGAAAAATTTGTTTCATGTCAATACGTTTAAAGGCAAATAGGAAAATTTTAAAGAAAGGAAAAAAAATACATCATCGGAAAAATTTGTAAAAAAAAAGGTCATTAAATAAAGGTAAATGAGAAAATTTGTAAAAAATGTTATTAAAAAAAAGTAAAAGGGAAAATTTATATAAAAAAAATATCATTTAAAAAAGAAAATTTGTTTCATGTCAATACGTTTAAAAACAAAAAAAAAGAAAAATGTCATAACTAATCGAGAAAGAAAAGAAAAAAAATACATCATTCAAGCAAATCATGAATTCGAAAGTTCCACAAATCGATCAAAGCTATTTTACTTTAAATTTTGCCCAACGTGAGTGTGACACATAGGCAAAATCGTAACTCACCAGATCGTGACATGTGTTAATTTTAATTGAGATTGTGACATGTGTCAATATATTAATATAAAAATATAATACTTTATGGCCAAAAAAAAAATGTCCTAACATAACCAAAATAAAGTCAATGTCCTTCTGCAAATAAAATTGTCATTAAAAAAAGAGAAAAGTTGTAAACAAAATGTCACTAAAAAGGTAAAAGGAAAATTTGTAAAAAATGTCATTAAAAAAAGGTAAAAGAGAAAATTTGTAAAAAATATCATTAAAAAAGAGGAAAAATTTGTTTCATGTCAATACGTTTAAAAACAAAAAAAAAGAAAAATGCCATAACTAATCGAGAAAGAAAAGAAAAAAAATACATCATTGGAAAAATTTGTAAAAAAAAAAGTCATTAAATAAAGGTAAATGGGAAAATTTGTAAAAAATATTATTAAAAAAAGGTAAAAGAAAAAATTTGTAAAAAATATCATTAAAAAAAAAGAAAAATTTGTTTCATGTCAATACGTTTAAAAAAAAAATGTCATAATTAATCGAGAAAAAAAAGAAAAAAAATACATAATCGGAAAACTTTGTAAAAAAAAATGTCATTAAATAAAGGTAAATGGATAAATTTGTAAAAAAATGTTATTAAAAAAATAAAAGGGAAAATTTGTAAAAAAAAATATCATTTAAAAAAGAAAATTTGTTTCATGTCAATACGTTTAAAAAAAAAAAAATGTCATAACTAATCTAGAAAGAAAAGAAAAAAAAATACATCATTCAAGCAAATCATGAATTCGAGAGTTCCACAAATCGATCAAAGTTATTTAACTTTAAATTTTGCCCAATGTGAGTGTGACACGTAGGCAAAATCGTAACTCACCAGATTGTGACATGTGTTAATTTTAATTGAGATTGTGACACATGTCAATATATTAATATAAAAATATAATACATCATCGCTAAAAAAACATGTCCTAACATAACAAAAAAAAAGTCAATGTCCTTCTGTAAAAAAGAATTGTCATTAAAAAAAGGGAAAATTTGTAAACAAAATGTCATTAAAAAGGTAAAAGGAAAATTTGTAAAAAATGTCATTAAAAAAGGTAAAAGAGAAAATTTGTAAAAAATATCATTAAAAAAAAGAAAAAATTTGTTTCATGTCAATACGTTTAAAAACAAAAAAAAAGAAAAATGCCATAACTAATCGAGAAAGAAAGGAAAAAAAATACATCATTGTAAAAATTTGTAAAAAAAATGTCATTAAATAAAGGTAAATGGGAAAATTTGTAAAAAATGTTATTAAAAAAAAGTAAAAGGGAAAATTTGTAAAAAAAAAATATCATTAAAAAAGGAAAATTTGTTTCATGTCAATACGTTTAAAAAAAAGAAAAAAATATATCATAACTAATTGAGAAAGAAAAGAAAAAAAATACATCATTCAAGCAAATCATGAATTCGAGAGTTCCACAAATCGATCAAAGCTATTTTACTTTAAATTTTGCCCAACGTAAGTGTGACACGTAGGCAAAATCGTAACTCATCAGATCGTGACATGTGTCAATTTTAATTGAGATTGTGACACGTGTCAATATATTAATATAAAAATATAATACATCATCGCCAAAAAAAAAAAATGTCCTAACATAACAAAAAAAAAGTCAATGTCCTTAAAAAAAAATTGTCATTAAAAAAATGGAAAATTTGTAAACAAAATGTCACTAAAAAGGTAAAAGGAAAATTTTGTAAAAAATATCATTAAAAAAAAGTAAAAGAGAAGATTTGTAAAAAATATCATTAAAAAAGAGGAAAAATTTGTTTCATGTCAATACATTTAAAAAAAAAAAAAAAAAAAAATACCATAACTAATCGAGAAAGAAAGGAAAAAAAATACATCATTGTAAAAATTTGTAAAAAAAAATGTCATTAAATAAAAGTAAATGGGAAAATTTGTAAAAAATGTTATTAAAAAAGGTAAAAGGGAAAATTTGTAAAAAAAAAATATCATTAAAAAAGGAAAATTTGTTTCATGTCAATACATTTAACAAAAAAAAATGTCATAACTAATTGAGAAAGAAAAGAAAAAAATACATCATTCAAGCAAATCATGAATTCGAGAGTTCCACAAATCGATAAAAGCTATTTTACTTTAAATTTTGCCCAACGTGAGTGTGACACGTAGGCAAAATCGTAACTCACCAGATCGTGACATGTGTTAATTTTAATTGAGATTGTGACACGTGTCAATATATTAATATAAAAATATAAATTTTCTTTCTCTATATTATTTATTTCTTAAATCAAAGTGTAGTGTAACTAAAAGGAAATAATAGTCTTAAAAAAAATAAGACATGTTATTAAAAAAAATTAAAAGGAAATAGTAAATCAAAAAAATTAAAAAAAGAAAAATAAAATAAATTATTTATAATTGTAGTGTAACTAAAATGAAATAATAGTCAAAAAAAGAAAATAAGACATATTATTAAAAAATTAAAATGGAATACTAAATAAAAAAACTAAAAAAGTAAAATAAGACAAATTATTTTCAATTTCTAAAAGTATTAGTGCGGTATATAAAAAATTGATATTCATGAGATTACGACATGTTTTGTTAATACTTTAAAATTTATTTACTAATATATTTTGTTAATTTTCTTACTATTTATTTAACACTAATGACATATATAGACATAAATTTGATAGAATGCATTATGCATATATTATTTTGATATGAAAATTTTGGGTATTATTGATTGACAAGGAATACATGGAGTAAAAATATGGTTTTAATATTATGGATGAAATACATGAGTTGTATTGCGAGATGAAATACTTGGAGTTGAAATTCAGTTTGAAACAAAGTTACTAATCAACATCTAAAATAAGTGTGCGAGTAACAATCAAAATCTAAATATTTACATCAACAAGATTTAACATATATTTCTTACATTTTCATAAATTTTATCTTTATTAAATTTAATCGATTACCGACACGTTTTACTTTATTTTTTATCATTTATAAATAAGTTATAATTAAAACCCCGCGTATTACGCGGATCCTAATCTAGTGTGATATAATATAGCATTGCTTCATCCAACTTCTGACTTAATTTTTCTTTGACAAGTGACAACTCAACTAATGACTATAAGAAATCCAAAACAGTTCACTTTCGTAAATTACATAAACTTTATCCAATAAAATTTAATCCATTCAATTTTTTTTAATTTTTTAATCTACATAAACTTATGAATGACATTTTTAAACTATCTGAATTTTTAAATTCATCTTATTTACCCTTTTATAAAAACAGTTAAATCTCAACGATTTCTTTTTAAAATAATATTTAACCAAAAAAACAAGAACCAATTTTTTAATAAAAAAATAAAACTTTCTTTCTCTTTGACCCCTAGACCTACATTATTCAAACTATTGAATTAGATTTTGTTCATAAGCTTCAATTATAGTTTTTTTGTGGATTTCCATTGAACCTTTTTTCTATCAGTCGTGGATTTTCATTATCTCCCCCGACAAAGTCATTGTTGGTGTCGTGAGATACTCGTTGGATATCAGTCTAGACGTGTTAAGGTTGAATTTTTTGTCGTCGAATTCGATACTTTGATGGATATGGGTTTCAAGCTTATCAACAAAAAAATGTTGGATTCCACTTGAACGGAGAATTCTACTTTTGAGCCAAATTATTTTAATTTAAAAGATCCAGAAAATAGCATATTAAGACATATTGAATTTATTTAAAAAGGTAAATACGGGGTTGCAATCAAAAAGTTGACATCTCAAAAAAAACCTAATTGGCATTAAACGAGAAAATATTAGAATAATGTTGTGATAAATGAATGTAAAAATCGCATTCTTTTGTTGTTGGATGTCATATGAAGGGGCAACTGATAACTCTTAACATTTTTTGTATAAATAAGTCTCTAAGCGCATTAGAACATTGTATCATACAATGTTTAAAAAGAATTAAACTAAAAATCATGCCAAATACTATATCGAACTATATGTTGTTAGCCAAAGGAAACAACTAATGGCAAAGAATTTGTTTGTTTTACTATTTGTTCTATATGTTAGTATATTGGTAATAAATTTAAATCATTTTTAAAATTATTATTATCATTATTTTAATATTTTTAAGAAAACTATGCTAATCAACAATTCACTGTACTGGAAGCTTTTTTTTAAACTATCATTTTACGTATTGCCATTTTTACCGTTATACAACTGTTTATCGCCAAATATCACCAATTGGATTGGTACATATACAAATATTAAAAATAAAAAATGTAAAAATAAATTATTAAAATTTTTAATGTACAAAAGACTAACTGAAAGAATACATAAAAACACTTAAAATGAAAAAAATAAAATTAAAATTAAAAGCTAATTCTCTATATATTAAAAGGCAAAAAAACCAATTTTGCTGATGGGTCATCACCAGATTTCTTTTAGTTTTTTAATTTAATTAATTCAAATTAAAAAAATTGAACTTATTCTACTATCCAAACACTCAATATCAAATACTTACCTAATTTGATTATTCTTATACAAATTGCCAAACACAATTTAAAAAACTTTATTTTTATTTTTATTTTTTTTGCAGCAGCTTTATTTTATTCGATTAGTATTTCTTTTTACAAATAAAATCATATAAAATTTACAATTCAATTTAAAATATGGTTTACACCTACAAAAAAAACATTCACATTAAAAAAAAAATTTCATAATTACAATAAGTAGTAAAATTTATTTACACATTTAAATATAAATTATGGTTACATTAATTTCTAAACCAGCGTTTATATAATAATTATATTTCTCTCTCACGATCATATTTTTTCGTAAAAAATTGAATAATAACATCATCCATATAATTCTATGCAATGCAAGGGTTATTCTACTTCTTATAATTTTCAGTTTTGAATATTTTTTTAATAATTTTCGATAAACTTACTTTTAAAATTTCACTCTACATTAGTAAATTCATCATATAAGTGAACATAATAGTAACAATCTACAACTCAAACATAACATTATACTAAAAGATAACAATAATACCAATTTTTTTACGAAAAAATATGTATAATGCTACCAATTTTTCAATTTATTACGAAAAATATGGATTCGGGTCGATCGAGTTGTTCTGGTCGGACTTGAATCAATTGGATCGAACTATGGTCAGTTGGGTCGGATGCAGATTGCATCGAAGCTTAAGTGCATTTTAACCTATTTTTTGCTATTCATGTCGATTGTCTAACAAGTTAATCAAAAGCAAAAGTTGGCAGCATAGTCTGTACTAGTCGCAGCGGATTCAGCATCGTGGTTCTTTATGGGTCTTCGCCGTACCATAGCAGGTATGGTGGTGCCAAGCCTTTGAAGTTTTTGGCATACTTTTTCTTGTTTTATGTTATTACTAACTATTTTTACTTATAATACACGACATATAAATATTAGTTACCGAGTCTCAGTTTCATGCCAATGTTGAGAATCCTAGTCTTCTTGAGGGTTTTCATGCCTTCAAAAGTAAAGAAACTTACTTGGCCCAAATCTTTGATGCGAGAACCGGACTACTTGTTGTATTGGCTACGTGACTCGACTACTCGACTCTTAGTTCTACTAGTATTTAGTGACTATATAAACACAAGACCAGTTAGCCAGTAATCCATTTTATAATCACCAGCATGACCGCGCCAACGAGTAGTAAAAATCCAAATCATTTTTATAATTTTTTTTGTATTTTATAGCTTTTGTATCTAGATGGTGGAAAACTAGCAATTTATAGATTAAATTAGATTAACAATTTATTTAGCGAAAACAGGTTCATATTTGGTATGAGAATGGTAATTGATTCGAAAATGGTTTTTAACGGAAAAAACCTCTCAAGTATCGTCTAATCTATTTTAAATCCCTCAACTAAATTATTAATGAAAAAAATCCATCAACTTAGGAATTTTAATGAATAAACCCCTCAACTAAAAATTAATGAAAAAATCCCTCAAGTAAATTTTCGTTATTGAAAAAATTCCTCCCTCTATATTACTGTCAAAATCCTAAACGACTGCCATTAAATCGATACTATGCGGTTTGGTTGTTAAGAAAATGACATGTATTTATTTAAACATTAGAGAACACAATGTTTGTTTAAAAACAAATTGGAAACGTGATGCGATCGATTGGAAATCTGAAAATAATTAATCAACATGACTAAGATCTTGCCTCTTTGGTTGTCTAAAACGATGAAAGTTGATAAATTGACGTAGAAGTTCATGAATTGAACGCATCTAAGATAAAAAAAAAAAAAGTATGCGGACGAATGACAATTTACATTTTACAAGATTTTGGATTTTTTAAATGGACATTAGGGATTTATGAAACTTGATGTTAATTTTGAACAAACACCACATTATTTATGCTTAAAAATAATCATTTTTAAAAAGCCAAAATATAGAGTATCGATTAAGCGACATTTATTTAAAGTTTTGGTGGAGGGGTTTTTTCATTAAAATCTCTTAGTTGTGGGGTTTATTCATTAAAATCCTTTAGTTGATGAGTTTTTCATTAATAATTTAGTCGATGGGAACATGCCTTACATGAAAACTCCCGTTTGAAAAATCTTCTAGTTTTTCAATGGGTGGCCATTCGAATTTTGCACAATTCTTTTCATCATAACTGATCCTAGATGTCCTAGCCTTTCATGCCAGACTTTAAATATACTAGTAAACCTCAACCAGTATATTTATTTTTGTGCAATATAATCCAGAAGACATCATTGGTAACTCTTCCAATGTTTCTTTCCACTCCGATATAATACAAAGATATTCAATGCCATCTTTATTCATACTTTCTATATGATATCCATTTCTTCAGATATCATTGAAACTCAACAAGTTTCTGTATGAATCGAGGGAAGTATAATGCATCATTTATTTCAAACTTTATTCCCCTTGTCATTGAAAATCTGACTCTTCCGGAGCCCATAATAATCTTTGCCTCACAGGATATACTACCCACGCTTATAGTGGAGTCTTTTAATTTGAGATCGGAGAAATACTTTTATCTTTAAGTATTGTGTGCGTTATCGCTGTCTGCCAGACATATATCTCCGTCTTTGATCTCAAATTGTGACATCTTCTGGTGTCACTTTTATCACAATAAAAGATGTATTAATTAACCAGAAACATATATAAATTTAGCATATATCACAATAGAAAGAATTTAACAAAAGCACTCAATAAATAAATATGCATTGGTATATTGGTTAACCTTATAACATTTACTTTCATGATTATGCAACATATTTTTCTAATTCCAATCGAATAGCTAGAGTTCCCGGAAACATAATTATGATATATAAAATCTTTCAGGGATCAAATTCTTTAGTGATTTTTCCATGAGACACAATTCAAGTCGTTTTGTCCATTCTCTTTCCTGGACAAAACTTTCTGATGTTTGGACTGCTGGTCCAAAAACTTCTTTTTCTTCAAACGAGTTTCATACAAACTTGATTGCCTCTTTTTCATTTATTGGCCAACAATTATTCTCTCTACGCTCATCCACAGAGCGTAGATTCATGATCCTCATTAACTATACCGCACGCTATATTTTATATTGTCGACACTTATTTTATCTTTGGTTCCCTCCTTTTTCTTGTAATGACATGGTTAATCGAGATCTCTTTATCATTCTCATTTATTTTATTCAGGTATCTAATTTCATTATTAACCATGTAAACGGTCTCTTTACTCCTCTCCAGGAGTTTAATCATCTTTTTCAATAATTATTTGCTCCCTTTTATTTTCGAGGATTTTTTTTTATCTTTGGAACCAAAGTAGTCTGTCACGTAATCTTATTGGAGTATTTTTCAGCTGGAATATGAGATTTTCTTTTTCTCCTGAATTATCCTTTGAACTTTCAAGTTCATATTCATGAGGATCCATGATAATTCATTTCATAAAATTTCATCCGTCAGCTGCTTATCTTTTCTCATAAATGGTTCTGGCATTTGATTTGCATCATATTATTAATAGTGATCCTTTGAACCTTTTAAATTTTAAACTCACATCAACTTGTTCAAGGATACCAACTATTCAACAATTTTCCCACGGAAAATCTCATCAGAATGATGATTGCAAATCTTACAGTAAGCACATCTTTGATTGAAGCCTTATTATACTACATGCACGACTGCATGTTCTATGCCAAATCATAGAGATTAAATTTCACCATAATTAGTCTTTGCAATCCATTGGACTTGCTTTATAAATAATTCATTCTGCTCATTTTGAATGTGAACATACAGTAAGTAATAAATTTTGAGATGCAAAATCACCAAAATTGATCAAATTTTGGGATATAAGTTAACAAAAAATATCAATATCACCTGTATATAAATATTTTATCTGATTACTCACTAAAATTTCCAGATTGATTTTTTTTTTAATTCTTTTAGCACCAACGGTCACAAAAAAAAAAATTTCAAAATTTCAACTTTTCAAACGGCTATGAATTTTTTTTTTAATTCATACTTCACATTTTCAAAACACTCAAACATTTTTATCTTCTCTCAAACACTTTCACAAAAAAACATTGTTTAGTTTTTATTTTATAAGAAAAATGTTTTGCTGGTTTTTTATTTTTATTATCGGTGTAATTTTTACTCTTATTTATGGTCTCTTCGTTGGAGAATTTACTCCTGAAGAATTTATCATAAATATGGGTTTATTTTTTCATTTTTTATGCAATAATATTTTATGTAATCGCTGTTATCATTTATGTAAACGGTTCATTTTAAAATAAAATTATCAACTTACTTGTCGATGTGAGATTCTTTAATTCTCTCCCTCGATATGATAACTCTTCTAGTTCATTCATCTCGTACTTAATCCCATTCTCCTTTAAAGATAATAGATCTTCTGGCCCATTTATCTGAAACAAATCTCTTTTAAATTGGTTATATTCGGGGTGTAATTTTAGAGATTAATTAAAGAACTCAACCATCATAGCCACTAAGCTATTTTAACCAAAATGGTGATTTATCCATGAATCTCTTATGATGGCATTATTTTTTGTTTAAGACATGCTAAATGAAAAAACTTCTGATTTTTCACATAAATTTTCAATGATCCTTAATATCATTGTTCTACCGGGATGGCTTAACCGGTTATATTTAACCAATTTAGTAAACTTCAGGTTTACTATACATTTTCCATCTTTATTTTCTGTATATACAATTACATACAAGCATGTCTTTGCCATATGCTTTTTTAGAGCATTTAGCTCTTCAGGAGCTTTTGCACTTGTCCAATATTATATTGACATGTGCTTCATAAATTCTCATAACAGAGAATTTATTTTTTAATATTTAAATTCAAATAAAAATGATAAAATTTTAAAATAAATGAAAATAATTTAAAATAAACATTTCAGAAGGCAGAAACTTCCATATAATTTTGCAATAGTAATTAAAGAAAATAATAAATTAATAGACATAATTTTCCACATAATCAAGTAGGTAGAGCCTACCATGAGATTACGGAGACACGATTTTAATTTGATCGAGGAGGCAGCGCCGATCAATCCGAAAAGACATAACCTATTATATGTCTTTTTATAAATAATTAGCATGCATAATTCTACCACTCCGTAAATAATACATAAATTTAAATTTAGATCGAATAAACATAAATAAAAATTTCACCTTTTTTGGCAGGAACTAATTTTATCTTTACGGTATATGACCAGACAAAGAGATAATTTTGCTGATAATGTATTATAAATTTTATATATTAAAGTGAGATTTATATACTAATCTGTGTATACGTATCATATATATGTGTGATGTGTTTGTATATATATTATATATGAAATTAGGAGAGAGAAGAGGAAGAATAACGAGAGAAGGACAGAGAGAAAGGAGTGATTCTCTTATTATTTCTCTTCCCCATCTTGTTACAATAACCAAACCCACATATATATAGTACAAGTAAAATATTAAAATAATAGAACTAAGTCGGTTAAAATGGATAATCATTATCCCTATTTTGTAACATTTAAAAAAATTTAATTTTTTTTTTAATTTAATTACTTAACTATTAAGTATGGACTAATAAATTTCTTTTTTCATTGTGGACAGCCCATATTTAACTTACTAATATTACTACATAATTTCAAACATAGGTCCATGTAAATATATTCTAGTACTTTGAGATTAATAATTAAAAAATGATATATGTTATTAAATTTTTTTTTTCAAATTGCTATCCTAAGCGAATGTTTGTTTTTCAATAACTGAAACACAGCTCTAATATAAGTAATTAAATATTAAAAAGTAAATATAATTGAAATAAGAATAGAAAAAACAAATTATTTGAAAATAGATGATAAAATTTAGAGAAATTGCACTCTATATTAGTCTTAGAAAAAACTAATTATTTGAAAATATATGATAAAATTTAGGGAAATTGCACTCTATATTAGTCTTTACACCTATAATTAACTATCTAACATCATATAAAACTGAATATAGTAACTAGCATTTAGCCCACCTAAAATTTCGATTTTATCTTTAATGAAAAACAACAAAGACTCATAAAAGGAAAAATCCTAATTCATCACCTCTTCTTTTTCTTTCTCCATCGTTTGTTTCTTCTTCTTCTTCCATCGTTTCTTCTTCTTCTTTCTCTTCCATCGTTTCTTCTTCTTCCTCCATCGTTTATTTCTTCTTCCTCTTCTTTTTCTTAGTCTGACACAAGCACCATAATCGATATCGTCTCTCTCTGGTGATCCACAAAATCAACTCTCAATCACTTTGTCTTATCTCGTTGCCATGGATCGAAAATTTCCAATCGTGGATTAAGATGGAGATCGATATAGTTAACTATGTTCGGAAATTAATAGGTAATTATGTTTATGATAATAGTTAACTATGTATGTTATTCTTTTTTCTTATGCAAACTATAATATGTAACTACCTTCTGAACATAGTTAACTATGTTTGTTTAAATAAACAACTATTACAACAATATTTTCATGTAGTCAACTATGTTATGAAATCGGTAGAGTAAACAACTATGCTCTAAAAATAGTTAACTATGCTTTTAAATTGGTAACTATTTTATGAAAAATAGTTAACTATATTTTATGTTTTAGATAGTTACAAAATAGTATGAGGTAGTTAACTATTTTCTTAGATCAATAGAATATATAGTTTCGAAAATAGTCAACTATATTATTAAATAGTTAACTATTACAACATATTTGTTTTTTTTCATCTTCTTCCGTACGTTTTTTTCTAACCCAATTTTATTTTGTTTGCAGAGCAGCTTTGCAAAACGCAGATCTACATTTTTCAGAGATGACACAGCTGTAGGGGCATTTTTTCAGAGATAGAAGAATATAATATTTTTAGAGATTTTTTGTTCATACTTACCTTAATTACAGTGTAGGGCAATTTTATCATATATTTAATTTTCTCTGCTACTTACTTAATTCTATTTTTCAACATGTTACTTACTCAATTTCCTCTCCTAAATGTGATATTCTACTAATTAACCCTAAAATTTAACCGGAAATCAAATAATAGAAAAATAAGATAATAAAAATAAATAAATAGAATTCTCTATCAATGGTTTCGAGTCGGCGTTCTCAAAAATTTTATTTACTTTCAAAGTTAATTTGATTTTTTTTTTTAATTTTTTCGTTTCTGGTTTTTTTTTCGAGGGGTTATAAAATGTTAAATTATAAATTCGCGTATTAAATGGTAAAGTATGGTTACAAAGGTAAAACTAATTCAAATAGAAATACTATAACCAGTTTCTATGATAAATAAAAATATGAGTAATTAAATAATTAAAAATTAAACTCAATTCAAATAAGAATATGAACAACTAAGTTTATGGACACATATGATAAAATTTAATTGAAACTCAAATATCTAAAAAATAGGAGATTCAAAATAAATAAAGAACTATTTTTTATAAAATAAATAAATAACTATTAGGAATATTTGTTGGTAGTTTTGCATTAGTGTTTTCAATTTTATTTTATTTTTTTGCTGGTGATTAATTTTGTTTTCACTTTTTCGCTTTTGGTTTATTTTACGGATTATAAATGTTTATTAGAAACCCGTGTATAGACGGATCCTAAATCTAATCTTATTATATAAAATTTGATGCGTTAAACTTCGTAATTAACACGATCGTAACATGTAATTTATTTAGATATTTGAATTTTGACACATGTAATTTATTTTTTCAATTATATTTTGACATGCGTCATACAAATCTTATTTCTTTTTAAACTTATACATTTGTATTTATCAAGTAGATTATAAAAATCAACATATATAAAAAAATAATTAGTTTCTAATAAATAATTCATTAAAATAATTAGTTGATAAATATGGTCTATTCCTTTAAATATTGAATTTTTTATATGTCTCGGTTTTATTTTTTTTCGTACAACCATTCTTTGGTCGATTGGATTTTGACATATGTATTTTTTTCCAATTATATTTTGACATGTGTCATACAAATCTTATTTCTTTTTAAACTTATACATTTATATTTATCAAGTAAATTATAAAAATCAAAATATATAGAAAAGATAATTAGTTTCTAATAAATAATTCATTAAAATAATTAGTTGATAAACATGGTCTATTCCTTTAAATATTGACTTTTTATATGATTCGGTTTTGTTTTTTTCGTACAACCATTCTTTTCTTACCCCTCTTTTCCTTTACGTTTATTAAGATGAATTAGGTTTCAAATTTTTTCATTAGAATATTAGTTAATACACGTGTAAAAATATTTTGAGTTCAAATATATTTAGGTTTATTATAATATTTTGTTTTTATATAACAAGCTTTTGTACTCTCTCAATCTTCTCACCAAAAAATTTCAAACTTCAATAATCTATTCCAAAAATTTTATTTCAGCTTTTTTTATTTGAAAAAACCATCGATTACTCTCTTATTCGATAAAAACAACATATCTCAATATTTTCTAATTAGTTTATTTTAGTAATTCATAAAAAAAAAAAGAAATCAAATAAGCTACATATATACACGCTTACATATATTTTGATTTTAAATAGAAATTGATATGACAAAAAAAAAATCAAACGTATTTGTTTCATTAGAATATTAAATACATGTGTAAAAATCTTTTGAATAGAATTAGATTTATATACTCAAATCTTTAAGAATTATAATATTTCACGTTTATTTAAACAATTTTGTACTCTCTCGATCTTCCCACCAACCAATTTAAAATTTCAGTAACCTCTTCTAATTTTTTTTTTCCAATTAGCTTTAGCCACATGTCAAAATAAAATTTTCCATTAAAAAAAAATATAATATCATTATATTTTAAAATTAGACTAAAAAAATATACATTGTATTGTGGTTTTTTAAAGACTTACCACTACGTAAACATCTTAAATATTGTAAAATTGATATATGAGAAGAAAATTATTTTGAAAGTTTCTCATGTTGTGAAAATTATAAAAAGTAAGAAACCAAGTGATGAAACACATATAATTCATTTTTCGTTGGAAAAAAGATAATACTTGATTCATAAGTGAAAAATAAAAAATCAAATATGATTAAAAATGTGAGTAAGTCTAATTCAAATAAAAATACGTAAATCGATTTGTCAAGAGTTAAAAAAAAAGATATATGAGTAGTTACATAATAAAAAGTAAACATAATTTAAATAGAAATAGGAAAGACTAATAATTTAGAAATATGTGGAAAAAAATTGAAAATTCAGTTAATATAAAAAAAAAGTAGGAGAATCAAAATCAATAAATAATTTGTAAAATTTTCTATGAGTGGTTTCACATTGACGTTTTCAATCTTATTTTATTTATTTTTACGGATGATAAGATTTTTTCCCCATTTTTGTGCGATTTATAAAATATTAAAGGACTCAAAATAATTCAACTAAAACATGAGAATAAATTCATCAAGATTTAAAAAATGGATTAAAAAGTAGTATTAATTCAAATAGAATAGAAAAACTAATAATTTAAAAATATGTGATAAAATTTAATTGAAAATTAAATAATAAAATAATCAAAGTAAATAAATAAATGTTAGGTTTCTGAATTAGTGGTTTTGCATCAGCGTTCTCAATTTTATTTTATTTATTTTTACGGTTGATTTAATTTTGATTTCTACTTTTAATCGATTAAGTTTTTTTTACAGGTTATAAATATTAGACTACAAACTCGCATATATACGGGTCCTTTATCTAGTTTAAAATAAAATTTGATATGTTTAAAAAATAGTAATGAAAGATCCTTTAAGTTTTTTATAATGGAAATAAACATTTAAAATTAAAATATATTAATATTATATTATATTAGTGAAATAACCATTGTCGAAGAATCAAAGTCAAGCATCCCTCTCCCCAAAACCTAATCCCACTAGGAAACAAACAAACACGTGTTTCTTACTCAAAAGCGCAAACTCCTTTTCATAGTTGTATTCATATTTGTTTCGCTTAATATAATATATAATGAAAAACGATTCGATCATATATCTTTGTCTTGTTATAATCGTCTCTCTTAATTTTTCTCATAATTAGCTGCAACATAATGTGGAAAACAGAGAAGTCGTGCCTTGTATCAGATTCTACAATTACCAAGAAGTTTGGAGATCGTCCTCCTTGTACCTATTCCATGAAGATCCAAAGCCTTTCTCAACTCAAGACGACTTTCGTCTCCGATGAAGGAAACAATTCCTACAAATCCCGTACTTTCGCTTCTGGCAAATACAACTGGTAATAATTGAGTCCGTAATTGGGTATTATATTTATTACTATTACGATACACATTCCATCATTATACGAATTTACTAATATCAACCTTGCGTCGAATCAGGAGATTGGTTATATACCCTAAAGGAAACGAAAAAGACAATGGGAGCGGATTTATTTCAATGTATGTGGAATTAGATAGCACAAGCCTTGCCGCGTCCACGGTTTTGGCATATCTCACCTTCTTCGTCTACAACAAGAAAGAAAATAAATACTTTACTATTCAAGGTTCCTACCTCCATACCCCCATTCTCTCTTTGTATATATATATATTTGTAAATTCGTTGATGAATTATATGTTACATACAGATGTTGAAGCGAAGCAGTTCAATGCATTAAAACCGGTGTGGGGATTTCCGCAAGTGCTTCCACTTGATACATTCAATGATCCTAAAAACGGATATGTCTTCGAGGGAGATCAATGTGAGTTTGGTGTTGATGTGATGGTTCCCCTGGCCAGTTGGGAGGTTCTCTCTATTGCTGAGAAGCCCTCTAATCCCAAGTTCTCTTGGACGATCAACAAATTCTCTAAGTTAAAAGAGCATTGCTACCAATTAAACAATTTATTAATGGGAGGAAGGAATTGGTGAGTAATCCATAGTTTTATATAACACTTTGTGTTAGGACTACCATGTGTTTAACAAATATAATGTTTTGTAGGGTGATAAAATTGTATCCCAAAGGCTACACTACAACACATTGCAAATCGTTATCCCTCTGTATGTGTCTAGCTCAAAATGAAAAAATGAAGGCAGGTGAGACGATTTACACGCGAGCGAATGTGCGAATTCTCGACCCATTTGGATGCAATCACATGACAAGGAAGCGTAAGTCGTAACATTCTTTTAAACTAATTACCATTTGATGTGATTAGATATTGTGATGCATACTCATCATAATACTTTTTTCACTTTGACGTATATTTTATTTTTGTTTTTTCATTAGAGATTACATTATTTTGTATTGCAGTTAGCTGCTGGTACCAACACTCAAATCAAAATTGGGGTTGGGAGGAATTTGTGTCTATAGCAGAACTTGGGAAGGCTTACTTGGACAAAAAACTTTCTTTGAAAGTAGAGATCGAATTTGAAGCTGTTTCTACCACCAAATACTCTCCATAAAGATCTACAACACCATTAGTTTTCATTATTAGTTGTTTAATTTTGCTCTTTTTTGTTTTTTTAATTATGTTAAGTTTTAAATAGAAAATTATTTAACACACTACAAAAAAAACAGCAGAAGAGTGACTACTTTTTGCGACTCCTTTTTTAGTCGCAAAATTTTGTGACTCTTTTGTGATCATTTTGCGACTATTAAGCGACTACCACATATTTGGAGGCTATATAGTCGCATATTTACGACGAACTGTTATAGTCGTTACGTAGTCGTAAATTTGCGACTAAAGTAAGACTATTCGTAAAGTAGTCGCAAAGAGAGACGAATTAGAGACGAATATATTAGTCACAAAATGTAGTCGCAAAATTGGTCACAAATTGTGACTACTTAGCTACTGGGTAGGAGCGTCACATTTCAGTCACAAAACGGTAACAAACGAAAGTAGGTGGAAACGTGCAAAATATGTTTGGTAGGAAGGTATACCTAAATTTTGTGACTCTTTTTGGGTAGTCACAAAGGAGTGACAAATTTTTTGCTATAAATAAGCAACATGCTCACCCCATTTCATCAGACATAAGCAAATATTCATATATACAACGTGAGATTACAAAAAAAAAAAGAGAAAAAGAGAGAAAATTACAAAAAAAAAAGAAAAAAATATGTGGAATTCATCCCGAGAGTGGATGTATAACATAATCGATCCACGCACAAATAATATTTCAAGGGAATTTTTGGAAGGGGTCGAGCAGTTCATGAATTTTGCAAGTAACCAGTCAATAGCTCTAAGCAATGGAAGTAAGTTTTACTGCCCTTGTGTTAAATGTCAAAATTCCAGTTTACTGCTAGTAAGGACAGTTTCGAAGTATTTGTATAGTAGAGGATTTATGCCCGGATACTGCACCAGCCAACACTCCGACAACTGCACCAGCCACCGCACAACCTCCTGGACCACCTTCTGGACCAGTCACCACACCTGCCTTCCAACCCTATCCATAAATATTTTAAATTTATGCTTTTATAACTTTCTTTCTTATGTGTTTGAATATTTCTGTCTATGTTTTAGTACTTTTGTTTCCTTTGTGGTCAAGACTAAGTTCCAGTGTATTACTAATATTTTTAACATTCTGGTTCTTTTTCTTTTACTTTTACCTTTTAAATTTCGAAAAAAATATACTATATATATAGATATATTTTTTGATAACTAAAGTCTCAAAAAGGTTGCAAATTTGTGACTAATTTAGGACACTAATATTAAAGAAACCAACAAAAGGGTGGCATTTTAGTTGTTAATAAGTGACTCTTTAACGACTACTTTGCGACTATCCACGTTCATTAGCCTCTACAATATTAGTCGTCAAAATGTCGCAAATATCTAAAAGTATCGTAACAAATCAGTCTCTAATGCACGATAACATAACGCAGTCGTATAATAGTCGCAAATATTAGCTCGTCTCTCTTTAGTCGTTAATATACGACTACTTTTTTCGTCTCAAAGTGGTCGTACTAATACGACTAAGGGTGTCGTCACAAATCAGTCTCTAATACACAACAACATAACACAGTCGTATAATAGTCGCAAAAAATAGCTCGTCCCTCTTTAGTCGTTAATATACGATTACTTTCTTTCGTCTTAAAGTAGTCGTACTTATACGACTACACATTATATGGTCACAATTTAGTCCCTTATAGGCGACTACTTTGCGATTGTTTTATTTTGCGACCAATATTTTGCGATTACTTATTTTAGTCCCTAAGTATTCGCAAATTTCATTTTTGCAACCATTTTGTGACTTTCCTGTTAGTCACCCATGTGCTGTTATTTTTATGGTAGAAGTAAAAAGATAATATATATATGAAAAGCCATGACATTGCAAACTATTTTTTAGAATTATGGAAAATTGGTTATAAATGAAAAGACACCAAAGAATTATAAAAACGTGACGCAACCCTATAATGCATTAATAACCATAAAATAAAATTTTCAAAGAAGACGCAACTATATGATTCATTAATAATTATAAAACCGTTTTTTTAAAGACGCAATCCTAAAATTCATTAATAACCATAAAACATATTTTGTTTTCGAAAAGACGCAACCCTAAGATGCATTAATAACCATAAAATTATTTTTTCCTGAAAATACAGAACCCTATGATGCATTATAACTATACAACGGTTTTTTTTATAAGACGCAACTCTATGATGCATTAATAACCATAAAACAGTTTCTTCGAAAAGATGCAACCATATGAAACATAATAACTATAAAACAGTTTTTAGAAAAGATGCATTCTTACATAGACCAATTTTTTGAAAAGACGCAATCCTAAGATGCATTGATAACCATAAAACAAAATTTCTCGAAAAGACACAACCCTAAAATGCAGTAATAACCACAAAATAGTTTTACTCAGAAATACAACTCTAGAATGCATTAATAACCATAAAACAGTTTTTCGAAAAGACGCAATCCTAGCATTAATAACCATAAAATGGTTTTTTCGAAAAAACGCAACCCTAAGAGAAATTATAACCATAAAACGGTTTTTCAAAAAGACTCAAACCTAAGAGACACTAATAACCGTAAAATATTTTCTTTCCGAAAAGACGCAACCCTAGAATTAATAACCATAAAATAATTTTTTTCGAAAATACGCGACTCTAGAATGTAAACTATAAAAAAAGTTTTTCGAAAAGATGCATTTTTACATATACCAATTTTTCTGAAAAGACGTAACCCTAGGATGCATTAATAACCATAAAAATAAATTTCTCGAAAAAACGCAACCCTAAGATGCATTAATAACCACAAAATGGTTTTACTAAAAAGACGCAACCATATGATGTATTAATAACCATAAAACAATTTTTTTCAAAAAGACGCAATTCTAAGAGACATTAATAACCATAAAATACTTTTTTACGAAAAGACGCAACCCTTAGAGACTGATAACATAACACGTTTTTTTCGAAAAGACGCAATCCTAAGAGATATTACTAACCATAAAACGGTTTTTTCGAAAAGACGCGATCCTGACATTAATAACCATAAAACGGTTTTTTTTAAAAAGACGCAATCCTACCCATAAAATCTGCATTGTCTAAAGAATTCCAAAATTCTTTACACAAATAAATAATTTTTGGAACTTCTACAATAGTAAAATGATCAATACTTTTGAATAATTTTAAAATAATAGAATGACGTTTTTTATCATTGTTATGCTTTGAGTGAATTTTAAAATTAGTAGCCATAAATAAATAAAATGTTCAACGAAAAAAAAATAGAGTTAAAAACACAAATATATAGGTCAAACGTTTTTTTTTTAAAAGACGCAACCCTTGGAAATAACCATAAAATGATTATATTAAAAATACGCAATCCTTAGAAATAACCATAAATCGGTTATATCGAAAAGACACAATCTTTGAAAATAATCATTTTCGAAAGGACGCAACCATAAAGCAGTTATATCGAAAAGACGCAACCCTTGGAAATAACCATAACGAAATTATATCGGATATAACCGCTATATTCATTTTTCTAAGATTGCTATTATTAATAGAGAAAAGACACAACCTTAGAGACTAATAATCATACAACGGTTTTTCAAAAATGCGCAACCCTAAGAGACACTAATAACCATAAAATTTTTTTTTCGAAAAGACGAGACCCTAGCTATAACCATAAATCGGTTTTTTTTTCAAAGACGCAATCCTAGCCATAAAATCTACATTGTCTAAATAATTCCAAAATTCTTTACCCAAATCAAGAATTTTTGGAACTTCTACAATAGTAAAAAAATGACCAATACTTTTGAATAATTTTAAAATAATAGAATGACATTTTTTATCATTGTTATGCTTTAAGTGAATTTTAAAATTAGTAGCCATTGTTCGACGAAAAAAATATATAGAGTTAAAAACACAAATATATAGGTCAAACGGTTTTTTTCGAAAAGACGCAACCCTTGAAAATAACCATAAAGCGATTATATTAAAAATATGCAACCCTTTGAAATAACCATAAAGCGGTTATATCGAAAAGACACAATCTTTGAAAATAATCATAAAGCGGTTTTTTCAAAGGACACAACCATAAAGCGGTTATATCGAAAAAATGCAACCCTTGGAAATAACCGTAACGCAATTATATCGGAAAAATGCAACCCTTGAAAAAGCGGTTATATCAAAAAGACACAACTTTTAGAAATAACCATAAAACGGATACTTTCGAAAGGACACAATTTAAAAGTATTCATTTTTTAGGATTGCTATTATTAATAGAGAAAAGACGCAACCTTAGAGACTTATAATTATACAACGATTTTTTCGAAAAGGTGCAATCCTAAGAGACACTAATAACCATAAAACAGTTTTTTCGAAAAGACGGGACCCTAGCATTAATAACCATAAAACGGTTTTTTTTAAGACGCAACCCTAGCCATACAATCTGCATTATCTAAAGAATTCCTAAATTCTTTACACAAATTGAGAATTTTTGGAACTTCTACAATAGTCAAATGATCAAAATACTTTTGAATAATTTTAAAATAATAGAATGACATTTTTTATCATTGTTATGCTTTAAGTGAATTTTCAAATTAGTAGCCATAAATAAATAAAATGTTCGACAAAAAAATATATAGAGTTAAAAACACAAAAATATAGGTCAAACGGTTTTTTTTTGAAAAGACGCAATCCTTGGAAATAACCATAAAGCGATTATATTAAAAATACACAACCCTTGGAAATAACCATAAAGCGGTTATATCGAGAAGACACAATCTTTGAAAATAATCATAAAGCGGTTTTTTCGAAATGACACAACTATAAAGCACAACCATAAAGCGGTTATATCGAAAAGACGCAACCCTTGGAAATAACCATAAAACAATTATATCAGAAAAACGTAACTCTTGAAAAAACAGTTATATCGAAAAGATACAACTTTTGGAAATAACCATAAAACGATTATTTTCGAAAGGACGCAACCCAAAAATATTCATTTTTTAGGATTGCTATTATTAATAAATTTTAGCCTGTTTTCTTAAATTTTTTAGAAAATATATGAGTTAGGTTTAGTTTGGTTACTGATTTTTGTTCGAGCAAATCTGATAGCAATGCTCTTTTAACCAAAACCTGATAGCAAGTTCTCATGGACGGCTATTAGTTATCAGGTTTTGGTTTAGTTTGGTTACTGATTTTGCTTCCATATGATATTCACCTAAAAATCGGTTAAAATCAATGTCAGCTGCACAATTTTTTTTTTTTTTTTTAAATACACAATTTAAACCAAATTTCATATCGACTCTTCGCTTCTCAAATTCTCAATAGAAACTCTAAACTAATAGTGTTATTATATTGAAAATAGGATATAGAATAAATAAGTTAATGTTTTAAAATCAATGCTTCCATATGATATTCACCTAAAAACCGGTTAAAATCAATGTCAGCTGGATAATCTTTTTTTTTTTTTTTAATTCACAATTTAAACCAAATTTCATATCGACTCTTCGCTTCTCAAATTCTTAATAGAAACTCTAAACAAATAGTGTTATTATATTGAAAATAGGATATAGAATAAATAAGTTAATATTTTAAAGGAAAATTACTTAGAATAATCCTAAAATTATGCTTTATTATTAAACTAACCCCTACTCATTTTCATACATGAAAAAAGCAAGTAAAAGACCTAAATCCCATAGTTACAATATAAAATTACATAATATGTCATTTAAATTAAAATTTTGGAGAAAAAAAAATTATTAAAACTAAAAAGTGTTTGTTCTAGGGTTTTAGCTTTTTAGCTTTTTCCTCTTCTTCTTGTTTGTTTCTCTCTTCTTCGAAGAATCTTTCAAAACTGTGTGAAGTTGAAACAGTGGCAGTTTCTAGGGTTTTCGGAGCATGCATGGTAATGATGGCGAAGGCGGCAACGACTACGGCGGCTACGGCTACCGGCGCCGAAACTGGTAAAGAAGGAAAAGGGATACTTAAGCTCGTTTGCGTTTCGCAGCCGCTCGCTAGTTTCTCCGGCAAAACCAAACTCTCTCGTGCCACCGCCGTCAAGAAAGTATGGGAGTATGTCAAGCTTCACAATCTCCAGGTTAGGGTTTTTTACTCTGCTCGAGTTTCTCTGCTATGTCCGTTTGTTCTACTGATTCTGGGGAACTTTTAGGTCTTTTGGTTTGCTTTTACTCTCCGTAAAATCTGTTTTTTTGTAAACAAAATCGCTTAAGCATTTTTCATAAAATTTCTAGGGAAAATTATTTGATTTTTATGTAGAAGACGAATCATGAATGAATCCATGTTCTAATGTGGTAGAGAATGGTTTGTTTCGTGAATCATTTTCTGGGTTTGGAGAATTTGTGGAATTTCTGGGGGAAACTATTTGATTGTTATGTTGGTGAAAGTTATCTAAAGGCATCAAAACTTTTGAGTGTTGAAGTTGTCTATTGTCATGGAGCTTGATTTCTTATAAATGGTTGAACAATATATTGGTTTTGAAATGTAAAACAATGTTTGTGTACTCACTGAAACTTCACAGAAACGGAAAATTTGTCGCAGCTGGATTCAATTCTCTGATGTTTGATTCTGCGTGATTTTGTTAGTAAAATTGGCCTTGCTAAATGCAAGGACAGAGAAGCAATCATGGTCACATTTTCTTTTGATTTGATTTGACCATAAGCTTCTCTGTGTTTTGATCATTGATGATAGCTTATAAAACCATTTCTGTTTTTTTTCTTCCCGATTTCATTGTAGAATCCGGCGAACAAGAAGGAGATACAATGTGATGATAATTTGAAGACGATCTTTGATGACAAAGACAAAGTTGGAATCACAGAGGTCATGAAGCTCTTGTCCCCGCATTTTCCTAACTCTGTTTGATTCGGATGAGGTTTCTTAGGTAGTATATATAGAGGCTAAGAGTATCTAATGGACCTAATTGTAATTAGTCTAGTTTAAAGCCCTACATTGTATGTGTATATATATTATGTACCTACATCTTCCTAATGAATTAAGGTATTAACCTACATGGTATCAGAGCATTTTACGATACCTTAGGATCTGTAAAATCATTGGCCGCCACTTTCTCCTCTTCAAAATATCTACGCTTCTTCTCTTTTCTTCTTCTTCTTCCTCTTCAACACTTTCTTCATCCCCTGTTCTTATCTTGGCCTACGATCATGTCTTCCTCCGACAACTCTACTCCAACCGTGACGGAGACAGTCACCGTTACACCCACACCGACTCTACTCCACATCAACATGATGAATGTTACGAAGTTGACTGACTCCAACTACCTCATGTGGAGTCGACAAGTCTACGCTCTCCTTGATGGCTATGCTCTTGTTGACCATCTCGATGGATCTCTTGTCGCACCTGCCCCGACTGTTGTTACCAATGATGTTCACACCGTTAATCCCGACTTCACACTTTGGAAGAGACAAGATCAGCTCATCTTCAGTGCACTTCTCGGTGCGATTAGACAAAATATTCAACCTCTGGTCTCACGTGCTTCCAACGCTGCGGATATTTGGGAAACCCTTCGCTCCACCTATGCAAAACCTAGTCGTATTCACATACGACAGTTACGAGATCAGCTCAAGAACTGGAAGAAAGGATCTCTGACGATTACGGCGTACTTTCAAGGGCTTACAACCAAGTTTGATCAGATTGCTCTCCTTGGCAAACCCTTGGATCATGAGGATCAAATTGATCACATCATTACTGGCCTTCCTGATGATTACAAGCCAATCATCGATCAAATTGAAGGGCGCGAGACACCACCATCGATCACAGAAGTTCATGAACGACTCCTTAACCATGAACTTCGTCTACAAACGGCAGCAACACACATGATCAGTCCAGCTCCGATCACTGCCCATGCTGCTAACTACCGCCCTAATCACAACAACAACAACAACCGTAATCCACGTCACAACAACCGCGGTAGCAACTCTCACTCTCCATCGTTCTCTCGTACGGATCAGAGGACTCCACGCCCGTATAATGGTCGTTGTCAACTCTGCGGTATTCATGGCCATAGTGCTCGGACTTGTTCCCAACTTTCTTCTCATGCGACGAACATTACGTCTCGAACCAACCCTTCTTCTACATCTAATCCATTCACACCATGGCAGTCTCAAGCTAATGTTGCCATGACGTCTTCGCTACCAGCCCATCAATGGCTCCTTGATAGTGGTGCTACACACCATATCACATCGGATCTTGCAAACTTTTCACTCCATCAACCTTACAATGGTAGTGATGAGGTTCTCCTCGGTGATGGCACAGGTCTTGCAATTTCACATACTGGTTCCACTATACTTCCCTTACCCTCTCGTCCTCTTACATTGAATAAAATCCTTTGTGTTCCCAATATCAATAAAAATCTCATCTCGGTTTACCGATTGTGTAACACTAACAAGGTTTCCGTCAAATTCTTTCCTACTCATTTTCAGGTGAAGGACCTCAGCACGGGAACCCCGTTACTCCAAGGACGTACTAGGAATGAGCTATACGAGTGGCCAGTATCCCCCAACCTAGCCGCTACCTACTTCGCCTCACCAAGCTCGAAAACCTCACTTGATTCATGGCATTCACGCCTTGGTCACCCGTCTTTATCTATCTTAAAATCATTTGTTTCCAAGTTTGCTTTACCCGTTTCTACTCCTTCTCAAAAACACTTATCTTGCATCGATTGTTCTATTAATAAAAGCCACAAACTGCCTTTCAATGAAACCAACATCTCCACTACCCGACCCCTTGAAATCATTTTCTCCGATGTTTGGACTTCTCCTCTTCTCTCGATTGATGGGTTTAAATACTATCTAGTTTTGGTTGATCATTATTCGAGATACACATGGTTATATCCCCTCAAACAGAAGTCTCAAGTAAAGACACCTTCATCGCTTTTACGTCTCTGGTGGAAAACCGTTTTCAAATGAAGATAGGCACTCTTTATTCCGATAACGGCGGTGAATATATAGCGCTTCGTGGTTTCCTCTCTTCCACAGGAATCTCTCATCTAACAACTCCGCCTCACACTCCGGAACACAACGGCGTCTCTGAACAGAAACACCGCCATATCGTGGAGACCGGACTCTCTCTTCTTACTCATGCATCAGTTCCGAACACGTATTGGACATATGCTTTTGCCACCGCGGTGTACTTAATAAACCGGATGCCAACACCGGTCCTCGACGGTCTCTCCCCGTTTCGCAAGCTGTTGAATGACGATCCCAACTACATGAAGCTCCGTGTCTTTGGCTCGCTCTGTTTTCCTTGGTTGCGGCCATATACGCACCACAAGCTTGAACAACGCTCATTTCCGTGTGTCTTCCTTGGCTACTCACTCACACAAAGTGCCTATCTCTGTTTGGAACCAGTCACTGAGAGAATCTATGCGTCACGCCATGTACAATTTGACGAAGCTAAGTTTCCCTTTCGACAACTTCTCAAATCCTATAACCATTCAAACTCCTCCGAACCTATAATTTCTCCCTTCCTCGAACCTATCACCGCTATTCCACTCGTCCCTTCGTCAGTGAGTCGGGTTCCTAGCTCAGTCCTTCACGCGCCATTGAATTCGACGGACAACCATGTTCCTGTTGCACATGAGGTATGTCATTCTTCTTTACCTCCCACATTACCAACTCACGTCTCTTCTTCCTCACCTTTTGTTCCTGGCCCAGAAACTAGTACAGGCCCATCATCAGGCCCAACACCAAATCCAAACTCTCCTTCAACTACAGGCCCAACAGCAGATCCCACATTAAGCCCATTACATCCTACACCTAATCCACCTTTCTCCACCACTCCTATATCGTCTGCTTCACCTCCGCCTGAACCTTCACCGACCCTTGACCAAATTATGCCTCCTCCACCACCACTTCAACCAGACCATCATCAACCAATCCAGAACCTTCACCCTATGACCACTCGATCCAAAAACCATATCACCAAACCAAAAAATAAAGTCTCCCTCACCACCGTCAAAGCTAAATCCAAATCCGAAATCCCGACTACGGTGAACCAGGCACTGCAAGACCCGAATTGGTGCCCTCCGATGTCTGAAGAATTTGATGCACAAATTCGAAATGAAACATGGGATCTTGTTCCTCCGAATCCCTCTCAAAATTTGGTTGGTGTTCATTGGGTTTTTACCATCAAAGAGCTACCGGATGGGTCCATTGACAAATACAAAGCCAGACTCGTTGCGAAAGGCTTCCACCAATGACAAGGCTTGGATTACTCAGAAACGTTTAGCCCGGTTATTAAATCAACCACTATACGTATTGTTCTTGGTATTGCCGTGACTAAACATTGGCCAATTCGACAACTTGATATCAACAACGCTTTCCTTCAAGGTACTCTTGATGAGGAAGTTTATGTTGCCCAGCCTCCGGGATTTGTGGATCCGGACCGACCTGACTATGTGTGTCGCTTGAAGAAAGCGTTATACGGTCTCAAACAAGCTCCACGGGCGTGGTATCAAGAACTGAAGACATTTATTCAATCGGTTGGCTTTATTAACTCCCACGCTGATGCATCTCTTTTCGTCTACAACAATGGTTGTGAATGTGTCTACGTTTTGGTATATGTCGACGACATCATTGTCACGGGCAGTAGCAATACGCTAATTGATATGTTTCTTATGGCCTTAGCGGATCGGTTTTCTCTCAAAGATCTGGGTGAGCTCAGTTATTTTCTTGGCATCGAGGTGAATCGTACATCAGCGGGAATTCATCTTATGCAGAATAAATATATCCATGATCTTCTCCACAAGCAGAACATGCTCACGTGCAAACCGGTTTCTACACCAATGGCTTCATCACCAAAGCTTTTCCTACGGTCTGGTCATCGGTTGGATGACACTACCGCCTCCCACTATCGGATGATTGTTGGCTCGCTTCAATATCTTGCCTTCACACATCCTGACATTGCCTATGCGGTCAATCAGCTATCTCAGTCCATGCACCTACCTACCGATGAGCATTGGCAGGCTGCGAAGAGGGTCCTCCGCTATCTTGCCGGAACCCCTAAACATGGAATTTTTTTGTCTTCCAAGAACACTCTCTCCTTGCATGGGTTCACGGACGCAGATTGGACAGGTGATATTGATGATTTTCTGTCTACCAATGCCTATGTCATGTATCTTGGAAGTCATCCCATATCGTGGTCCTCAAAGAAACAACGTGGTGTTGCTCGGTCTTCAACCAAAGCCGAGTATCGATCCGTCGCTAACGCAGCCTCTGAAATTCGCTGGATATGCTCCTTACTCACCGAACTCGGTATCTCTCTTCCAACCCAACCGGTTCTCTACTGCGATAATATTGGTGCCACATATCTCTGTGCGAATCCTGTTTTTCATTCCCGCATGAAGCATATCGCATTGGACTATCACTTTGTTCGTGATCACATTCAGACCGGTTCACTGCGTGTTGCACACGTCTCTACAAAAGACCAGATTGCGGATACGCTTACTAAGCCACTCCCTCGAGCACAATTTCTCGACATCACAAGCAAGATGGGCGTGACCAAGGTCCCTTCATCTTGAGGGGGTGTATAGAGGCTAAGAGTATCTAATGGGCCTAATTGTAATTAGTCTAGTCTAAAGCCCTGCATTGTATGTGTATATATATTGTGTACCTACATCTTCCTAATGAATTAAGGCATTAACCTACAGTATATAATCCAAGAAAATAGTTTTGCTTTATTTTGGTTCATTTTTGGATGTATATGAAAAAAATTCCAGATCCGATTGAACTTGGTACGTATGTTAGTCTTTGATGAAAAAAAAACTAAAATCCGTGATATATTTTTTAATTTCATTGCAGACATGAATTATTCCAAAAAAAAAATTGTGATGATTTTGAAAAGATAACAGCTTTCTTGTGTTGTTTATGAATGATCATTAACTCTACTTCTTCTACTTCTTAAATTAATTTACGTGATTTGTGTAATAGCTGGGACATCCGAACGCTTTTGCGGATTTATAACCCCCTTCCCCATAGAAGGAGATGAAGTCGATGCTTTTGTTAGCATTGTTTAATAATGTATTTTAGATTCATGCTTGTTTGAGGGAACTCTTGATGATCCTTTTGAATTGGTATTGTAATTGCTTCTTTTCAACGACTGTTCTTTTAGCAGTTTATGCTGTAATATCGAGTATTTACAAGGCTAGCAAATTGAAAGTTTGATAACGATGATCTTTGTTGACATTTTTGTTCTTCGCAGTTGGCTTTTTTACAGCCAGTCAATTAGTCTCTGTTAACAATGCAAAATTTTCGTAGATTGTACAAGTAATTGTACACAATACTCTATAATTAATTATATTGCAACAAATCTATTATGACACTAAGAACAAATCAATTATCATTGGTATTTAAACAAATCACCATACAATTATTAATAAGTCCACCACCAAATGCAAGTCTACTACATATGACACAAAAATCTGCTACTTACATAATGAATCTACAAAATAAATCTACAATCCATTAAATGAGTCTTCTTCAACCTCATATCTCCACACATCCTTTTCTGTTTCCTTTAATATCACACATAACCGAATGGAGGTTTTCTTACTTTGATCTAAATAACCAATTTTTCTTTGCTAAATATGTAGTAACCACACTCATGGAAACCAATAAATATACAACATCTTCAGATAAATCTACCAATATATCTCCAGCCTAGGAGGACAGCCTTTGAAACTCGAAACTTATATAAGTTTATCACACACGATTCAACATCTGTAACTAACAAAATAAATCTACCATACCATCTAACAACTAAACATCGATAATAAATCTGCAGTAACAACACTCTTAGAAACCAATAAATCTGCAGTGTCTTCAGATAAATCTACCAGAAAAAATCTGCAGCAACGGTGGACAGCCTCTGAAACTTGAAACTTATAAATGTCTACTACACACGGTTCATACTAACTAATATAACGTATGTAACTTACTAAATAAATCTGCAAATAAAGTCTATTAAACTACTCTCACATAAAATAACTCTACATAACCAATTTTTTTTTATTAAATCTACCATAGCCGCAATCATAGAAACCAATAAATCTGCAACGTCTGCAGATAAATCTACCATAGAAATTTGAACCGTTTGAGTGCAGCATATGAAACTCGAAACTTATATAAGTCTACTACACATGATTCTTACTAACTCAAAAAAATTGTAACTTAAAAAATAAGTCTGCAAAATAAATCTACCATATCGCCTCACAACTAAACACCGATAACAAATCTATCATAATACCTAATAAATCTACATCGAAGCTACTAAGTTTACTAAACTAGTCTCATCAAAAATAACTCTACACAACCAATTTTCCTTTACTAAATCTATCATAACTACACTAGTAAAATCAATAAATCTACAGCTTGTAAACGAAAATATACCAGACAAATCTGCTGAGTCTCTCAACAATCTTAAAACCTGCAACGTAAATAATAAATCTGCAACTTGTAAACAAAAATATATGAGACAAATATGCACAGTGTGACGACAGCCTCAAAAACTTGCAAATATATGTAATTCTACTAGACACGATTCGTACTTTGTCAAAATATCTGCAACATAATAAATCTACAAATTAATATATTGTACCTCCAAACAATTAAACACCGTACACAAATATATGTCATTTCTAATAACTCTACATCGCACCTAATAAATCTGCAAACATCTGTAAGTCTACTAGACACAATTCGTACCTTGTCAAAATATCTGCAACGTACATAATAAATTTGTAATTTTTTAACAAAAGTTTACAAAACAAATCTGTACAGTATGACGACTACCTCAAAAACCTGCAAACATCTTTAAGTCAACTAGACACGATTCGTACTTTGTCAAAATATCTGAAACTCACTAAATAAATATACCAAATAAATCTATTATACCTCCAAACAATTAAACACAGTACACAAATCTACCGTCATTTCTAATAACTTTACATCGTACCTAATAAACCTGCCAAATGTATAAGTCTACTAGACACGAATCGTATCTTGTCAAAATATCTGCAACGTTGATAATAAATCTGCGGCTTTTTAACAAAAATCTACAAAACAAATTTGCACAGTATGACGATTTCCTCAAAAACTTGCAAACATTTTTAGGTCTACTAGGCACATGTCAAAATATCTGCAACGTACATAATAAATCTACAAAATTAATCTATTATACCTTCAAACAACTAAATCTACAGTACGCTGTTTACACAAATCTACCGTCATTTCTAATAACTCTACATCGCACCTAATAAATCTACTAACATATGTAAGTCTACTAGTAACGATTCGTACTTTGTCAAAATATTTGAAACACACATAATAATTCTACAAAATTAATCTACTATACCTCCAAACAACTAAACACCGCACAAAAATCAACCGTCATTTCTAATAACTCTACATCACACATAATAAAGCTGCAAACATTTGTAAGTCTACAACACACGATTCGTACCTTGTCACAGTATCTGTAACGTACATAATAAATCTGCAGCTAGTAAACAAAAACATACGAGACAAATCTGCACAGTATGACGAAAGCCTCAAAAACCTACTACCATATGTAAGTCTACTGCACATGATTCATACTTTGTCAAAATATCTCCAACGCACATAATATATCTACAAAATTAATCTACTATACCTCCAAACAACTAAACACCGCACACAAATCTACCGTCATTTCTAATAACTCTACACGTACATAATAAATCTGCAAACATTTGTAAGTCTATACACATGATTCGTACCTTGACAAAATATCTGCAACATACATGATAAATCTACAGCTTGTAAACAAAAATCTTCTAGACAGATCTGCACAGTATTACGATTTTCTCAAAAATCTGCAAACATTTTTAAGTCTACTAGACACGATTCGTATTTCGTCAGAATATCTGCAATGCACATAATAAATCTACAAAATTAATCTACTATACCTCCAAACAACTAAACACCGCACACAAATCTACCGTCATTTCTAATAACTCTACATCACACCTAATAAATCTGCAAACATCTGTAAATCTACTACACACGATTCGTTCATTGTCAAAATGTCTGCAACGTACATAATAAATCTGCAGCTTTTAAACAAAAATCTACAAAACAAATCTGCACAGTCAGACGATTTCCTCAAAAACCTGCAAACACTTTTGAGTCTACTACACACGATCATTCATTTGTCAAAATACTGCAACGTGCATAATAAATCTACAACATAAATCTACTACACCTCCAACCAACTAAATACCTTACATAAATCTATCGTCATTCTTGATAAATCTACATCCCACCTAATAAACCAGCAAACCTATGTAAGTCTACTAGACACGATTCGTACCGTGGCAAAATATCTGCAACGTACATAATAAATCTGCAACCACCCAACAAAAATCTGCAAAACAAATCTACACCGTAGGACGATTTCCTCAAAAACCTGGAAACACTTTTAAGACTACTATACACGATGCTTATTTTGTCAATATATTTGCAACGTACAAAATAAATCTACAATAACACCTAGTCGTTAAATCGTGGATATAAATCTACCACACACGAAATAACTCTACATCAAAGAAATTAATTGCTATATTCCAACAAAAATGGAGTGGTAGTTCTGTAAATAAGTGTCTCGATAGACTAAAAAGTAATAACACTTTAATAATTAGATTTTTTTCTAACAATTATTATAAGAATATTTTGGATATGAAAAACATTATAGTAATTTTTCAAAGAGATTAGTTAAGTAATAAATGGAGATTTTGAGTTATTATAGTTTTTTACACTATTTTAAAATCAATTTCATCTCTCTCCACTTGTATAAAACACACCCTTCACTATATATCTCTCTTCCCTGTAGAATCGACTCTTCGTACCAAACTCTCTCGATCATCAACTCTCCACCGGAATCATCCGAAGAAGAAGACTTCAACGACTCCGAAGTTTCCTACTCATCGGAAGACGACGACGACGACTCCATGGAAGACGAAACGTCAGAGGAATCGGAAAACACCAATGGAGGATCAGGTACATGCACCACTCTCTCTCTCTCTCTCGATCGTTAAGAAATCCTCTGTTATGTCCAGTTTTGAGAGGTTTTTAGATTTTTGCGTTAAATCTACAAGGAAAAAAAAAGTAGAATGAAAGCGATGCTATTTTGGGAGATTAACTATGGAAAATCCTATGTAATCGGAGAAACAAGGTTTATATCAACATGATTTCTGTGTTTTGCTGCTTACAGAAAGTGAGGATGAGTTTTGGGTCAAGTATCCTTATTTGAAGAATCTTCTGGTCACAAGTGTTGCTAAAGGTTTGTTTCCCGAAAGCCAAGCCAAGCTTATTGGAGATGAAAAGGCCAAAGAGTTGAATGATAAAGGCAAGGCTTTGTTTATTATGGAGATGGAGCTTTGCAGGAAAAAGTGTGTACTCGTTGCTTCTGTCGTCTCCGCAATGAAATCCGGAAATTGATACATGTTTTGTAATTCTGTGTTTCTGGTTTTGTTTGGAAATCGCTGGTTTTGAATCTATGGCAACTTTTTTGTTTTGTCCTCGAATGTTTTTGGTTTTTGATGAAATCGTTTTTTGTTTGGTATTTGGTACTCAACTGTGGAAGAGAATGAAGATTTAACTAGCAAACTTCTTTTCAAGATCATTAAAGTTTCGTTAGATATTCAATCAATCCGATATTTTTTGTACAATATTTGAGAAAGATGATGATTGAAACCTGAAATCAAAAACAATGGCTTAATATATCAAACTCTGATTTCACCGCCATTAAAACGCTCTGTGTAGCTTCTATGATCTTTTACCCCCAAAAAAAAACAAAAAACAGAGGAAGAACGAAAACTTAGGATATATGGCAACTCGTGTTCTTCAATCGCCGGTCAGATGTGTTGTTTTCAGAGGTTTCTGGCCGATTGGGACATCATCTTGAGCGAAAGGAGCTGTTCATATGAGAAGACACAAACTCCGCGCGTGTAAAGCTCTGTTCGTGCGCCTGGGGAATTCGCAAGCACCTGCAAAATCTGTTGTCTCGTCAGAGATTTGAGAAGATCGGTTGTTCTTTCATCTCCGGTGCAGTAGACGGATTCGAGTGGCATCCACCGGAGAGCGGCGATCTGAGCTTGGAGAAACGTGATGTATTTGTGCGTTTCCTCGAGAATCGTAGCTAAACTCATCTTCTTCTCCCATGGCATTAGTTTCTCCAACGATCTGATTTTGTCCGAGATATTCCTTCGCCTGTCACCACCGTCTACGGTGTAAGACGACGCCGCCGGGGCCGAAGATCCAGAGTTTGAGGAAGAAGACGGCGTCGGGGAGATGTTGAATGCGCTGAGACGACGACGTTTCTCCACCGGAGGAGGAGGAGAGAGGCAGAGAAACGGCGGTTTCGTATTCTCCACGGCGTCGGTTTTGATCTGTTCGAAGGATTTGAGATCTGGTAAGTGAAGAAACGGTGTTGCCTCGTCGGAGAAGACGCCGTGGAAGAGATTCTCCAACCGAGTCGACTCGACGATGTTGTGACGAGTGAGGAGAGACAGAGACGAGTCGAGGAAGAACGAGTCAGGAACGTGTTGTTGGAGATGGAGAAGGTCTTGGTGGTGGTGGTGGTCGGAGAAGAAAGGAGTACTGATGAAATCGGAAGAAGGAAAAGGAGGTAAAGGTTCGAAAGAAGAAACGTTTCTGGAATACTCCATCGGATCAAACACTGGTGGAAGCGGTGGTAACTCAGAGAGCGAGTCAAACTCGTAGTAACCTGATTCCATTTTTTTTCTTCTCTCTCTCTCTCTAAAAAAAAAATGAGAACGAAGGCGAGAGAGGGAGATAATAAAAAAAAAGGAAGAAAACGAAGGAGGGGAGACACGTGGCGTGTGGTGATTGGGTGTTTAGGGAAGGCGGCGACACGAGGAACGAGGACGATTTCGGTTATACGAACGAACGTCTGATGTTTTTGTCGACTGTTTGTCTCTCTCCCCTGACGAGGCGGTTTCAGGGTTTGTACTGATTTAATCTTGACCGTTGGATTGTTTTCCTTTTTCGATCAGATGAAACCGATCCTGGAGACAGGGTTTTATTTTTTGTCGTGTTGTGAAACAAATTCTGATTTACGGATTTGATTTTCGGGGGATAATTTCGTGGTGATGTTCCTGAAAAGGTCTTTTAGGGGACGTTTGTAGCTCGCGTGGGTTTACACGTGTTGTTCCTCTCCCTCAAGCGTGACTGCCAAACAAATTTTGCTATGCACGGAGATTATTTGAGTGTTTTTTTTTTGAAACTTGGATTATTTGAGTGTCTTCATATAATTGCATTCCCAAATTAAAAATTGAATTTATGTTCCTTTAAATTTTTTTATAGAGAATGAATTTTGTCTATATAAAATTAATTAGTGTATGATAGTGAAAATTTGCTACAGAGTTACAGTTACAAATGTATGGTCTAATATACGAATAATTCTACAATTTTTATCAAAAAATGAAAGTTAACATAGAGATAAAATATAGAAATGATACATTTAGAAAGAAAACTATTGACGGGATGGCCTTACAATTAGTTGATATTATAAATTATAAAAATAAACGAAAACGAAACATTTACTTCTATCAATATTTATTACTTATATAATCAACAAAATTGAACAAAAATTGCTAACACGTGCTCAATAATAAGGAATTTGGATTGATTTGCAAATCCAAGGCGTCATAACTCCTAACCATGTAAAATAGTACCGTATGAATTTGGAAAATGTAAAATATTTTGTTTGTAGTAGTAACATAAGAAAAATGTTCACAAATACACAAAATTTCATCAGACAATTTTTGAGTATCACTATTTTTTCCGTCAATTTTTTTGAAGTACTTCCTCAACATTCTCTTGTAGAGAACACATGAGACTTGTGAAGGAATCAAGACTTGCTGGTGTTCACGTACTTGCTGAAGTAGATCCCGCAAGTGATCTAGTTGATTTCCCATCCTTTCAAACCATACTCCACCAGCTTTGACTTGTACACATGCTAATGACTATAGATTTTCATATAGGCATTGAAGAATTTGTAAAAGTAGTGGTCTTATTCTAACGAAGAGTTGTCTAGTTGCCTCTCATAAAAAAAGATCAACTTTGTAAAACCAAAAAAAAAAACTTTGTAAAAATTGAGAACCAGAACGAAGAAAAATAGGAATATATTACCTTTAAATTGTATGTTTCTCTATCCGTGGAATACATCTTGTCTTGATTTGATCATTTAGTTTTCTGTTTAATGTCATATCATCTACTTGTTGATCATGATGTGTGATTCTTCTCAAGTAAAAAAATCTGCAAATCAATATTTAAAAAGATTAACAGATGACAGGCAACATATTCAGAGATATTATTAATATTGTTAAACCCGTTATATAAATTTTGGACAGAAAAAAAACTGACTAACAACAAAACGAAAGAAAAAATGGTAGAGTTAGTAGATATTGTATCAAAACCTTGTAACTTTAAGAATCCCGTACGCTTGGCTCAGAACCAAAAATTGTCGAGATGTTTGACACAAGCCAAAAAATTGATGTAACCGATCAAATTTTCTCAGAGGAAGACAAATTCAGAAGAAGACAAAATGCTCTTTTAGACATTTCTCCAAGCATCTTGCATACATCCTTTTATAAGTTTGCAGAGACCTCGTCCTCAACTACTCAATGTCTGAAAAGATTAAACAAATGGAACTGAGTCATATCAAATAGGAAAATCAAAAGCAATATTCTAGTTTTAGAGAAGACTACGAAGACATATTTCTAGTTCTACAAATCAAAGAGAAAAATCCGAATGCGTTATTTAATAAAACAAAATCTTAGAAGACAAATTTCTCAAAGTAAAGGCATGAAGGACATCCAGAACCAGAGTAAAAGCGTGAAAGAGAAAGAAAAAAAATTAACAGACTAAATTATAGAAAGAGAACTCTTCTGTATCTAGTAGAAAATTTGTGGTCGTCAGTCTGAATGTGGAATCTCGAGTAAATGATGAAAAGAAACATAACATAACAAATAAAGAGCGATAACAATGAGAGAGATGAGACCGTTGATTTTAGGAGGGAGTGAGAAGAGATTAAGAGAATTGTGGTTTGTGAGTGGAATTGGGATTGGTAGAGAAATGAATGATTTGATTTCAAAAAATAAATGGAAGAGAAGGATGTAATCGAAGAGAACGTCGGGAGGGAAAGTGGAGATCGTGGGGAAGAAACCGTCGTTGAAGAAGCCGAATGCGATTTTTGTTTTATGTCGAATAATAGGTAAATTAGTCGAGAAAAAATAAAATGATAGAAATTGAGACTTATGACACGTGGCAGAAGGATAGAGTTGGAGTTTTTTGTAAATTGACTTGTGATTTATTATAAAAGAATGTGCCGCCTCTTTTTCTAATGATTTTATACAATTTTATTACCATGATTTTTCTTTAAGTTTTATATTTTTAATAGTCTCTTATGATATATCAAATAATATATAAATGTATAGTGAAAATTCATTTGTAAATATTTATATTCCGCCATTCCGCAAAATTTATCCAATCGTACAATAATTTCCTTATGCAATTTTTCATTATGCAAAAAATAAGTCATTCCGCAGGTTAATTTTATTTTCCGCTATTCCGCAATTACACAACGTTACCCGTCGGAACTTTAATATTGGAAGTAAAAAAAAAATAGATTTGATCCTTATAAAATAGAGATAATTTGAAAACACAATCATCAAACCTTGATTCTTGTTGTTGTCAAGCATATCATGTTGAGAAGACAATGATGCGTTTGACAAATCCCAATATTCAAGGAGTACCTTCCAAACATGGATGTCTTTTTAAAAAGAACATCAAAATCATCTAATCAACATCAATAAAACATGTTTTACAAAAGAGAGTGAGTGATTCTAACCGTTTGTTGCAAAGTGTGCAGGTACTTGCTCTACAAAACCCTTCTCCAGCCCTGTTCTTAGAAGAGAGAGACCTATACTTGAAATGGATCTTTCTTAGAAACATTGAAGAGGTTTACTTTAAGCAGAAGTCAAGGGTCAACTGGCTCAAGGAGGGAGACCAAAATACTACATATTTTCAACATGTGGCCCAGATCAGAAGCAATTGGAACTCGATTAGGGCATTTTTACGTCCTTCTGGCTCCTTGATTACTGACCCAGAGGACATAAGCTCCCATGCCATCAACTGCTTCAGAGCAATCTTGGCTCCTGAACATCTTCCTCCTCTGCTCATGCCTTTAGATTGGATCCAATGCCTTACTATGTTCAGATGTTCTGCCTCTCAGCAACAAACTATGACTGTAAGACCCTCAGCTAAAGAAATCTCATCAGTCCTGCTAAAGCTCAAACCCAATAAATCCTCAGGGCCTGATGGTTTCACTTTCGGGTTCTTCAAAGCTGCTTGGCCTATACTTGGGCTAGAAGTAACTAATGCTATAGCCCACTTCTTCACAACAGGCTTTCTACCATCCTCAGCCAATGCCACGATCCTCTGCTTAGTCCCTAAATTCATTGGTGCCTCTGCAATCAGTGACTTCAGACCCATCTCCTGCTGCACAACCCTGTACAAAATAATCTCAAAGCTGTTAGTGGTCAGGCTAAAGCCTATCCTTTCGGATTTGATTCTTCCAAATCAAACAGCTTTCATTCATGGGAGACTACTTTTAGAGAATACTGTCCTAGCATCTGAGCTTGTCAATAACTACCATAAGGATAAGGGACCTAAACGTATTGTTATTAATGTAGATATTGCAAAAGCTTTTGACACTTTGAGATGGGACTTTCTTCTCAACTGTTTGCATGGTCTAGGCATTCCTAATCAGTACATCAGATGGATTCAGGCGCGTGTGTGTACTCCTAACTTTACTATTGGGTACAATGGCATGGTTCATGGTCATTTTAGAGGAACAAGAGGTTTACGCCAAGGGGACCCTCTATCCCCTTACTTATTTGTCATTGCTCTAAACTGTCTATCTCTACTTCTAGACAAAGCAGCAGAAGAAAACAGGTTCCAGTATCACTATAACTGTGAGAAGACTAAGTTGACACACTTGTGTTTTGCAGACGATCTCATAATCTTCATTGATGGTTCTCTGAATTCAGTGCAAGTCATTCTCCAAGTCCTTAGGGAGTTTGAGCTCATGTCTGGTCTTGCAGTGAGTATTCAGAAAACCTGCTTCTTCTCCTCAGGCCTATCAACAACAGAAAACATGTTGATCAGCTTCTCAACTGGCATGACAAGAGGATCATTCCCTATGAAGTGCCTAGGACTAACTTTATGCACAAAGAAACTATCTCTGGCAAACTGTGCCCCTCTGATCCAACAAATCAAGGAACGGATCACTTCTTGGAGTGCTAGATCATTCTCATTTGCTGGCAGGTTACTCCTCTTGAATACTGTCATAGCTGGGATCACTAACTTTTGGTGCTCAACTTCCTACTGCCAAAGAGATGCATTAAATCCATCAACTCAGCCTGCAATGCTTATCTGTGGAAGGGATCCATTGAAGGCCATTACTCTGCCAGAGTAGCTTGGGAAACAGTAACTCACTCAAAAGAGGAAGGAGGATTAGGTATAAGGAACTTACTGATGTGGAATAAGGCTTGCTCCCTGAAGTTAATATGGATGTTGTTTTTCAGAGCTGGATCAGTCTGGGTTGCCTGGTATAAAGAGGTTGTTCTGCATGGTTGTCTTAATAACTTCTGGATCCTGAAAACAAACAAAAGAAACTCTTGGTTAGCTAATAAGATTCTTAAGATCAGAGACATGGCTTATGATTGGATTAAGCTTCGAGTTGGAAATGGAAGGAACTGCAGATTCTGGACAGACAACTGGTCTCCATTTGGGAGCCTGCAACTTTCCCTGAAATGTGAAGCTTCATTCAGGCTTGGGCTTCCCCGTCAGGTCACACTCCACGCTCTCAACTCTCCTTTTGGATGGCGGCTACCTCCAGCTAGATCAGATGGTCAGGTATTAGTTCATGCTCATATGACTACTTTAACTCTAAGCAGTGAGGAAGATTACTATGAATGGATAATTGACGATGTAGTGTTGCCAAATTTTTCTACGGGACAAATCTATAACTCTATCAGAGATCATAGACCTACAGTACCTTGGAAGCATGCGGTTTGGAATTTCAGAGGGATCCCGAAGCATAGTTTCCTCACATGGCTCTTTGTACTCAACTGATGCCCCACCAGAGATAGATTGATCAGCTGGGGATTGAGATCTGACCCCAATTGCCTTCTTTGTAACTCTTGCACTGAGAGTCGTGACCATCTCTACTTTGACTATAACTTCTCTTGGACAATCTGGAGAAGAATCAGCCAAATGTGTCTACTACCACCGATCAGGCGTTGGAACGACAACATCATAACCATGCAACAACTAAGAGGACCCAAGGAAAAGAAAACAACTACCTGGATTGCTTGGCAGTGCACAATCTACTTGATCTGGTCGGAGAGGAACAACAGACTGCATCGGAAACTCTTCAAATCCGCAGATTCAATCATCAACTCTATCGATGGGATCGTCCGTAACCGAGCATCAAGCATCAGAGACTCTAACCCTTCTCTCGCTTTTGCTATGCTCCAATTCTGGTTTGCCTCCAGCTCTTCCTAATTAGCCTCTTCATGACTTAGATATGTCCCTCTCTGATCCAGATCGTTGGCCAAGCTTCACCATCACCGTCGTGACGATAAAACTTCCACCGAACAACCCCAATTTCTTACTTCTTTAGATTCCTTTTATTGGGTTTATTATTATTTGTGCTTCTGCATTAAAGATATAACTTTCGTTTAGCTAACTACTGGGCTATGACCCATATAACTATGGCTTGGGCTGGACTGGGCATGTAACTTCTCTCTTTTCTGCAATTTAAATTGAAAAATGTTTAGCAAAAAAAAATACATCAATAAAACATATCATTGATAGGCTCTTGTTTCACTAAATTTTGAATAAACAAATCCATGTTATGGAAAAATATGATTCTGCTTTTTCAACAATTTAGATCAACAGATCAATTTTAAAACAAAGCTGCTTTAAAAATCTCAATCATATTATAAGAGTCAAAACAAAAGCTATTAAGCACAACATATATCAATTTTAAAACAAAAGTTATTAAAATTTTATAACAGAACATGCACGAATGTGGGAAGATGTCTTGATCTTCATCTTTCTCTTCCTTATCAAGATACTCTTCTTCGTCTTTATCGTCATCATCTTAATCTAAATCATGCTCATCATATTCATTATCATCTCCATCGTCTTCTAAAAAAAGATAAATATGAATTAAATATAAAATACAAAAAACTAACTAAACCAAAACAAAATATCAGTTATAAATTACTAAAAAAATCAAACCAAAGCAAAACAAAACATCTAATAAAAATCTAATTAAAAGTAAAGAATACAATTTTTAAAAAATATATATAAACATTCAATGTGTTGTCCATCTTCTCTACTCGAATCATGTCAATTTTTTGTTTCTTGGCTTGAAATCTGAAAATAAAATTAGGGTTATCAGAAGAAAAAAACAGAGTTACTTACAGAAAAGACTATAGTTTTTATGTGTGTGAGAGTCTTTCTTGCTTGTGCCATGAACATAAACCTTAGAAATCGTGTTCCATGTAATCAAACCAAAGTACATGTTGTTTGAATTCCATGACGTGATGATCCCTTCAACTTTCATGATGTTCGGCTGATCAAATCTTCTTCAAAACCTATGGGTTATGTTTAAACGATTTAGGTCTAATATTTCAATTTTAAACTAGAGAATGAAGCTTTCGTAATTGAAAATCGCTCTGATCAAATTTGATCCTCTTGTATCATGTCATGTGATCAAGCTGAGTATATCAAGAGGGCTTGCTACTGTTGAATAGAGAAAGAGAAAGAAGAACTCGAGAGAGAACTTGAGTTTTATCGAGAGAAGGCTTTGAAATATGAGTGGAAAGTGAAGAACAAAATCACAATTACGAAAAGTGGTTGCGAAGCTAATGATGGTGATAAAAAAAGGAGGAGAATGGATGTGGGCATGTTTCAAGAACCGGAATCAATGTATTTGCACTGCTCAATGTAGGATTTGGAAATCAAAAAATTCTTAGATATTTTTTTGAGATGGAAATCATTTAGGGACTATTATCTTTGGGTTTATCTTTGGGTTTGAATATAGAAGAAATAGTCCAAAATAGTACATTTTCTGACTTTAATGTCAAACGGGGTACACTTGTAGGGAAAATTGTAGAACTAGTACATTTTTTTGGAAATACCAGCGCTACCCCTTAAGATCAGCAGAGTTAACGCGGACCGGTGGCACACTGTCTGCATGTTGACACTGGCAACGCAAGTAAATGTAGACTACGCAGAGTACAAGTAGAGAGAGAAAATAGTATGCGCAGTCTCTGCTTTTACTCGCAGAACAAAAACAAAGCGTTCTCAGTCTCTGCCATTGGAAGCAGAGTATACGCAAACACTGTTTATATTCTACTTGTATTATGCAAAAATTTGGTATACACTGCTGTGCTTTTTTACAGTTAGGGTTTCGCAGACCAAACCACCTAACGGTAGACCAAAGCCAGACTGGTATCAGACTTTAGGATAATTCATTACAAAAAGAGCTGAACATTGACTCCTTCCAATTAGCTTTGCACTTATGTTTCTTCATAATAAAACATAAACTCCCGAAAAAAAAAAACAAACAAACATAAACTCATAAACAATTTTATTAGAAGTGATCAAAGTTGTAATCTTGAAGGGGTGGAAGAAACAACACAAAGGCGTCTCGTCCTCATCCATGAAGCGCTATGCGAGCGTGTTGTTAGGAAAACGGGCCGAAAGTGAGTGGGTATTGGTTAGGCCCAACCATGAAGTAGACATATCCATGTCCATTCGCTTCATCCTCAATGAACTTCACCGTGGCAAGGAAATGCATGGTTGGCGCGGGTAGGTCAAGTAGTCCATATATCCTCCAACTCCTTCAAGTGCTTGAACTCCTCTTGTGTCCACTCCTCAAAATCGCAGGTGCCTTGAAAAGAATGGTGACTGATTCTTGTTGAAGTGCTCGTGGTTGTGAAATAATACTAGCGCTACCCCTTAAGTCACCAACGGCAGAAGACAATCACCAGTAGTGCATTAACCAGTATAAGCTGAAACCAGAAAACTCGAGAAACTCGGTGAAAACCGAGTGGGTAGGGTATGAAAACCGAGTGGGTAGGGTTTCGCAGACTGACTGAATATCACCAACGGCAGACTGAATGCAGATCGCAATCGGAGAATTCGTTTGTAGAGAGTTTTTGTTGATGTATATTTGTATATACTTCCACTTCCTTTATACATTATTTCATTAATTTCTAACTGTTTTCAAAGTACAACTTATGTTAAAAAGAAAAATTCCAAAGTGAAAACCGAGTGGTTAGGGTATCGCAGACTGAATGAATGTCACCAACGGCAGACCGAATGCAGATTGATATAGGATTTGTAGTGATTTTTTGTTGTTGTATGTTTGTATATACTTCCACTACCTTTATACATTATTTCTTACTGGTTTCAAAGTAAAACTTATGTTAAAAAGAACAACTCAGACAAAAAAAATCGTTATCATATGTTTCTTCGTGTATCTTTGTTCAACACGACACTATGTGAAACATTTCCTTGGTATTTACCATGGTTATCGATTTTTCTTCCATTCTGTGTTTTCAATGTAAATAAGCTTTTAAACACTTAGATTGAAGATCACTTTGGAGTTATGACGGCTAAACAAATGTTAATCGAAGTTTTTGAAGAGTTTTGAGTGGTTTAGGGTTTCGCAGACTGTATGCCGATGTAGCCCAGCGTTTTTGAAGAGTTTCAACTAAAAGAAAAAGGCGGCGCTGACTTAACTGTACGACAAAAGGGGGCACCGTCTTAATTAGGTAATATTAGTTTAAAAATATTTCCACAATATATATTCGGGCCTCAAAGCAGTTGTTTCAGGCCCATGAAGCCCAGAAAGCTTGGAAAACACAACATTGACTCTTCTTCTACTTCCCCTTGGCAACCCTAGAGCAGAGGAACGTATCTTCAATTTTGTCGATCTCTTTATTCATTTTCTTCATTTCTCCGATAATTCTCCGATCTCTTCATTTTTTCGATATTTCTCCTTCGAATATATCATGTATATGAATGATTACGAGATGGATTTTCCTGCCATTATTTTTTCCAAAGGAAACGAGCCAGATCCAAATACCAGAATAAACTACAGTTCGAAGTTCAATCATCTTTCACTGGTGGAAAGTGTAGTGGGTGAGGAAGTGTGGGATTATGTCCGCAAGTCACAGCTAGGAGTTATTTGTAAGTTTGAGAAGTTGGGTTTCGGATGGAGTGCGAAATTAGTGCATCACCATCTTATTTGCAAACAATTGGAGTGTGAAAGCCCATTTGAGTTGTGGTTTTTAATCACGGGGCAGCCAGCACGGTTCTTGCTCTTCGAGTTTGAAGAGATCACAGGTCTTAACTGTAATGAAATTACGCAGTTGGATGGGTTGGAATCTTCTGAAGCTAATCACCAAACCTGGAATCGCTTTCGGGGTCTTCTCAAAATACGCCGTCCTAGCCCTTGTATTGAGGACATAGTGAAATTGTGTATGAAGCATGGTGGAGATATAAGCAAATCTTGGTCCAGGGAAGATAAGATTAGGCTTAGTTACCTAGCTATTCTGTCTAATGGTCTGTTGGCTGTTGATCGGCGTACAGAAATTCTCCTTAACCTAGCTAGGTTGGTGATAGATTTGGCAACTTTCGAAGGGTATCCCTGGGGGAGGGTTGCTTACAAAGATCTTGTTGAGCAGGTTAAGTTAGTAACTAAAGAGAAGATATGGCAAGACTCTTATGTTTTGAAGGGGTTCGTGCAAGTTCTACAGGTCTGGGTGTATGCTTATGTGCCCAAAGTGGGAGAAAATTTGGGAACACCTATAGCTTTTGAAGGTACACATCTGCTAAGATACAAGGGAAAAGTTGGCAGACCCGATATGGAGAAGATCTTCTCGAGTGAAGAGGTATGTATATCTTTGGCATAGTTTATAAAAATGTAGAGTTTTGGCAGAGTAAGCCACAGTGGCAGCGTCTGCAAAAAGACTCTGCCAAAAATTTACATATTCCCATCGCTAGACTTCTGGCAGAGTTACGCTGACTTCTGGCTGACATTTATGTAACCATATGTTGTTTTGTAGGTGGTTGTAACTACTATGTGTGAGAGATCTCGGGCAGAAATCTATCCACGTTAGAAAGGTAACGACGTAATAGATGTCAAGCTTGATAATCTCATCAAATACAGTCTCAAAAGCGCCGCTAGTCCCAGAAAACTGCACTGGAAAAAAAAGGAAAGTTGATAATGAAGGAAAGAGAGGAAAAGGGAAAAAGAGGAAGGGAATTGAAGAGCGAGATGGGGAAAAGAGGAAGAGGAAGCGGAAGGGAATTGAAGAAGAAGAAGAAGAAGAAGAAGAAGAAGAAGATGACGAACGGTATGTCATGAAACCGAAGTTCTCTGTAGCTAAAATCCCATCTACTGGTTCAACAGATTTCGTCGACATCATTGAATTTGTCCTGGATAAACAACAGACCAAGTTTGATGCAGTTGTAGCTAGAATTAAAAACGCCAGACTTGAGCAGCAACGAGTAAATTTGGAACAGCAACGAACCAGCATGGAACAGCATACTGTTTTGGGTTTAACCTTAAACAAGTTGGCACAGGTCATTGAAAAGCTGATGGAGAGGATGACTTGTTTCGAGCAAGATACTCGCTTCTCTAACAACAAACTAAAACCTGACAATCGCATGGTATGTCCAACTAAGCAATTGTTGAAATAAAAGCACTGGCATGATATGCGATATCATGCTCTATCAGATGTGGTAAAACAATAGAGGGGCAAGGCATACTCTGCTTACCTAGGTTGTATCATTCATTTATGTGAGACATGTAATTGTTACGGCAGACTAATAATGGCATTCAATTCTATTCATCATTGGTATCCCTTAATATCCTATACGGCAGAATATGCCCTTAAGGTGTAAGAGGTTGAAGCTGAGTTCATGTAACAGTCACTACTTTGAAATTTTGCAGAATGACGAAGAAGAGACGACGGTGGATAACAAAGGAGATGGCAAAGACGACGAAGGAGAAGGAATCAAGGTTGTTGCCTCTGGCTCCTTTTCAAATGAGAAAGTAAGAGATGGCAAAGAAAAAGTAACTGATAATGGCATCGAGGCAGAGGATGCCAAACAAGAACAAGTAGGAGATGATGCAAAAATAGATTGCAGTGAAAAGGCAGATGGCATCGAGGCAAAGGATGCCAAACAAGAACATCTTCAAGATATGTTACATGGGGAAAAAATATACAAATGTGAAAAGGCAGAGGATGCCAAAGAAGAACATCTTCAAGATGATGGTAGAGTTGGAGATGTTGAAAAAAGTGATGGGAGTGAAAAGGCAGAGGATGCCAAAGAAGAACATCTTCAAGATGATGGTAGAGTTGGAGATGTTGAAAAAAGTGATGGGAGTGAAAAGGCAGAGGATGCCAAAGAAGAACATCTTCAAGATGATGGTAGAGTTGGAGATGTTGAAAAAATTGATGGGAGTGAAAAGGCAGAAGATGCCAAAGAAGAAAAAGGAGATAATGATCCCAAAGCATGCCTTCAGGCAGAGGATGCCACTCCCGCATATGAAAGCAATGTCTGCATTAAGGATGCCGCTGCAGCAGATGAAACTAATGTATGCATTAAGGATCCCATTACGGCATTGATAACCAACGTCTGCATGGAGACAGTTGCTTCGACTGCTGAAGATGGTAAAGGCTCAGTGATTGACACTGAAATCATTGAAGAGGAAGAGGAAGAGGAAGAGAGAGAGGAAAAGGAAACTCCCAGCCAGTTAATATCATTGAACCATCAGTGGATTCAGTCCACCCAACTACATCTCAAATCGAAATATACGAAAGCTCCAGAAATCTTCGCCAGACCAACAAGCTAACAACAAGGAGGAGTGAAAGGTTAAGCAAATCGACTGCGCTTCCTTTTGTACCTAGCAACAACGCAAAACCAGTGGCTCAGAAATCTGCTTACGAAATTGTATTTGGAGATGTTGACAAAAGACTGCTGGACAAGATGAACGTATTCAGAGCCGATGAGTAAGTACACACAGCATATAAGATCGTCTATTTTATCATGCAGTCTAACTTGAATATTGATTTTCTTTGACAGAACAAATATTTATCCATTTGGAGGGAAAACAACGGCCCATGAATTCTTCAACTTACTTTTGAAGCCTAGGGAATGATTACACGATATGGTAAGTACATTTTTCCTCGTCAACAGTGGATCTGGCAAAAGTGTTTATTTCATGTTTAGCTGGCAGACCGTTGTTGTTGTGTGTCTAGTAGACTCTGCTTTGGTGCCTAACATTTGTCCTTCTTTTATTATCAGCACCTTGACGCAGCACTGAACTTGTATAGACTAAGGTTAAAGAGAAATCCTAGTTCTTTCAAGAGTCCGCGGATTGCTATATTGGATGCAGCATTTCAAATGCTTTGGAAGAATCGGTACAAGGACTGGCGTAAGCTTGAAAGATGGCCTGGTGGTACTTACGAGAATGTACACGGTGAGCTTCCAGCTTATGCCGCAAAAAATTTGGCCTGGGGCAAAGACGTTGATACGTTATACTTCGTTCTACACGTGAGCTTGAATCATTGGGTTGGGACGGTCATATCATTGGTTGACCGGGTTGTCTACATATATGATTCCTTAAATACTCCAGAATCAGATATTGTGGCAGCGGCGAGGGCTTTTGCTGAAATGGTTCCTGCCGCAATTCATATGTACTTTCCTCAAGACTACGATCAAGCAGCTTTTACAATCACAATTGTAAAAGACGTTCCCAAAATGCGTCCACTAGTAGGTGATTGTGGAGTATACGCACTCAAATACATTGAGTGTCACATGTTAGGATTGCCGCTATCAGCAAGAGAACTGTGTAATGCCAAAATGATGACCTGGAGGACGAAGCTTGCTGCGGAGGTGTTGGATGAGACATCTTCGTATACCGATCAACGCATGTGTGATGAGTCAATTATGGCAAATATCTACGATCCCTACGACGTTCAAATTTAATTGCATGGTTAGTAAATATATGTATATAGTAAATAAGGAGATTTGTTCTAGTAAATATTACATTAACCAAACTCCGCGGCGTACAAGCAGAATTTAAGTTTTTCCTTCCTTAGTAGAAGAGAACTTATTCTGCTTATTCTTCGTTTACACGCATCATCATAAACTACGCTGATAGATTGTAAACCGAGAATACGCAGCACCTGCTCATACTCTGCATCTGCTTTGCTTACACTCAGCATAAACTCTGCAGCGTACTCTGCGGCGTACAAGCAGAATTTAAGTTTTTCCTTCCTTAGTAGAAGAGAACTTATTCTGCCCATGTTTGTGCTGAGTGTAAGCAAAGCAGATGCAGAGTTTCATTGAAGTTGGAATATCTAGCGTCATCACTCTTGTAATTAATTTTAAGTTGATTTCGTCAACCACTCTTGTATTTATGAAGTGGGTCCACTCTTGTATTTTCGTAACTCGGTCCACTCTTGTATTTATGACGTGGGTTATCTTCAAAACTTCTTCTTTATTTGCAGAGCACATATAGCCGACTGTTAATGGAGCCATCTGTAGCCTCTGTCTTCAATCCGATGAACGATAATGAATCTTCCGCGAGTTCAACAACTGTATTTGAACGATCCGGATTGAAGATTCCTTCAGTTTTACTAATGAACTATAACCCGAGATGTTTTCAGCAATCCACGGAGTTCATAACTAAGGTAAAGGTGTTGCATGTTTTTCAAGAGTTTTCCATTGCTGTTCCTTATGTATCTATAATTTATTTTATGCAGCTTAACGAGAAGTACCGGCGAGCAATCGAGAGTCACGAGAAAATCTTGAAGAATCAGGCTAAACTTCACAAGAAACAGAAGAGAATCGAGAAGATTATAAAACGGCTCGAGGCCCATCCTTCAGAATGGGAACAGCTTGGATTTGACAAAATATCCCCTATCCCGGAAATTATCCGCGAGGTATTTCACAATGATTAAGACGAATAAGAACATGTACCAGTTTTTGCTCGAATTTTTTTGTAATAAATTTAGAAAAGGAATATGAAAAATCATCCCATTTTCCAGCAGAGAAGTTGATGTTTATTATAAATGCAGAGTTGATGTCAAAAAAAAAAAAAAATTATAAATGCAGGGAAGAAGAAGTAGTAAACGCAGAATCTGCAGAAACATACATGGTACGTATATAAACATAAGTTCAAAATCTGCCTAAAATATGCTCCAAACCTAGGTCCTCTGCTTCGCATACTTTTTCGGTACTCTGCTTCTATATTTGAGTCTATTTGTACTCTGCACCCAAATCTGGCCGTAGTTTGCATCCAAAACGAGATGTAGGTTACTCTGCACCAACCGTAGTTTGCATCCAAAAGGAGATGTAGTTTGAAAGTTTTGAATACACACAGAAACACAAGTCGAAGAAAAGAGTACAAAAAACAAATCCAAGAAAAGATAAACAACATCAAATAAACTAAATGTTGTTGAAATTTTAAGAAAAGTAAAATAATTAGGATAACAAGAGTTCTACATAACTTTATTCCTCCATAAACGAAAGACCAAGTTTTAACCAATCAATACGAGGAACTGTAATTCCTCTCAGCTCCTCCTCAGCAATCATTTCTTTCTCTGCTAACTGCTGCCGCCTAGCATCCATGACCACTTGTTCTTCATGCATCATCTTCTCCAACATAAAGCGTTTACCGACTATTCTTTCCAACTTGAGTTTGACGCGGTGAGCTTCGTTCTTCGCTCTCATTTGAGATCGCACCAGCAGAAGAATTGCCCTCAGACGATTCTTTCCTTCCTTTTCCGCCTCCATAACTGCTTCATTCCGCTTCTCTTCTGCTTCCAACTCCAGGTCTGACATTGGTGCTTTTCTTTTCTTCGAATGATCTGCGGCCATGATGTCTTGAATATGTGCCTGTAAAAGAGTTAAATGCAGAGAATGTGTTGAGGGTTCTTCTTTCTTTTATAGACGAGAGGGATAAAGCAAAACCACGTACGTCAATTTTTTTCGCTTAGCTGTCATTTCAATGGTCCACCTTTCCATCATTTCAGCGGTCCACCTTCCCATCATTTCATCGGTCCACCTTCCCATCATTTAACCCGTTATTTCGTAGAGTATATGCAGAGAAGGTGCCTAAACAGAGTACTATTAAATTTATTGCAGAATATAAACAGAGTAGTCGCAATCACTACCATTCCTTACTTAACGTGTTCTATCATGTATGATCGACACGTGGCGTATGTCGTATTGTAGTAGAATAATTAATAATGTACCTTGTTTCTCGTGTTCAATAATGCGATGATCGACACGTGGCCCTTGGAATGGAGCAGCATCATCTCAGAGGCGTCTAGTAATAGCTGCAGAGAATGACTAATTAGGGCTTCCATACCGATACGGTTTCCCTTCAACGAGTATAAAAGATCTCTTCTTTATTTGGGTGTAAAAACTAAGATAATTTATCCTTTCCTCCATCAGTCTCAAACAAACAAAACAAAGATAATCCAAAAGCTACAGAACGCAAGCGTATCTTTTATTCTTCTTTTCTACCCATCAGTCTCACCAAGCTTCTTTGAATCCGATGTCTGCCTTTTCCTCATCTTCTTCTTCCTCTGGCGGGAGCGAACCCAACAGTGTGATTCCTGCTCTGCCAAAGAATTCGGATTGGTTCAAATATCCAAAGGTATAAGATGTGCCCGGGATTCCTCCGATAGGCTATATCACCGTCTATTGGTCTTCCTTTTGGGCAGGTTTCCGCCATCGCCTGTCTTTTTTGATGATGGAGTTTTGTAAAGAACTTCGAATTGCACCCAGCCAGTTTAATGCCCGCTCATGGGGGTTGATAAACGCCCTCCAAATACTGTCGGACTTATCTGGAATCACTGTTTCCAGTGCTATGATTATTGGGGCTTTTGAGGTTAGGAGTATAGACCCCTGGTCTAATAGATATGAACTTGTTCTTCGTGACAGTTGCAGATCTCCAGTTGAACTTCCCCTCCAAATTGAGGGTGGTGATGATGACAAGATTCACTACTTCTTTGTTCGTCATTCCGGTCCTGACGGACTTCCCCACTTGTGGTCTGATTCAGGTAATTTCCATCTTACAAAAAATTCATTAGACTCTGGCGAATTGATCAAGCTAACTCTTTTAACATGCGTTTTGTCTCTGTTGCGCTTCATCAGTTCTAACAAAGCAGAACCGTCGCACATATCCCGATTTTCCTAATGCCCTTTTTTTGATTCCACTCCCTTACCGGCGCCCTGAGTTTCTTCTCTCCGACGCCGCAGTTGATGGGAGTTCTCTTCGGGCGGATATCGACGAAGCAGAGGTCCGTCCAGGTAGCCTGGATCGCCTTAGGCTTACTTGGCAAAACGTGTATCCGTCTCGCATCACTAATGTTCATTGTCCTCGTTGCGAGGAGTTGGAGTTGGAGGGAGAAGCCCTACGTGCTAAAATATGTGGTTTGGAGACTCGGTTTCGGAATGTGGAGAGGGCTGTGGATTCGGTTAGGGTTGTGGCAACAACTTTGATCCAGCAGTCAAGGTTCTTGGATCGTATAAGTCGCGAGTTTGGATCGGTCGACGTTGCTTGTGATGTTCCTGGGAGTTCTAGAGGGATGAAGCGCGACCGTTCCCCGGACACTTCGTAGAATATCACCTGTTTTTTATCTATTTAGTTTTGTAATTGTCACATTTATCTATTTAGTTTTGCTATTGATCTTCCGTTGGTTTGCTATTGATCTGCCTTTGGTTTGCTATTGATCTGCCATTGGTTTGCTATTGATCTGCCATTGGTTTGCTATTGATCTGCCATTGGTTTGCTATTGATGGCCGGTTTGCTAAAAATACTAGTGGTTTGCTATGCCAAATGGATAGAAATGTTATTAACACTACACCTATACATTGTCTTTTGATACTAGATGCTACCATTCGGACCCATCAGCTGATAGAGCGTCCAGCAAAATGGGCCCCAGAAAGGAGTACGCAGATTAAAAATAGATGTCTGCGATTATCGACAAGTCCTAGACAGAGTAAAAGCAGTATATGAAGTTTGCTCGTACTCTGCTGTCTTGAAGTTTGAATGTTATACTATAATTTTCTACTAATTCAATAAGTTTATTGGGTTGCTGCTAAAAACTTATTTATAAAAGTAGTTCTACGTCGAATCAAATAGAGAAAGAGCAGAGAAAGCGCAGTATATTAGTTTGCTCGTACTCTGCTGTGGTGAAGTTTGAAATATTATACTATAACTTTTCTACTAATTCAATAAGTTTATTGGGTTGCTGCTAAAAACTTATTTATAAAAATAGTTCTACGTCGAATCAAAAGTAATTGGCGCAACCCGATCTTGCCATTGATGGCTGCAGAGTATGGCCGTATACGAGTGCATAATGTGATGTGAGTTGATATTGCTTTGACTCTTAACATTTTTAATGGAACCGTGAAAAGTAAGTTTCATTTTTACTATATATTCACAATCGTAAATATTTTTGAGACAATAAAAATACTAGTGGTTTTTGGGAAGTTTAATATAAGGTTAGGATAAATGCAGAGACAAAGCAGTACTACGCATAGAGAATTAGCAGCGTCAGTTCGTACTCTGCAGTAGAGAAGTTTGAAATATTTTCCTATAACTTATCTAAAATATTATTTCGGAATAACGGTAATTATACGTTATTGTTTGTTTTACCAATTAAATGCAGAGTAAGTAAATGCATGACACTGGGCATTCTAACAAACGGTTGTTAATGTTATGGTACATTCAGCTATGATCTGCTTAAAAGGTGTAGTATCTGCTTGTACTCTGCATCTAAAAGCAGATGATGGGCGGACTCTGCATTTAGGCTGCATCTACATCGCTTACACTGCGCATAAACTGCATATTCTCAACTTGTTTTCATCCACAAAGGTCTAACAAAACAAAATAAAGTATACATAAATTACTGAACTATTATAACGAGACATACAAAAGTGTTACTCCGAGTCTCAAAAGATCGAGTGCAATAACAGTAAACAACACAGTTGACGAGGTTTATTCTAGGTGGTATTGGTACGACGAATAGGGTCATCAATGTATGCATCTTCAACCATTGAGAAACCACCGGTCTTAACAACCCTTAGTTGTTGGATTGCTTCTTCAACGGCAGGAATTGCTGGATTTATGAGGAGTTCAGAGAATGGGTAGAGAGCCGAGACACGTATCTCACTTGCAATGCCAAAGAGTCACCTACTCATATATGTTGCAATAGTTCTCTATGGTTGAATGAAGTACTAACACTACCTCCAAAATAGTCCATATTCCAATTTCGTAGCACGCAGAATATGACCTTCCCAGTTGGCTGAAGTCGCCAGAAGTACTCAAATTCATCAGCAAATGTTCCCTTCGCAATACAGTTGATATTTTCGCCGCTGCAGCTCACAAAGACGAATTTATAGTACTTTGTTCTCAAAAGACATCCTAAACTATAAACATAATTAACTTACCTGAAATTCCTCAATGTGAAGTGTAGAACTTTGTGACCAGGGACAACGTAAACGTCATCTGTGAAGCCTTGATAAATTTCTAATTTCTTGACTTTCACAATAGCACCAAGCAAATCAACTGTGTTATATAGCAACATGAATATAGATTAAGAAATCTGACGTGAAATGGAAAATCAAACAACTAATATTCCATCAATACTTACCAACACTAATCTTCTTATGCAATGAGCCGTTTAGAACTCTGCGAAATGGAGATAACGACACCATATGATTACCACAGATTCGTGCTACCTTTTTAATGATCGATTCTTCATGGAAGAAGATATGGAACTCATGGTGTGTTAGTTTCCACTGACCCGGCCTCGTCGTCACTTCAAAATCCCTAATCAAATACCATTCCCCTTCAGCCACGTCTTCAAACTTTGACAACAGATGATTTCGAATGGTTGCAGAGATCCGAACACCCTAAACCATAAAACCAAGGATTGTATCTATTCCTCTAAAAATTAAACAAAATCATGTATTCCTAAGAGAACACATAAGGACATCAAAGCATGCATTTCTTACGGCGTGATAATCAGCGAGAAGCAAGTGTCTTTCAGGTTGAAAGCGTGCATAGTGCTCTCCAAATTCTCTTACGACTTGAACCAAGATTCTTCCACCATTCTTCATGAGTGACAAGTCTAGAACCATATCTAAATGAGCCATTTCTTTAGACTGTAAGTTTTAGAGAAAAGTTTGGAAGAAAAGTTTTGAGCCTGAAATGTTTGGAGAAAAGTGTTGGAGCCTGAGAAGTTTTGAAGAAACGATTGGATTGAAGAACGGTAAATAATCAAAACTGACTTTTTACGGTTCCAAAAAATGTTAAAGAGCCACGTGTCGATAATCGCATGATGTAATACGAGAAACAAGGCATTGCCGTAATTGTTAGAATGCGCAGTGTCATGCATTAACTTACTATGCATTTAATTGGTAAAAGGGGACTTATTTGCTAGTTTCTACCATTCTTTATTATGGGGTCCATATTGATGGACACTCTAGCAGAAGAAGAGCGGACTTCTTTAATTGATACGACAATAACTTTTGATTCGACGTAGTACTACTTTTAAAAATAACTTTTTAGACGCATCTCAATAAACTTATTGAATTGGTCATTGGAGATATTTCGAAAAGTTATAGTATAATATTTCAAACTTCACCACAACAGAGTACGAGAAACTAATATACTGCGCTTTCTCTGCTCTTCCTCTGCTCTTTCTCTATTTATAATCTGCTTATTAAATAATGTTAGTATTTACTTTGCTCTTACTCTGCCTAAGACAGAAGAAGAAGAACAGACCTCTATTTTTATTTTGCGTATTCTTTTATGTTCACTGCAAATGTTATGCAAATATGGTGTAAAGCAAATTACGGCACATTTTAAGCAGATCATAGCTGAATGTACCATAACATTAACAACCGTTTGCTAGAATGCCCAGTGTCATGCATTTACTTACTCTGCATTTAATTGGTAAAACAAACAATAACGTATAATTACCGTTATTCCGAAATAATATTTTAGATAAGTTATAGGAAAATATTTCAAACTTCTCTATTGCAGAGTACGAACTGACGCTGCTAATTCCCTACGCGTAGTACTGCTTTGTCTCTGCATTTATCCTAACCTTATATTAAACTTCCCAAAAACCACTAGTATTTTTATTGTCTCAAAAATATTTACGATTGTGAATATATAGTAAAAATGAAACTTACTTTTCACGGTTCCATTAAAAATGTTAAGAGTCAAAGCAATATCAACTCACATCACATCATGCACTCGTATACGGCCATACTCTGCAGCCATCAATGGCAAGATCGGGTTGCGCCAATTACTTTTGATTTGACGTAGAACTATTTTTATAAATAAGTTTTTAGCAGCAACCCAATAAACTTATTGAATTAGTAGAAAAGTTATAATATAATATTTCAAACTTCACCACAGCAGAGTACGAGCAAACTAATATACTGCGCTTTCTCTGCTCTTTCTCTATTTATAATATGCTGATTAAATAATGTTAATATTTACTTTGCTTTTACTCTGCCTAAGACAGAAGAAGAAGAACATACCTCTATTTTTATTCTGCGTATTCTTTTATGGGGCCCATTTTGCTGGACGCTCTATCAGCAGAGGAAGAAGAAACTAATAAATGATGGGTCCGACTGGTAGCATGTAGTATCAATGTTGAGAAGATGCAGTTTAAATGCAGAGTCCGCCCATCATCTGCTCTAGATGCAGAGTACAAGCAGATACTGCGCCTTCGCTCAAAATAACCAATAATCGAATTGATCCGCGAGTTCAAAATGAAATACTTATAGCAAACCAGTCTTCAGAAGATAATAAAGCAAACATAGAAAAGACACTAAGAACACACAGATGCAGCCTAAATGCAGAGTCCGCCCATCATCTGCTCTCAGATGCATAGTACAAGCAGATATTGCGCATTCGCCCAAAATAACCAATAACCGAATTGATCCGCGAGTTCAAAATGAAACACTTATAGCAAACCAGTCTTCAGAAGATAATAAAGCAAACATAGAAAAGACACTAAAGAACACACAGGTGAGACAGCTCCTTTCTTTGCCTCCACCACCTCACTCTGATCCCATGGCATACTTCTCCGTCCAGTTTCGCGCAGTTGACTCGAACCTGGATTTGTCAGTCTTGTAAATATGGGCTACCTCCGGCAAAAAAGGATCATCTAGGATTGGGTCAGTCATCAGCGCGCAAATTGACATCAAAACCTAATTCCATAACAAAAATCCATCCCATTAACACACATATTTGGCTGAAGTATTTTTTTCGACAAAACTTTGTTAAATCTGAAGAAAATTCCAAACCTGGGACATGGTTAAAGCAGGAGACCATTTTTCCCTCAAGATATCATAGTCAATCGCTCCTTTTGCGTTGATGTTTGGGTGGTAAATCTTTGTTTTGAAAGCCACCTGCATGCAAAGACAAAGAGAATATCAATTAAAAGCAAGATGAAAAGCAAGATGATCAAGAGAGAAATTTCATCCTGCAACAAATAACAATTAACTGAAAAAGCAAAAAGCAAACCATTGGCGCCTTTATCGGATAATCCGGAGGAAAATGGATGGTAAGCAAGAAAATCCCTCCGGCATAGGGACTGTCGAAGGGTCCATTGATAGTTGCTTCCCATTCGTAAACACAATCACCAACGGGACCTAAAATATATAAGACTCAACTCAGACATTTAATCTAAATAATACTACATCCGTAAAGTTCCTATTATCATCCGTAAATAATACTACCTCAAACTGCATAAAAGACTTGGGAGTTCTAGATTTTATACCTGCCCTGATGAACTGTGTAGGAACATCCTTCTGGATCCGATTAAGTTCCATTTTAATTCGCCTTACACTATAACCCATGGTCACAAACTTGGTAAGAGAGACGAAGATGATGAATGTTGCGTCTTTGGTAAACAAATAGATGTATAGACAAACAGACACGACTTTCTCCTATATGAACACGAAGCGTTACTCTAGGGTTTTGGCAGACTAGGGAATGTGTTTTCAACTACTGCAATAAACACATGTTCATTGATGTATACTTTTTAAATAAGTTGTCATTCATCTCCTCATGTGTAAAAAAATGACTTGTCCTTTATTCTTATGGGTGTTCGCGCCATTTATTGCGCGGCAAATTTACGCGCTTTCTCTGCCATTTCTTATTAAATTGAGTTGTCTTTTCCAAGGCAGAGTATCTTATGTTATGATAGTTGACCGGTTGCATAGTAATCATCCCTGTAAATTGAGTTTTATTTTCCAAGACAATTTAAAGGAAGATCGACCCCTTTCATATCTTTTCTTATCTATAAAAATAGTAGATTATTTACGAACAGAGTGCCTGTTAATTATTTTCAAAATCCAAATACCGCATCACATCGTAGGTTAACATGCAAATACCAGAGCTCCCTTCGGACATTATCTCTGTCATTGCACGAAAACTTGGCCGCCTCACCTTGTGGAGAGTCGGACACATCCTCCGAATAGGGCGGATCGGTAGAGATGTAGTGTACAGTGATGAAGTCCTCAAGGAACTTAATATCCACGATCTATGTGAAGACACAGATAAAATTCTCCTAGACGGGGTGAATCGCAGCTTTTTGTAAGATGCTTAAACGCCGGAAACCCAACTGCTATTTATTATGAGGCTGCAAGACTCGTGACCGCAGAACAAGACATCAGCGCAGCCATGGAGCTTTTGGACCGGCTTGTCCCTTTCAGTGCTAACGCAACTTATCTCTGTGGAATGCTGTGTGTATGTGCTGGACGTACGAAAAAGGCTGCACAACTTCTCAAATTATGTGTCGACGTACACGCCGAAGGTGATTTTTATAAACTCACCAGGCTTGGGGAGGAGGTTCTGGATGCGGTTGTAGCTTTCTATCCACCCATGAACCATTCTTTTGCTTCAACCTGGCAATACCCTGACTGTTCAGATTTGCCTTTTCCAAATTGTGCCACTGAGCACGAATATCAACCTGGATGCAAAAACTGCTACCTGTATTGGTTCGCAAGACAGCTTTGCCGCATTATATAGGAGATTTGAACTATTTCTTCTAATTTTATTTGTTTCTGTATTTATAAATCCTTGAAAAGTTATGATTCCGTAATTCAAGATGTGGATTTTAATTGAATAATATGTTTTACCCTCGGATTTGTTGAGCATATATATTTTTTGAATGAAACTAAAAGTAAAATCTATAGTAGAGCACAGGAAGATTAATAGCAGATTACTGGATGATTAATGCAGATATCAGACGCAGACTTCGCGATACCAGATGCAGACTCTGCGATACCAGATGCAGATGCAGACTCTGCGATACCAGATGCACACTCTGCGATACCAGATGCACACTCTGCGATACCGACTATTTTATGATACCCACATCAAACTAAAAGACTAACATAAAACAACGGAGCACCATAAATAAGGACAAATAAATAAAGTTATAAACCAAGATTTGTTTCCTTGTTTAAATAAACTTAAAGCCAGAGTGAAGCCAGAGTAAAGCCAGAGTCAAGCCAGAGTCAAGAAAATGGGCATATTTTTCGATTGTGTCCTGCATTATGGCATTTTGAGCACCTGTGATGAATTTTTGGGCTACTCTGGAAAAGACTCTTTTTCATCTGTGGGGGTAGAGTACTCTGCCAAAGTTTAGCTTTCTTATTTGGTGTTTGAGTAGTCGGAGAATTACGAGATCGTTTCCTTCTCACCTTTGGGGATGGAGTAGTGGGTGAAATATTATCGCTGAATGGAGTACTCTGCATCGTTTTCTTCGTAACGGATGGAGTCCTCTGCTTCGTTTGATTCGTTGTGGATTGAGTCCTCTGCTTCGTTTTTTTCTTTGTGGATGGAGTACTCTGCGAAAGTTCTGTTTTTTTCTTTTTCCATTGATTACGCTTGAACCGCTTAGCCTTTTCAATAGCAGAAAGGTATCTCTTTGCTTTCGGTCTACCGGAAGGTACTCTTATGACTGGTGGCAGACATTGTTCACTAATTACGTGTGGTGGTAGAATCAAATCTTCGTCTACAGGTTTTATAGGTTCTGAGTACGTTGAATACAAGTAGCCCTTTGTGAAATGATCATCCACCAGGGTAGCTTCATCAGTTTTCCGACTTAATGCTGCTTTAATCGCGTGCTCGCAGGGAATCTTCTCGACATCATATTGTTTACAAGTACAAAGTCTCTGCAATCATAAATTTCATAAATTTTAAAAAGGAATCGAACTCAGAGCAGATAAACAAGGCAAATGTTTCCTGAGACTGGCAGACTTGCTCAGGATACGTTTCTTGAAACTGGCAGTGATAAATAGCAAAAAAAAACTTACATACCTTCTGTAGATCAACCACACAATCATAATCTCCACCTGTAACATGGCTACAATTTGAATCAGTATGATGAACATTTAAAATTTCCAAGCTACCGTGTCTTTCATGCAGTAACTTTTCAACGTTTGGGGGGAAATTTGTTTTTAATGAGGCAGCTTTGTCTCGCCTTTCCACAAACCACATTGACAACAACTTTCTAATAGCCTCCACGAAATGTTTAACAGGAAATGATCTGTCTTCCTTAAGCGCGGCATTAATGGATTCTGCAATGTTGCTCGTCATTATACCAAATCTATCTCCTGGAAAATGTGCACAAGCCCATAATCGAAATTCCACCTCTTCCAAGTAAACTGCTAATTCACTATTCTGACGACGAATCACACCAAACAATTTTTCAAAATCTACCAGTCGATATGCATATGCAGCACGACACACCAAACTGAGCATTGCGTTCTTTTTGAACTTTAATATAAGGTTATTTTTGAGGTGATAGTAACATACTCCCCTATCAGCTGCGGGGAAAACCTTCTCAATGGCCTTTGCGATTGATGGATGACAGTCAGAAATAATGGCCAAATTTTTATCATCAAGTATCACACCACGCAAATGTGTAAAAAACCATTCCCATGAAGCATCATTCTCTGAGTCTACAATCCCAAAAGCTATAGGAAATATACTCGAATCTGCATCTTGACCTGCAGCTACCAGCATAACACCTCTGTACTTTCCAGTTAGATGTGCTCCATCTACCACAACAACCCTCCTCAAGAACTCAAATCCTTTGATGGAAGCACCAAAAGCAATGAACAAATACTTAAACCTTTGTTGAACATCACGTTCAAGCTTTGTAATCGTACCTGGATTGGCCTGCTCTATTTTGTATAGATAGGAAGGTAAATCCTGGTAACCCCTCTCAAAAGTGCCTCTAACCAGCTCTCGTGCATATGCCAACGCTTTATGCGCCTTCGTATAGTCTATGTCAAGACAATGTAGTGACTTAATACAGTTCATTACATGCTTAGGCATGATTCCTTTAAGATCATTACCACCACTAAACCTATCAACATACATCTTTCCAATAAATTTTGCATTAGCCTGTCGTTGACGAGAATACCTACAGACAGCAGAGCATGTACGAGCTTCTTTATATATCCGAACGAGAAATTTTGGAGATTCAGATGAAACTGACAGAGTCGACGCACGAATCCTCCAAGAACAATTAGGAACAAAATATTTCGCGATAAATAGTTTCTTCCTCGACGTGGCGATTTTGAAATCAAACTTCTCGATGACTGCAATCTTGCGTAATTGCATAATTAATGCTTCCTTGTCATCAAATATTTCGCCAACCTTAATGGATCCAGATTTCTTCATTGGTCATGGCTTCGTAGGCATCTCATCGAATATATCGCAGAATAAAGGCGGCATCTGCTGTTTCTTCGCATACTGTCGGCAGTCTCTGCTGTTGTTCGGTGGTGGCATCATATGCTCGTCTTTAACATTACCAACATCATCAAAATCCACACCACCATCCTCTTTGACATCACAAGCTTCATCTTTACCCGCAGCTTCTGCTTTAATTCCATCATTTCTTTTCCATGACACGCAAAGCCGGATAACCTCTTTTTCCGCCATTGTGATCAAGTTTGCAAGTTGCCTATCGTTATTCAAGAAGATAGGAGGTGTGTCGCTAGGCATTTTCTCCATGATATGTGTAGGCAACTTATAAGAAATCTGGACTGAATTCATCTGCGTTTCCAAGTTGTAATCTTCACAAACAATGCGGAGAAATTCCTCATACTTGATTTGGTCTTCAACTGCAAACAACTTGCTTCCTTTGCTTGAATCAACGTCGAAATCCCAACCCATTTTTACCTTCCATTGTCCAAAAACAGTCAACAAATGCAACATTATCTGCAAAAAAGAGAATGTTCAAAATATCTGCAACGCACTATCTTAGAAGATTTTTCACAGAGCTCTACACTTTGGCAGGGTCTTTTATAAATAGCTCTGCCAAAGACATACTAGAGCTCTAGACGCAGTTTAGAAGATGGTGGTTTAGATAACTAGTGTAATGTTTTGAAGTGTTACCTGTGTTCGTTCTTCCCGAAAATATGCTCGCCTTCAACCCCTAGAATATCTTTAGATGTAAACGAAGATCGTCTTTCCGAAGAATGTACGTACTTTCGTTCAAAATCGTCGAAGTCTGTAAACAATCTTATACTCGGATTTCGCTTCCGTCTCTTTGAAAATATGAAATCTCCCTTTGAGGGTGAAATCGAAATAGTAGATCTAGGTTAAAGGTGGAGAGGTTGAAAAGGTTTATAGCAAACTCAAAAAAAGTAAGAAGTAATGGCATTCTTGTTATTATTGTGAAAAGAGAGGAGTACTTCAAAATCCGACCGTTTATACAATTTAGTTACGTTGCAAATGTCAAGCCATGCCCTGCGAACAGTATGCTACAGTAGGTCGAGCAATATCTGCCTTATGTCTACAAAAAAGCACACACAACATCTGCTTTAAGTCTACAAAAAAAGCACACACAATATCTGCCTTAAGGCTACCAGAACTGACACACTATATCTGCCTTAAGACTACAGAATTAGCAGAGTTTAAGCAGCGTCTGTCCAGCTTTAGCCTTAAGGCTACACAATTCGCACACTATATCTGCCTTAAGGCTACATAATTAGCAGAGTTTAAGCAGAGTTTGTCCAGCCTTAGCCTTAAGGCTACACAATTCACGCAGACTCTGCCAAGCGTAAGGGTATTTTAGACATTTTCAAAAAAGTGTACTAGTTCTACAATTTTCCCTACGAAGGTACTCCGCTTGACATTAAAGTTAGAAAACGCACCATATCAGCAACTGTCCCTTGAATGTGAGTGGGGTTCAATAAGTAATAAGTTTTTCCAAGCTATTTCTCTTGGTGATTTTTGAACTTATGAGGATGATTTTATTTATATGAGTATAAAAATGAGTTAGTATGAGTTTTAGGTAAATGCTATAATTAGGAATAATTGATGGAAGTTAATGTGGCACAGTTCTTTGCTTATTGTTTAAGAAAAGTGGGTTTTGGTTGAACAAAAATCCTCGTCACCGCGGTGAACCTTATTAGCAAAAGTTTAACTCGAATATCCTGAGCAGCCATTAAAAAACATAGCAGGTATAAAAGAGAGAGAGAGATAAGAGGATGGAGATATTGTAATAATAAAACGAATATAATCATACGAGGAATAGTATGATTATAATAAAACCAATAAACCCGTTTAATAACTCAAAAGATAATTAAAAAAGTTCCAAGCATACGAATGGTCATCGATGTTCTAGAAATATAGCTACTAACAAGGAATAGAGCTTAGGTGATGGGAGAAAATTTGGTTGCAGAAACAACTTTAAATTCAGTCTCCACAGTTAAAATGTCCTTGTCCAAGTAAGCCTCCCGAAGTTTGGCTATAGACACAAATTGCTCACAACCCCACCCTTCGCTTGATTTCGTGTACCAGTTGTTAACTGCAAGAAAAATAAATATATGTAGGATGGTAGTTAAGACTTAAAACTACTAGTCGAATGAATAGGAGATTCGATTTCTATCAATTGGTTAAGAACTCCAATTGAAAAACCGCATCAGTATCTAAACATTTTGGTCGCATCAAAGTTAAAACATAATTAAAAGTCTTAGTATGTTATGACATACGTGTTTTTGTGTAGTGATTGGATCCGTGTGGGTCTAATATCCGGAGATCTGCACTCACGTAAATCTTCTCACCCTCCAATATGGTTTCACTATCATGCAGAAAAAATGGACAGCCATTTGCCATCTGCTCCAGATCTTCCCTGGGATACAGCTTTAATACCCTAGAGATCACATTATTACATATTCATTTGTTAGCAAACATATACGCAAATATATATATATATATATATATATATATATATATATATATATATATACAATGATTTTATAGCCTCACCATTCTCTTCGTCCAACTGAAAACTTGTTTGATACATAAATACTCTCTTTTAATACAGAGAAATCCTCGACACTCCAAGAGAATTTGGGATTGGAGAGTTTCTGATTGAAAGAGACGACTTCCCACTTAGTAAAGGGTGAAGCAACCATCACATCAACACCAAACTCACATTGTTCTCCTTCGAAGATATATATCCATTTTTCAGGTCATTGAATGTTTCAAGCGAAAGCACTTGTGATAATCCCCACACCGTTCTTAATGCATTGAACCGCTTTACTTCGACATCTATATGTGTATACATATTACTAATTAATGATATGGAGAGAGAGAGAGAGAGAGAGAGAGAGAGAGAGCTATGAGCGTACTAACCTTGAATAGTAAAGTATTTGTTCTCTTTCTTGTTATAGACGAAGAACATGAGATATGCAAACACCTCGGTGGTGTGGACATCACGCTTGTGTTGTTAAATTCCACATACATTGAAATGTACCCGCTTCCATTGTCCTTTTCCTTTTGGATATATAACCAATCTCCTGAATTTTGTTTTGTTGGAAAAATAGATTACAGAAGGACGATATGACTTGATTAAATTAAAAGTAGAGAAAAAGCATAATATGTTATATTTTGATAATGATGAAAATCATGAAATATGTAATCCGTTTATAACAAGATCACGTACCAGAGCCAAAAAAACAAAAAAAAACAAAAACAAAATCACGTACCAGTTGTATCCACCGGACAAGAAACGACGAGATTCATATTTGTCGAGATGAAGTTGGGAGAGTTTGTCGAATTTGAGGGAATAAGAAGAAGGAGGTTGCGCTCTCCAGTTCTTCACAGTTGTAGTATCTACTGCGGACGAACCCATTCTACCCAACTACAATCTTTCTTAATCCAATATTGTGTTGAAACCTTAAAGAATCTGAAGATTGTTAATATATAGAGAGAAAAGGACTTATGGGAAACCAATGTTCTAAGAAAACGAGGTCGCTTGTAAATAGTGTATGAGGGAAGGTGAAACAGTCTAAAAATGTCAAAGCGGCGTCATTAGAAAACGAAGAGTCATGAGTCACTTTTGTAAATCGGTTCACGTTTTCAATTTCAATTATAATGCTCTATGCTTTATTTTATTTTGAAGATTGTGTTTGTTTAACTATCCACACAAAAAATGTGGAGGCATAATAAATTTTCTTATTACATGAATTGTTGGGAAATTTATTTGTAGCAGACATATTTATAATACATGAAATTTTGATATATTTTAGTAACCAAAGATTCACAATAATCTTGAAGCCGTCGAAATCGAATTTCCGTGGTTTTCTATATAAATTAACTATTTTATATTTAAATTATTACTAGTTTATATATTTTAATTTCTTAAGTTTTTTTTTTTTGAAAGATTTTATTTTCTTAAATTATAATTTATTGATAGATCAGATTGATTCTAATCTGTAAACCTAACCGGTTCGATGTCTGAGATGGTTCTAAAAGAAGAGTGAATTGGTCGAGAATGTTATGGAATAGAAAATCCATTTGGCACTCAAGGAAATTATAATCGGAACATTTATACCTTTAATTTTAAAGGCATGACGATGAAAAAATAAATTTAAAGTATAAAACCGAATGTAGTGCTGACCAAAAAAAAAAACAATGTAATGATTATTTGTATTTGGGCCAAAAAGCCCATTAAATAATTAGCATCATGGAAGACGAAGAACCAAAACTCACAACGTGGAATGATTTTAGTTTCTACGACCAATGTTATACTTATACTATGTGATTGGGGTGATTTTAAACTTTCCAATAAAGAAATGCCACATTAGCAATTTAGCAGATGGCAGCACTATTTCCAAATAGAGTAAGTGTGCTTCTGGAAAATAGCGGTATGCAGCTCTGACAAACTAGACCGATCATAAAGTTTTATTTACTGTCGTCTGGGAAAGGTGTCCGCTACTTTACAGATAGAATAGGTGATGCAATTGAACCAAAGGTCACGGCCGAGTTAGAGGCCGAAGATAAAAAAAAATCTTCTATAAATACCAAAGATGGATCTGCACAGAGAAAAGAAGAGGCGCGGCCAGAGAAAAGGCCCCGCCGAGAAGAAGGCATATGATAAGAGTAAAAGAGAAATATAGAACTCGCAAATAGAATTCGATGAAGGGACCCCCTCCGGAGAATATTCCTAATAGCACAATCTCTAGGAAGAGAGTTTCAACTCCACTCTCCATGTAAATCCTTTTTTCTTCCATCATTATTCTTCCTAGATATAACAGACGGCATCCCTGATATTCGGACGTGGCTCCAACCTCAACCCAAGCTCACTTTCTGATTAAACTTACTTTTCAATAAAAGTTTGACTTGGACGTCGGAGAGTCTTCGGGAGAAAAACTCGCTCTCGTCCTTTCGAAAACTTTTCTAACACTGTTACTTGTGCATGTCAAACCGCTCCTTCTGATGACCTCAGCAACCGCCCCTTCTGATGATCTCGGCAACCGTCTGCCCCGAAGATATTGATCCAGATGAAGGCGTCGCTCATCCCCCAGTGGACGGAACTCCTACCCGGAACTCTACAACTATTTTCAGATAAGACCCGAAGTCTACCACGAAAAACTTAAGAGACACACTAGACTGAAGATCCGAAATCCGACAAAAAAATGTTATTTTATTTTATTTTTCATTGTTATATATGTATGTTCGTGGTAAATTTATGTTTAAGACCTCTTTTTTTTTTTTTTTGTAATTGTGTTAGGAACGATCATTCCTACGTTTCAGTAATCTTAAAATTAGGAATCCCTCCAAAACAATTTTAAGCAAAAGGTAGGAGATGAATTGGCATGACCTCATGATCCAAAACTCCATAAAAAAAAAAAAAAAAAATCTAATACATATGGACCGACGTGGCCGCGCAACAAACATATAATAGTTGTTAATACAAGGATTCACCAGTTTAACCTGATAGCAAAATTTGTTAAGTCATTGTTAGTGGTACCGCTACTGGTTCTGGTTCCATATTTCATATTTGCATTGGTATAATACTATATTAAGTGACTTTTGGAAAATTAATTGATAAGGTATAGTAATTGATAGGTATAATTGCAATTACGGTAAAACCTATATAAATTAATAATATTGGGACTCTGAAAATTTATTAATTTATAGAATTATTAATTAATCAGTAAAGTAATAAATATTAATTTATAAAGTGATTTTTCTAGTCCATGATTTTGAAATTTTTTCTTTATTTAAAATAAAAACTTTACTAAAAGTTCATGCAAGTTCTTTAAAAAAAAATTATTTTAAATTTCTTATATATTATTTACATATTTATTATGTTAATAATTTCGGTTATCATAATAAGATGGATGCTAATAGCCTACTTGACTATCCATATGAAAATGAGAAAAAATTGCGGCTACAATTTTTGGTATTGATGATGAAGTTGAAAACGAGATAACAATATTTTTGGAAGTATTTAATCATAAGAAAACAGTTATCACGTTTAGAACTCTTCAGTTGGATGAAAATCAAGATGACAACACCATAAATTTTTGATGCAATAAAAAAAATTTAGAGATTAATTCCAACAAGATTCAAACTTTAAGAAGAAAATATACAACACTAGAGTTATATATTACTAAATTATCTTATATATATATATATATATATATATATACACATAAGATTTATAATTATTTTATGATATTATTGGGACCATATTTTACATAGAAATTTCAAAAAAAATTATTATCTTATCGAATTTCGTCAATTTTTACACTGATCCAACTTGAAACCGAAATAATTTATTAATTTATAATAATTATTAATTTATAGAATATTAATTTATAGAGATTTTACTTTATTTATTAGGTTCTTCACCAGAGCAATATTGATCTCTCGCGTAACCAGCTTAACATTTAAACCCCACACCATTAGTTATACATAGTAGAATAATTGTAAGTTGTTAAATCTGATTTCAGTTTGGTTTTGTTTTAAAAATTAATAACCAAATCAAACCTGAAATTAATGTGAATCAGGTTGGCATAAGTCTTTAGTTTCAGATTCAGTTTTTGACTAATATACATTGACTAAAAAAGTTTTAATTTATATTACTCTTCTTTCGGTTTGGTACAAATTCAGTTTCAATTTTTCTATAAAAACGTTATTTTACCAATTTATGCCTTGATTTGGTTTTAGATAGATCGATTACTCGGTTTATATGGATTCAATTTCAATTTTTCGTATATTTAGAAAATATATCTATCTCAGTTAAATTTAAAATTTATTCGATTGTAGATCGGTTTCTTGATAGAGTGATGAGAGTTTGGAATTTGAAGGATTTTATATTTACTCTCATAATAATAAAGTTTATGATACATACATTTTATATAAAAAGAACGCTCAACATAATATATATAAATAAATAGAATATCTTTTCATGTAGATATTCTAGGATCTTCTAGATCCTTCTATATTTCTTTCCATTTGGTTTAGTTTTTTCCAATTTAGACACTAATTTTCTCAATAAACACAGCATTTATATATTTTTTACACCTGTGAAAAATAAATGGCTCATACTATTGGGCCCTCAAATGGGCCAGATACGCTAATATTTGTAAATACCTTTTGTTTGAGGGGTAAAAGTGTCAGAGTAAAGTCACGTGATCCCCGTTCCATGGCTTTTTTGTCCACCACGTTAGGAGCTTCGGTGCATGAGCAGTTGAATACTATTATTCCATTTTTATTTTCTTTTGGTTAATAAAAAGTTTAAAAACACATCACACATTTATCTCTTCTGTTGTGGCGGTACCCCGTTTATTATACAACGATATTAACTGAAGTAAAAAAAAAGGGTGAAATTATTGATATTTGTGACATCTAACGTAAATATAGTACGTGATTTGTATTTGTGGAATTTGATATATTGATATTACATGTCTTTTTTATAAACCGTAGAAATTCTAGATTTTTAGCGCTTAACTATTCCGGTGTTCAAAATCAGTAATTGATAATATTATTTTAAAACATAAATTACTCTTTTTAACTAAATTTGAATTATTGACCTTGAATTAACTGGAAAACCAATATTAAATCAATATAACAAAAAATATTAGAAATCAGGATTATGTTTCTTCGATAAATTCCATCTCAAATTATTAAACTTCATTTTTTTCTCTATTATATACAAATTGGAAATATTAGGATAGTTACAAAAACTTGATCAAATCCAGTTTGGTCCATGTAGTATTAATTTTGCTATGGTCGGGTAGAGTCAGCCCAATTTATCATTTGTATTTTGGTGTTTAACCGGACTTTACGTAAAGATATATATACATATTACTTTCTAAGAATAAAAACCAACTTTAAGTTTTCTAATATTTATTTTTCATATATTTTGATAGATTTGTTTGGGATTTTTTTTTATAATTTAAGTGAATTTTTTAAGGTTATTTATTTAGTTGGTCTTTTGGATCAACTCTAAATGTATTTGAGTCTGAGCTACAATGGCCTAGACAAATTAACAAGTAAGGCCACCTATCTTCACCCCTCGCTTCTGAACCGCTAGGGACAAACCGAATAGGAAGTTGAGTGGTCAATGAGAAGGGGGCAAATCGATTGGAAGCTAGACACAGCCCGAGTTTCCGTATCAAAAACTTAGGTGAGGTATAATATTTTATTTTTAATAGCGCAAATCCAAATATTCAATTTATTATTTATATTTTGGTGTTTAACCCTCGACTTTACGTAAAGATATATATACATATTACTTTATAAGAATAAAAAACAACTTTAAGTTTTCTAATATTTATTTTTCATATATTATGATAGATTTGTTGGGATAAATTTATTTTCTTAACTTAGGTGAATCTCTTAAGGTTATTTGTTTAGTTGGTCTTTTGGACCAACCCTAAATGTATTGGGGTCTGAGCTACAATGGCCTAGATAAATTAATAGTTAAGGCCACCTGTCTTCACCCCGTGCTTCTGAACGCTAGGGATGAACCGAATAGAAAGTTGAGTGGTCAGATGAGAAGGGGGCAAATCGATTGGAAGCTAGACATAGCCCGAGTTTCCGTATCAAAAACTTGTGAGAGGTATGATATTTTATTCTTAATAACGCAAATCCAAATATTCAAATATATTCAAACCTATCTTTTATCAATCGATTAAAACTATTTATCTTATGCATGTGATAGGTAAAACATCTAACATCTGCTCCACATAAATATTAAAGCAACAAATGTGATTCTGAGGAACCATCCAACGTCTGACCCGCCGCATCACACGATGCACCTTGTACGACAATAACATCATCCTGAGCTTCAGGACTAACTTGTCGGCCAGCTGGTAAATAAAGACAAGATTGGTAGGTGAAAAGCATTTAAGTGTTTCGTATAGTTCCGTCCTACTCGACACTGTATGCGTGATCCAATATGCTAGTCCGGACATATAAAACTCTATAAATACTCCTTTCTCCCACGAGAAAAATGAGAAATCTTTTTTATTATTTTCCTTTAGCATTCTCCAAACACCCTCTAAACACTAAGTTCTTATTACTTCTCGAGAACTAGTATCACCGCTTTTCTGAAAATCTCTAGTCACTTTACCAACCACAGTGGGTCATTTTTCACCTAAAATATTCACATTTCTTTACTTCTTTCACCTCAAAGTGCTCGCTAAACTTCCAAGCTCGCCGTTGGTCACATCGACCTTGTGTCACTATACCTTTTTTTCCCTCGTTTTTCGACTTCTTTCTAAATTTTTCACGTCTTATAATCGTGGTCTCCTTTCTCTTTTACTTTTTTTTTTATGATTTAAGCATCGGAAAATACCCCGCCATCGTATTTTTTGGATCTCGACGTGTTTGTTATTTGTGTAAAAATTTGCCCTTATAGTTGGACCTACAGACAAAAAATTCCCTAAACAGATTTATATATACATATTAAATTTACCATATATATTTTATAAATTTTGTGTTTGAAACGAATATAAATTTTTTTTTTTAAACGGTTAATTTTGAGTTGGGATTGCCCGTTAAAAAACATAAACCTTTTGGATTTAGTAAATTTGCGGTGATAGACAACTAGAATTACAAACGGCTTTCGGAATGATTATTCCGCAAGGAGACACTCGCGAGAGATTCCGCTAATCAAGAGTCTCTTTGCAATTTTTTTACGTATATTATGTATATTAAGGCATTGAATAGCCAAGACTTAAGAACATCTATAGAGATTAGAGACCAAGTCTCTTCGTTAGTGGGATCTATCTTTTGAATAATAGTACTCTTTGCATGAAAACAACTTTTGTAGTAGTTAGAATCTTAGATTAAAAACTTTGTCCCATTGAAACAAAATATTACCGTCTTGAATCAGCTTAATTGGAAGGTTTCTGATACCGTAAATTAAGAGTAATTTAATTTGATTTATAATTTTTGGCTGAAAAGATTATAGGTTCTGCAATTTCTTAATTATAAAAAGTTGAGATCTATTTTATTTGACCCCCTGCGCTATTCGTACTAAGTTTGGTCTGTGGTTTTTTGTATAAAAAGTTTGGTCTGTGGTTTTTTGTATAAAAAGTTTGGTCTATGATTAATGAGATGAAATCATCGAAAATAAATAAACAAGCTTAATTAGAAGGATAAACACAGAATGATGAAAAAGAAAAAAAAGAGAGGAACATAAGCCTAGAAAGCTTCACCATTTGGCTTAAAACTAATTATAATTTTCTGGAAACTAAATGATTAATTACTGATTGATCAGCTGATCAAAAGGTAAATGCGTTGTCAATTGTCATAATCTTTATTCTTTACTAACAATAATATATATATGAAAAAAGCTTTATATTATTGTACGGAATAAACGAAATATCCTTTATATTTTTGAAAGATAAAAATAAAATTGTTTTTAGCAAGAATGTCAGAAGAATAGGTCTTCTTCTCTCTCTTCTCATTTGTTTCTTTGCATATAATAATAATTAATATCACAATACACAGTGAATAGAGTGGCGTTTGTTTGGACACGCCTTTGTTGCTTGGTCTCTTTTTTTTAACTCGTATTTTTTGTTTTCCACGAACAAATAAAAAAACCCACCACTAATTTGTGGGTGCTTCACCAATTGACTTGACAGACACCAAAAGAGAGAGTCTTGGTTATAAATCTGACAATCAGAAAACCAACAAAAGTTTCTTGCTCCTTTCCTCTTTGTCTTCTTTCTCTTCTCGGCATAAATCCACTTCCTCTCTCTCTCTGTTACTCGCCTCCTTTTACCACATCTCATTTCTCTTTTCCTTTTGAGGAAAACTAAGAGAGATAGAGAAAGAGAGAATCTTGTTCTCGAGGTGGGTTCTCTCTACAGATTTGTTTTTTGGGTGTTTTTAGTTTCTTTCTCTTATTTGGCTATGGAAGCTTGCTCTGATCTTGAAGTAGACATCAACGGAGAAGAAACAATCTTTCTCAATAAGGTCTCTCTCTCTCTCTCTCTCTCTCTCTCTATACACATATATATATATATATATATATACCAGACTCTACACAGCTAAATTAGGCTCAAAACCCAAACTTTAACCGTTTCTCAATGTTAAATTTCATTTTTTCTTACTTGGGTCTCTCTAATCTCCTTATAGTTAACGGTGATTGTTAATTTCGGAATGTGAGTTATAATTTTCTGCACCGAGGACGGTAAAAAAAAGGATATATATGTTTTAAATACGTTTTTTTGTGTATTTTGTTTTGATTGTATGATAATATTATTACGGCTCTCACGTATTGTGTGTGACTCTGCTACATTCAGCATTTAATGTCCTCTCACCGAATTGCCTTAAAATGAGGGCACACAAGTTTTTTTCTTTTCTTTTTTTCTTGTTAAAACCAGTCACTAATTTGGAACCTGTAACTGATTGTGTCCAAGTCTCATTAATCTCAGACTCAAAGTATCAAAGTAATGAAACAGATATATCTCCATCACCATTTATTGCATTTTTTTGTTTTTACCTTTCCTCTGACTTTCTCCCATTTTTCTCTGCGAATAGACAAATTTTTGCCCATTAAGAGGAAGATAACTCTTCAAGAAGAGGTTAAGAAGTTGCTCTCTTTGCAGTTTGCTTGGACACTATTCACTTCCCTTTTGCTCTCACAAGATTGACATTTACTTACATGATTGAAGAGACACAGAGACCTTTTTGTAGTTGATATTTTAATTCCTTCATGTCTTGTAATAATTGTTCATCATTCTTTGTCTTTATATTCCTTCACAAACAGTAAAATGGCTTAAAGTTTGAACCTTTTTTTGTTCGTGTGTCTTTCAAGATTAAACTCAAATCTGTTTGTGTTCTTGAGGAACTGACTTTTTGAGTTTGATTATCGTAACTGCAGCAAATCATATGCGCTTATTCTGGAACATTCAGGAAACTGTTGGGGAAATCTACTTGTTCCAATGGAAATCTCAAGGTGATCTTTAATGATTTCCCCGGTGGAGCGGAAAGTTTCGAGCTTGTATCGAGATTCTGTTACAGAAACGGTCATTTAACTGTGATGCCTTCGAATGTAGTCCTCTTGCATTGCGCTGCTAAGTTTATGGAAGTCACTAGAGTCTTGCAACAAACAGACAAGTGTATGGGAGAGATTCGGTATTGGTCTTGGCCCGAGCTTCTTCTTGGTTTGAAACAGTGTCAAGAACTTGAAACATCGTCTGAAGCTGATTGTTTAGCCGCGATATTGATGGATGCGCTCGTGGAGAAACTGTGTTTAACCGTTGAAGCGAGTCCCTCTAGTGCTGCTTCTGCTTGTTCACCAGATAGCAGCTTGTTTCGGTTTTCTTGTGACAGTAAAAGCACAGAGAGTTTCAAGAATAGCTCTGTTCGGTTAACGTGGTGGTTCGATGAGGTTCTTGTTCTAAGTCCTGGTTTGGTTGAAACGTTCTTGAAGCTCATGGTATCGCGGAAATTCGATAATCTCATCATAAGTAGGTTCTTGTTCTATTACCAGAAGGTCAAGTTTTGCTCTGCGTCTTCTAATGAGAAAAGAAAGATCCTTGAAACCACCATTGATACTCTTTGCGTCATAGATCAAAGCTGTGTCCCTTGCAAGAGCCTTTTCGGGGTTTTGAGGCTCGCTCTTGGACTGAACATAAACAAAAGCAGCATGAACAAGCTGGAGCTTATGATCGGTCACCAATTGGATCAAGCAACACTTGACAATCTTCTTGTTCCATCTCCATTGAAATCGAGTCATTTATACTATGTGAATCTCGTTCTTAGATTCACAAAAGCCTTCTTAGACGGAGCAAGAGGAGGATCGCAATTGAAGAAAGTCACAAACTTGATTGATCGATACATAGCTGAAGTAGCACCTGATCCTTGCTTGAAATCTTCAAAGTTTCTGTCTCTCCTCACACTCATTCCAGATTCAGCCAGAGAATCTCACGAAGAAATCTACCGTGCTATCGATATGTATCTCGAGGTACGTTTCAACAATCTTCTCAAACTCACAAAGGTTAAAAAAAAGTTTTGATCTTTATCACATGAATGACAATTTTTTGTTTGTTTTGGCTCGTTCAGGCTCACACAGGATTAACCAATGGTGAAAAACTCAACTTGATAAGAACATTAAGTTACGAGAAGCTATCAGGCGAATCAAGAGCACACATTTCGCGTAACCCAAAGTTTCAGGCGATTGAGACACCAGACAAACAACAACAACAACAGAAGCAGCTCATACTGCGAGTAGAGAAGGTTGAGATTTCAGGAGAAAACGAGAAGCTGAAGGAACATATTGAAGGGATTCAATGGAGAGTAATGGAATTGGAGAGAGCGTGTTTGAAAATGCAGAATCAGATGGAAGTTATCAAGAAGAGATCCAAGAACCCGAGCAGAGGAAGCAACATATCGCTTCCTAAGCTCTGTTCTTGATCAGTGTTGTTGGAAAACTGAAACTGTAGCTTACGATAATATTTGTACATAAGAGTGATAGAGAGCATAAAGAGTCGATTGGAGTAACAATTTGTTTCATATTTCTCAAAGTATTTATCTTTCCACTTTTTTGTTTAGTGTCACAAAGTCGTGCGTAAGGAAGAGTAAAGCATGTTTAGGTTCTTGTTGATATTTCAATCATTACTAAAGAACATTTTAACTCCAATAACTTCAGATAAATCCATAACATTGTGAAATTCTAGTTTCATCGCCATAGTCAACTTCAAACCAAAAGGAAAGCTGTAAAACAGAGAACTACAAGATAGAGAAAGGAGACACAGCACCAGACTCGGCCACAGTTTTGTGCTCAGGATGTTTCAGCAGCGGGTTGAGTCACACCATGCTTCAGCAACAGCTTGGTGAGTGAATCAGGGGAGTGAACATGGTACTTAACACTCCCTGATGGAGTCAGAAACACCTCAGCAAGCTCTAGCTTCTCAGATGTCAAGCTCGTGCTGTCCATCGTCTTGCTCAGAACCTTCAAGGCTAGCTGGACCGCCTCTTCCCTGGTTGCATCGTCCTTGTAGTCTTGTTTCAGAATAGACTGAGCAGCCTGATTGTTTGCTCCAATGGCTGCAGCTTTCCAACCACCATAGTTTCCACTCGGGTCACTCATATATAGTTGGAACCCATAGTTCTTGTCCCATCCTGCAAAAAGAAAGGAGACTCCAAACGGGCGAAGACCACCAAATTGTGTGTAGCCTTGTTTTGTGTCACAGAGAGACTGAACCAGCTGCTCAACCGGCATGGGCTCTTGGTACATGAAGGTGTAGCGTTGGGCTTGGACTCGAGCAGTGTTGATGAGTATGTTGGCATCAGACATTATACCAGCCACGGCACATGCAACATGGTCATCGATCTTGTACATTTTCTCAGTGGAGATTGAGGTTTGAAGAAGTTTTGAGGTGACTTTCTTCTCACCAATCAACACGACACCATCTTTGGACAAGATTCCAATTGCAGAACCGGCGTTTCCAATGGCCTCCATAGCGTATTCCACTTGGTAGAGACGACCTTCAGGCGAGAAGATTGTGGTACGGCTATCATATCTCCGAGACATCTTTTAACAGCTACACCACAGAGAAACAAGAAACACATTGGTCTAAGTTTATTCATTTTTAACAGATTCAAGAGAAAATCCTCTTCTTACAAGTCAACTAGATAGATAGCAATAAACTCAATGGTTTCCAGAATAGAGAAGTATTAAATTTCTCAAAACATTTGACAATAAAGCAATTGAATCTCCCAAGTCTCATACTCATCTATTATAAGGAAAACAAAGATTTTTTTCAGACAGTTAAACTCCATGTTCACAAAAGAAAGATGCTGGCTCATTACAATTAGTGAATCTCCAAGCAGAAACTGCAGCTACATCTATTTGGAATCTAGGCGAAGTTACTACAATAGAACGAGACTAAATCTAGGCGAAGTTACTACAATAGAACGGGAACACTTAGGTTTATCATATCTGCTACCTTGAGATCGAAACAAACCTTAGAAAAAGGGAGAAAAAACTTACGCTTAGAAACGAAATCACAGGAAGGATGTAAAAAGCACTATTATTGGTCTAAGAGGAATCAAACAGAAACACATCCCCAGAATCGCATCTAGCTAGGGTTTATCTTCATTCTATTAAATTCGAAGAATCCATAGCAAACACTGCAGCTCAAAACTCAGATTCCGAAACGAACAAAAATGGATTGGATTTGAGAAAATCGAATCAGTGATTATACCTGCGAAAGATTTCCTTTTCACTCTCTTTTCCCTTCTTCTCCGATTTTGCTGAGAACAAAAGGTAAGATTTGAGATGTGAGCTTGTTCGACAAGAAAAAAGGAGAGAGACAAAAAAATAAAAAAGCTCTTATTTTCTGCTTTTCCAATTGGGCCATAGCTCTTTCAAACATAATACTCAATGGACACGGCGAAAGCCCAAATAATATTAATCAAGCCCAATTCAAAATAATAACTTGAAGTCTCGGATTCATGTTCAATTTTGACCTCATACGTTAATTTTGTTTCTTTTCTTTACCTGTTTATATTTTATTGTAATAGCTCAAGATTCAACTATTAAGCTGATGGAATAATATTAGACATATTTAGTAGATATATGTTAGCTTCATATTACGTGCATTATATATATATATACACACACACACACACTAATGTCACTATATTAAAAGGTTTTCAACCACGTCCCTTCTAAATGATGTCCCTTTAAAAGAGAAAAGAAAAGGAATAAATAAAATAAAAAACTAATTACCCTTCTTCTAATCTTTGATCCGGAGAGATTATGAACTTAGTTTACGAATTTTTAGTTAGTAAAAAAAAAAACTTAAGACTTGCACCGTGTGGTGTTTTATAATAAGAATGTATTATTTACAAACGACATGTTTTGTTAAATCCCGGGTATATGTACTGTAAATTTTATGTATATAAATCATCGTAGATATATAGTGTGATTCATATTAAATTTTGTTCTGTGTGATATGTCAGTGTCTCACTGTCACTACATTTACAAACTTACAATGATGTAACTTACATCATTATTTGACTTAAATCTCAAACAAGACGTTATAGAGAGAGAGAAAAAACTGTAAAGTTTATAGGCTTATCTTTGTTTAATCATAAATTTAATTTTGTAATCATCTATATCTATATGATTGATCGAGGTATGATTTATCTTATTTATCAAATCTTTGGAGAAAAAAGTATGATATATAGTTTTCTTAGCATGGGTATACGTGTATACAACTATATATATACACATGTACTTGGTCAGTAGCTGTGCTGTGCCTGTGCATCAGTGCAATGCGCATGGCTATAAAAATCACATTTCTTTACGTACGTACATGAAAACAAAAAAAAAGCTACGCAGATAAAAACTTGTTTTATATTAAAAAAAAAGTTATCTCGTTTTACAATTTTTCCCCTTAAAAGTACAACATAACAAGAAAACCCAAAGAAATTGATACATCAAACCCAGACAACCCCTTTTATTGTATCAAATGAAAATGTAATTAAAGGTCGCACACACGCATATTAACCTCCCATTACGAAAGGGATCGCCAAACCAACAAAATCTTGAAAAAACGAAACCTTCGGAGTCATGCAAAGACTCTACATTGATCAAGCGGGACACTTGAAGCCAGGTGGTGGAGTTTTTCCGCAGTCTAGAAGAAGCTCAAGAGCAATTGGGATAATGAGGTCTATGTTGAGAAGTTTGGCTTTAATTGTGGTACATAGACAAACGGCTGCGTCTAGGTCAACTAAACCTCCCAAAACCGGACAACACTCTTCCTTGGCGTGGCTTTTACCAAGCCCAATGTGAATCAAACCTCCAAGAACGTCCACACAAGCGCCTAGCTTCAGTGTGTCGATTGGGCAAGTCTCTGGCTTAGGCGGAGTTGGTGTTGGCGGTGTTACGATGGGTGGAGTTGGTGTTGGAGGCGTTACGACCGGCGGAGTTGGTGTTGGCGGTGTTACGATGGGTGGAGTTGGTGTTGGAGGCGTTACGACCGGCGGAGTTGGTGTTGGAGGCGTTACGACGGGTGGGGTTGGTGTTGGCGGAGTTATGACCGGTGGAGTTGGTGTTGGCGGAGTAATGACCGGTGGGGTTGGTGTTGGCGGAGTTACAACGGGTGGGGTTGGTGTTGGCGGAGTGATGATGGGTGGGGTTGGTGTTGGCGGAGTTACGACGGGTGGAGTTGGTGTCGGCGGCGGGCACGGTGTTGGCGGTGTTACGACGGGTGGAGGCTTGTGGGTGGGCGGTTTCGTGGGGGGTTTAGGGGTGGACGGAGGTGGTTTAACGGTGGGCGGTTTTGTGGGCGGTTTAGGGGTGGACGGAGGTGGTTTAACGGTGGGAGGTTTTGTGGGTGGTTTCGGGGTGGACGGAGGTGGTTTAACGGTGGGAGGTTTTGTGGGCGGTTTCGGGGTCGATGGAGGTGGTTTAACGGTGGGAGGTTTCGTGGGCGGTTTCGGGGTCGACGGAGGTGGTTTAACGGTGGGAGGTTTCGTGGGCGGTTTCGGGGTGTATGGAGGTGGTTTAACGGTGGGGGGTTTCGTGGGCGGTTTCGGAGTGGGGTGAGGTTTGGTGGGGGTTTAGGGTGTGGGTGTGGTTTGATGGTCGGGGGCTTGGTGGGGGTTTAGGGTGGGGGTGTGGTTTGACGGTGGGCGGTTTGGTAGGTGGTTTAGGCGGTTTTACGGCCGGTGGTTTAGGCGGTTTGACTGGATGTTTTGGCGGTTTGTGGGGATGTGGTGATGGTTTAGGAGGGCTACAGTCGCAAGCGAAGGAGACGGCGAGGAAGCCGAGGAGGAGGAGAATGAGAAAAGAGAGGTTTTGTGTGCGAGACCCCATTTTTTTAGAATGAGGGTTTGGTTTGTGAAAAAGGAGTGAGTAAGTAGATATATGAGTGTGTACCCTTATATAGATAAAAAATTATAAGATATTTATTTTGTATATATAATATTGTAAGCACCAAATTGTGAATTTAGATGGTTGAAATTGGATTTGATTAAGCACGTATTAGGTCACTTCGTTACAAAAAGAAAATAAAGGGTTTTGTCGCACTTTCCTAAATTGGCGTATATTTGTAATGGTAGATTCTTATCTTTTTAGGGAAAATTAGGACCAAACATTCACTTTATAAAGACTCATTAATTATACTCAACAATTTTTTTTAATGGTTATACATATTACAGAAAATTGTTTGAGTAAATTTGATTATGAATGGTTCTCTTAATGTTTAAAGGATAATTTATGCTTCTTCCACTTTAATGACACAATGATCATTTATTATAATACTTAAGTACTCACGGTTAGTTCAACTAATTAGAATAGTGCAATTTTAGTTCTGCTATACCTGAATTCGAATCCAAAAGGTTCTGTTTAGTAAAAGTAAATTCAAGCTTTGTCCATCGACCACAAATATTATATATAGAAATCTGATTATTGACCAAAAAATGAACTTTCTAATTATAAAAAAAACATTCATAATACACATAAATTTTATTTGAATTTCTTGACGTGCTCATATATGGTAATTATGCCAATATATAACGTACGAAGGAACATGAATATGTTTAGAAAAACAAAACCACCACTGTAAGATAGAATTGTCAGCATTCGACAGCATAAACTTACCCATATAACTATTGTCTTATATATTAATTTTTTTTTCGAAATATGCGATTTATCAATATTTTAACGACAGAACGATCTCCATTGTGATTTTCTTTACATGTATTGCAAAAAAAAATCATTGTTCGTATTTGCCTATATGGTCAAAATTTAGCTTTTGGAAAAAATGCAATCCACTTTTAAGAATCATGTCATGCACCTTATTTTTTCTTCTAAATCTCATATCAAGTTGCTAAAATATATAACATGATAAAATCAACGCGTAAATTAGAGAAATGTCCCGACATTCTCAAGCTCTAGTCTATTAACATTAGAGAATGCCTAGTCTATAAGGGTTTAGTAGTCACTAAATTAAACCTTCGTTTACATTATTGGCGTAAATGTTTTTAGAAAAACTTGGACATGGTCATATTTTGTAATAATTGGGTGAAAACAATGGGAGCAACCAAAGGTTTTTGTAGTGTAATGCCCAGTGGGTAGACAATTTATAAAATGATTTTGTCATTATTATTTGACTTAAGAGACACCTCCTATTATATACTTTCTATATAGTCACAGACTCGCAAGATATAATTAAAGACATCGTTCTCACTCTTTTTTCTTGTTCCTTCCGTGTAAGGTCCACATTTTTATAAGGATTTTAGGCAATTTCTTTTGGGTGTTAGTTTATGTCTCTACCTATATACAAATAGGAAAAGAGAATCAGTTTTGGTTAGAATCCCAAATTTATGATATTCAACTATTCATATATATACATATATAAGTTGATAAATCTTGAATCAAGTTCCAAGTTGTTGGGTTTCCCTTGGTTACTAGAAAAAAATAGATCACATGTTGAAAGTTTTCACTAATTGATGAAATAACTCCCCCCATAATAATTTCTGGATCGAAATTAGTCTCTTGAGTTATAGTTTTATACTTTTCTTAATTTTCTTCACAACAACATCTATCTAGTTTTGAACATTTTGGTCAGTTACATTTTCACACAACCAATCTAGGCTTTGGAAAAATAATAATTATTGTTGTGAATAAACGCATTGATTGTTTGCGCAAGCACGATCCAAATGCTCGCCAAACTTGAACCAATCGAACCTTCGCTCTCGGTTTCTCTCGGATTGTGTCTAATCACCAAGAACAATAGAAACATGACACGATATAGATAAACAAAGAAAAAGGAGAGAAGAATGCACACAATTTTACGAATTCATGTCTCGATTGAGAACCCTACGTTTGGGTCATGCTTTGCTAGCAATCCACTAGATCACAGAGTTACAAAGATTCATATGTACAGGAACATAAATCTAGATGAAGATTATCAAGAGCTCTCGAGTAAAAGACTATGGTTTAAGATGATGAGAAACCCAAGAACCTCGGTTCACTTTTGTAGTGAAACCGATTCTAAACAAATTGTTAACCAAGACTAACTGAACTTAACCAGCATCCAATTGATTCCAATTCTAAACCAGCTTAACCAACCTCCGATTTAGATCAAGATTATTTTTTCTTTTTTACGTTTCCGATTAACAATTTTTTTTTTTTATCATGTGATTTCTTTCTTCTAAGCTTTTTCTTTTAGGTTATTCGTCTCTCGCTTTTGAAAGATATAGCTGTAGTGCGCCTTTTGATCGGCTCTTTAAATGATTGAATGACGTCCGTGATTGAAGATTCTCTTTGTAGTTTGTTTTTTCAGTGGTCAAGAAAGCGGTAGAAACTAAGCAAATGGTAATTCAACGCCTAACATCTAGAATATTTAATCGAAATTTAGACGATTTAGACGTTTACAACATAAAATATTATAAATATGATATTAATATATTTATACAAAAACATTCACTAGAAAAAATAAAAATATTAAATCGTAAATAAGAATTAAATAAAAAGATTAATTTATATCAAACAACATATAAATGTTTATAACCATGTATATAGAGTTAAAAGTTATAAATTTAAATCTATTTAGTTCGAAATTGGAAAAATACACTGAAATAGAAAAAAAAATTAAAGAATAATTGATTAACGATTTTGTAAGACCGCTCTTAAGCGCTGAAGATCACTTAAATCCATTTAATAACAAAATACATAATTTTAACGCGTAGTAGATAATTTCCACGATCTAGGCGGTCATCTAGACGTCGTCTGAGCGCCTAGCACTTAGTCGAGGTCTAGGCGACCGACTAGACCACTTTTTAAAATACTGATTTTTTTGTTATATATCATAGTACTATAATACTTTTTTTTTGACTAACCTATAATACTATTATTCAGAATAGGATTTCAAATATAATGTACATAGGTCAAGATCTACTACTTCAAGTTAATTTAGTATGCGATCGGTAAAATTCAAACGATAATTTGTTTTCAATAGTTTCACACGGTATGAAATAACAAAAGTACAAATTTACTTTCTAAAAGACGTGATAAATGTATTTTCTGTCTGATTTTTGTTTTCACGTATTTATAGAATTTTAATAAGTATATTTTACCGTCAGTGTTAGTCATATTTACTCGATAAATTTCACGTATTTATAAAATTTTAATAAATATATTTCTAAAATTTCGTCGATAAATTTACTACTGAACAATTTTGTTTTTACCATATATTGATCATATTTACATTTCTTTTTTTCTTTTCGACAAAAAGAATTTCATTAAGAAGCAAAATATGATGATACATAATTCTTGTACGGAGAAAATGTTAACCAAATTGGGGGATAAACCCGATTTGAACTGAAAATATTGCTAGAGGACTTTTTTTGCAAGAAAATATTGACAACATCGCAAACTTCCATCTGATTTAATTTCTAAATCATTTTTTAAAATACTTTTCAAAGTTATTAGAGCTATAAACGTAAATATAAATATTTGTCCTTCCGATATAATTTTCACGGTGGAGAAAACGAAATAAAGTTATGGACGCAATTACAAGGTGGCGGGTAGGATTTGGCGGGTAGTAAAAACAGTGTAACCCGTGAAGTAGTCTGTCCCTTTTAGGATTTAATTTTCTTATAAGAAAAGAACAAGAAAGAGAAATGGATAATGTGACGTTATGAATGAAGCTCATGCATGCATGTGACTCCACCATTCGTCTCTTTGTTTCCTCTCACAAAGAGTACTAGTCGTAAGGACACGTCAGTCCATCACCAAAGATAATTCGGATCGAAATTTGACTAAGTTTTCGAATAAGTTTATCCATTGAATAGTTAATCTGCTCATCCGTTTTTAATGAATTTAAGCGCAACACATTTTGATTGGTTAAATAGAAATAAATAATACGAAAGTTTTGGAAACTTTTTGTTTTTGTTTTCTTTGGGTTTCGGAGACTTACACATAGCGGAATACATTATAATCGTTTCTTGTTTCAATTAATTACTTATTCGAATAAGTAATTAATTACTGCTATGTGATCAACAAAATAATTTCTTTTACTAAGCTTAATCTTATCTCTTCGTATTATTGATTTTCGAGACGTCTATTCTGCAAGGCTCCCAATTTTTTTTTTATAATATATAGTTTAGCACCTCAAGACGACAAAAAATGTAACATACTCCAAATATTATAGTGGCACGCGAATATCAGAACTTCTACTATTTTGTGACACGATTGTAGGTAAACGAAAAAATTATTATGTCTTGTCATTTTTTCAACTTAGCCTTTGAATCTTCTGCTATATTTTGTCTGGATTTGAAATATATTATGCTATATATGGCTTAACTTTGAAAAAAAAATTTCGTAGGGATGAACTGACATATGTTTCAAACTTTGCCAGCTATTTCGTAAATATCTTTTCAGAACAAACAAAACATATTCATGTATTGTAATATATATAGTGTTCGGTGACAGCAAAATACAGAGTTATTGTTCATACGTTTTTAGTAAAATTTTGGAGGGTTTGGATTTGGGATTGTCCCACATGAAAACACAAGTTTGTTTCGAGTCTTTCGACTCAAAGAAGTCAAGGCAATTTAGAGCCCATTAACAAAAAGATACTATTTAAAGCCCATTATTATTGCACTTTACGGCCCAAAGTATAAACCATTCTCTAGGCCGAACATATAGACACATTCTGTTTTTCTCTCGTGGTTTTTCTTTTTAGTGAATTCAACGGGATAAAAAAGATATCAACAAAAAAATATTGATTGTACATTTGTACTTCTAAAAAAAAAAAAAAAATTCAATGTTTTTGGAATATTTATAACATCTCTATATTATTAACTGGGAAGTATATTTCAGAAACTAACATTTACTTTGTATTATATGGAATGTCATTAAAAAAAAAAAACTATTGAAAGAACAAACAAATTTTTTTATTAAGTGTCAAAAAGTTTGAAATTTTCCATCATCCAATTAAAAAAACTCGGATCTTATTGACCCAAATTTTAACCCGAAAACATAAATCAAATGGATCCATGGAAATACATACTGATCTTTTATGACCCGAGTACATTTAAAATGACCTGGAAGCATTTATCATCAATATTCTAAAACAAAAAAAAACAAATCATTAAATAGTAAAGATATGGCTAAGAAATATTGATTTAATTGGATTTTTTTAACACAAAAAATTATTTATTTCAAAGAACCAATCCACACTACCGTTTACCAAAATATATTAACGGATAACGAAAAGCGAAACAATTCCACTCACATCAATAGAGTCTATGGTAATGAATCAACAACCAAAAGACTGTAAAAAAAAAATAGAAACGCATAACCAGATCTTAATTACAAACATAACACAATCCAATAGAATGTGGAAGATAATAGATCATCAAATTTGCTTTATCGTCTTCATTTCTCATCGTCTTCATTGCTTGAATAGTAGTTTGAAGATATAAAACCATCTTGAAGAATTTCATTTATTCGATCAACACCCCTAAGATTTCGCATTCCTTTGTACTTTTAGCAATTTCCAAAACGACTAGATCTGCTGCAAAAAATCTCATAAAGTAGAGAAAATGAATACTAGTCTCATCACCTTTCCGAATCTAGGTCATCAATCTATTCATCAACTTAGCTGTCCACTCATAAAAAAGAAAATCCACCATAGAAAGGAAAAAGAGACACAAATCACATAAGGTCTTTAATTTGTAACTAATAAAACTACATAAAAACAAACTAATATAGACACAACTCCACCTCTATGAAAGCCGCTGGAACTCTTGATCGGAAAATCTTCCTTTTTAATTTAATTGTATTTAGTGATATTTTATTATTAATAAATTAAAAAAAAATTGACTAATAAATATGGTCACGCCAAAAAAAAAAAAATTCATGAGCAACTAAATTGAAGATTGCAATTTTGAAAAAATATTATTTCTATGGAATACAATGGGGGGTGAGACGATTCCGGATATCTTGGAATTTCAGGATATCCAGATCTGGATCCGAAAAAAATTAAAATAATTAAATTTAAATACTAAAAACTTTTTAAAAAAATTATAATTTAAAATTTTGAATAATATTTTTCAAAATAAATATGATATATTAGAAAAATAAATAAAATCAATTTATATATATTTATATATATATATATATATAAATAACTTAATATTTAATGCGTCCGGATCCGGATCCGGATATCCGGACCTTGAAATTTTACTATTCGAATCCGGATCCGAAGTTTTACTATCCTTATCCGGATCCGGATGCTCCGGATATCCTAATTTTATGAGCGGATTGGAGCGGATCCCGGATCAGATCTCGGATTCAGGATAATAATTCCACCCTTAGAATACAGACATATTTATTATAAAAATATAATTTAGTATTTAATTTATCATAATCATCAGTTTTAAAAAAAAAAATATGCATTAATTCTCCGATATATTTTAGGCTTATCTTAAAAAATGAATACTCATCCATTCCCTGTATAAATAGCACAATGCTCAACACATTTCACATCTCAAACATTTCAATTTTAAATTTTAAAAAACAAAGCGTAATATTCGATCGTTTTTTTAATAGTTTCATCTTAAAATAACTTTGCAATACTTGATTGGTTGTGTCTTTCTCCTGCTTTTTTTGTGGTATTGTTCCTTTTGTAATGTAGCTTTTATATGTATATTTTTATTTTCTTTCTAATTTTGGTTTTAACTAATTTAATTGTTTTATTTCATTTTCAGAGCACGGAAGCAAGTCACATGCAATGTAATTGTTTGGTTTTTTCATTTACTAAAATCTTTCGCCAATTAAGGTTTGTTTCGGTTTTGGTATTGTGTTAAGACTAATGGATCTATGTCTCTGAAAACAAATTAATTTTGATTGTTGTTTGGTGATATTTGAGGAGCAGCATTTGAAGTGCTTGCACTTTTTAACAAATGTTTGCGCTATCGTAGGAGGTGATCAACATATCTCTTTTATTATTATTATTCTTTTGTTATTTGGTCGAATATATTGATAATAGTCCAATATTTTACTCAATATAATAATCCAATATTTTACATGAGTTGGATTACTCGGAGACAACAGCCGGATTTTCGGGAAGCTGGATAAAATAGACACAGCAAAACATGAATGTAAATTCCAAACCCAAACATAGCCGGAACGATTCATTCACGGATTTGAAGCCATGGACCCATGTGAAGACAACCGAGACATAATTCTTAATATAAGAACCCAGATTTGAGACTAGAAGCAACACCAAAACAGATTAAGAATCAAGACCCTCCTTACCGCAAGTATGGAACGAATAAGTTGCCACCAAAACCTCTTTATACTGCTCCGATGTAGCGGAGCCACCGAGGCGGTAAAGATGAACAGAACACCCTGAAACGCAAAGAAATGTCGCTTGAACATATCGAAAGGAGATTGCAATCAACGATGGTGAAGCCTCCAAATCCGATGCGGAGAAAGAAACAATTTTGAGATCCGCCACTGCCGAAAAAGAAAACGGCCAGATTTGAAGCAAGGTCTGAAGAGGATCACCCGACAGAGTAACAAGAAAGAAAGGATACAAACATGTTTCAGATAAATCCCAGAGAAACCAGAGACAAAACTGCAGAAAATCAGATCTACAACCAAGGGGCATAAAAAAACATAGGAGACCCACCGCAAACCTCATTACTTTACCGGATCTAGGCTTTCTATCTAAAGATTCGCCGAATTTTGCCGCCAAAATTAGATGAAGAAAGCCCACCGTAGAAAGCAATAAAGGCTAAAACACGACATATCTGATGAAAGAAAACAACAATACAAATAAAATAGAAGAAAAGTACAATTACGGTGCTATGGAAGCCGCCGAAGTTGTTGAATGGAAGACATCTCTTTTTACTTAGAGAGAAGGTAGAGCGATTATTCCCTTGAAAATTATTTTAAATTTTTTAACTCTCTTATTATTTAAAATTAACATATTTTTTTAATAAAATTTAACATACTTTCTCAGAAAGTCGATAACCTATGCGACTCCTTCGACTTTTCATTGGCTTGACCGGCGTCCGGAGACCATCTCCGGCGTCATGCCCTTCCTTCTACTTGTAATTATCGATAGTTTTTTTGCTCCCTGTCCAGATTTCGTTTCGCTTTGAGGGGTTTCATTATCTGTTGTTTCTCGGGTGTAGTGATGGACGGATCTAGAGCTTTGGATGGTGGATCTCGGTGGTTTGTTGGTTGCAGCGGTGTTTCAATCCTCAGCCTTTGGGATCTCTTTAGGATGTCTTCAGGATGTTGCATTTTGACGATGGTGGTGGCTCCTATTTCCCAGATCTGAAATTCTTTGTGTCTTAGGGTTTGAAGAGACATTGGAGAATTCTTCTCGCCTCCAGATTCGGTATTCCCTAAAGTTTGTCAGCGGTTTTGTTCGATTTGAGGTGGTGGTCAGGTTTTGCTTGTCTCCTTTTCGTTTTGGAGTTTGCAGATTCAGGCCTCATTTTACATCACCGATGGTTGCTTTGTCCATAGTCTTAGATCTCGTCCTCTCTTCTAGCATTTTTTGGTTTTGGAGCTTTGTGTTTCCCTATTTAGGACTTAGCTTTTCCTCGTTTGGGATTAGTTTCTCTTCCCCATTTAAATGTTCTCTTTTTTAGTTGGGGATATAGCTTTTGTCCGTTGTGAGTAAATTTTAGCTTGGTTGCTCTATCTTGTTATGGATATTGAATGGTTTTTGCTGCTCTCGTTTATTTGATGGCCATTGAGCGGGTTTATGTGAATCTTGCTCATTCGGGATAAACTTTTCAAAGGTAAATCATAGAAGGAAACTCATCTCTTCCGGAGAATGCCAGGTTTTGCATTTAAGTTATCGTCAAGAGTGTTTGCAGCCCGTTGACACGCTCTAATTTTACCCTCACTAGAGAGTAAGGATCCAATTAGGCGTTTAAACTTTACATTTATAAAGCCTCAAATAATCCAAAAGTGCATGGAACACCGAGGAGTACTTAAGGATCGATCCCAAGGGACTAAAGCTTGCAACACTAAAGATACGAGAAACAAACTAAGCTATAACAATATTTTTGAGTTTTTAATGGTTTAAAATGCTAAGAAATGCAAGAAAATGAAATGCAAGAAGATAAGTAAGATAAAAACATTGGACCATGGGTTTAACTATGATAAGAATGGATTAACAATCAAACAATGATGCAAAAGATTGAATTAAACACTATTCTAGAACATGGAACGCACAAATATGACTAATCCACTTCCATGGCACTAATCACTTCACTAATCATCTAATTATCATAAACTTTCGTTTGCAATTGGATAATCAATGAGCATTAAGAAAAAATCCAATTAGTTCACTAAACACCCTAATCATCAATTTCCATTGGCTAGGTATGTAAAGCTCACAAAAGGTTTGGTTCAACCATTTTCACAAACACCTTCTGGGCGTGAAATGTATAAAGTCTAGATTTTAAGTGATCAAGTCAAAACTAGCATTAATCTCAACCTAAGTGAAGGATCTAACAAATATCAACCTAAATCATCATCATCTAATCATCAAATCATCCTAATATAGCATTACCCATGATCCAACTAAAGACTAATCACTAAACATGATGAAGAACAAAGAAAAAGACATAAACATAATAAAAATGCATTAAAAAAAAGATAAGGGATAAGAGTTTGAAGACCTTCTCTAAAGTGGCATGAGATGTTGAAGATCAATTCAAAATACCAAGAAAAGAGTTTGGATCTAAATCCAACTCTAGAGGAGAGGAAACCTAGGTTTTTACAAAGCTAAACATGTATATATAGAGATCTAGAATGGACTCGGGTCGACCCGGGACAAAACGGGTCGGATCCGGGTCAAATAGGCAAAAGTCAACGGAAACAGAAAAAGTCAACAGTTTGCATGACCCATCGGTGTATGCTCCATCTGTTTGGCGCCCGATGGGCCATGCACAGAGCCAATTTCCAGAATGAGCAAAAGGTTTGAGGCATGCTTGCTCCATCGGTTCTTCCCATCGATTTGGATCGATTGGATGCCCAATCGGGCACATTCCATCGGGTGCAACCGATGGGTGATACATCTCGAAATCCCTTAGTCATTTTGCTACAGGTACATCATCCACCGGGTCTTCTCCATCGGTCTGGGCCGATGGGCAGTGCATCTCAACCATTTTTCATCCTTTTGGCTAGTCATTAACCTCCTTTCCATCTCCAATCCATCTCCCTAGTCTCCTCTCCATTGAATTCACTCCATAAGCTCTGAAATGTACCTAAAACACATGAAACAAGATGCAAAATGCAAATATGTTAATCCTAAACTCTAAAATGTAGACTAACACTAAATGAGACTCAAAATGGACCTAAAGAAACTTATGTTATGCAAAGATGGATTGAAAAACTAAGAAAACACTATCTAAAGACATGCAAAAATCGTAAATATCAACTCTCCCAGACTTGCCTTTTGCTTTTCCGCAAGCAAACAAGAAAATACAACCCGAAGATGAGGTTTGAAAGGGAGAACTCAAAATCGAAAGGTTCTTTTCCAAAGCAATCAATGTCAATTCGAGATAATACAACTCAATGCTACTAATGAATCATCTACTCAATCAAGCTTCCCATACTTATCACAACTCCAATCTTTTGCCTCTAGAATCAATGCTAAGCGATTAAAAGTCTCCTATCCACCAACTCCCTACATTCATTAAGTTCTTTCAAATGTGTAGTCTCACAAATGAGGATTTGACCTAGTCCAATCGGTTTGGTAAGAGAATAGGCTCAATGTGAAGTAAAGGGAGGTTCAAAATATTTAGTGACTTCTCTCAAACACAAAGCACAAGTCATTACAAAAAAGCAATGGAGAAGGGAAATAATTTATGCATACAAGATGTTTTCTTCCATTTTTCTATCCAACCCATTTTCTTTGTAACTCACTCAACCTTACTAAAAACTTTTCTTGATTCACTCATGGTCACTCTTATTCTCAACACCAATTACTTCAACTTTTCTTTTATTTTGGGATTGATTCTAGGGAGCTCTTTTTACACTTAAACATCTACTCTTGCTTCTATTTATTTTACTCTTCCTTTGATTCTTTTCCTTTTCTTTTTCTTTGTTAGAAGCTTCTTACTTAGAAACTTTTAAACTCAAGAGTAGTGTTTCTTTTTTATTTTCACTCCCTTGACAACTTTCTCTTTTCTTATTCTCAAACCACATTGGTTTCACTATTTTTATTCTTTTTCTCACCAACCATTTTGGTTATTTTCCTCTCTTCTTTCTCTTCTCAACAAAGCTCACACCTTTATAAACCCAACGACCATTCCCAAAACCCTCATAAGGCCCAATGAAACATCAAGACTCTGATACAAGCTTGAAGACTTGAGACAAAACCGGTTCGATATAGACAATTGGACTAAGGTCGCTCCTTGTCTAAATCTAGGATAAGGTGGAAGCGAGGGTGGATTGATGCGAACCACAATAGGTGTGAAAGCCTACTGATACTTCAAGGTTTTCTCAAGACTCGGACTTAGCTCACGAGACAAAGAGAAGAACAACTAGGTTTAGAACCAAAGGAAAACGTTTTCTTTATTGATAAAAAGGTGAAAATTCGGACTACAAGTGCAAGGCATTATATAGCCAGGTTCTCAAGCATAAAAAAGGAAAAACACAATAAACCTGCAAGAAAGAAAAAGGAAAACACAATAAACCAAAAAAGGAAATAGCCGTTAGGCTTTAAACACAAAATAAGCTAAAAATGGTAACATGATCTCTTTTAGTCTTCAACTTGGATAGGTCTTCTCTTGAGCTCCTCCAGCTGATTCGTGGGCTTGCTAGGCTTCTCCTAATCCCAAAGAAACTGTGGTAAGATGAGTTTCACGTTTGGGCTTGAATAGGACCCATTTGGTGTTATCGACTATTAAAGGATCCACCAGACACGTCTTCAATGCGGGGCCTTTTATGGGTGATTGGTAAGGCTGCTTGACATGATCTTGAGTGTTCTGAAAAGTAGACTCATAGAGCTTTTGATCCATAGGTGGATCATCTCCTGGAACGTTGTGGTCAGGTTGTGACACTTGGTTGAACAGATCCATCAAATGTGAGCTCTCGGATGGCATTAGTTGCAATCCTTCAAACTGATCAAGCATGATCAGTCCTTCACGATCCAGCTGGTCCAAGAACATGTTGAACTTCTTTTCCAGGCTCTTACTCCTGGTCCTTGTCATTGGTCCGCTTGGTACAAATGGAGCTTGAATGACTTGACTTGGTGATTCGATGTCCTCATCAGACTCTCTCAAAACCACCTAGACTAGCCAATAAGACTACTCATAATGGAAGAAAAACATTGTCGTTTCCATCTAAAGAGATTTTATGCATGAAGTGCAAATAGAAAATGTTTCACTCAACAAATTAATGAAGGATTCAAAGAAAGGTTTGGGGTTTTTAAGGTGTGGTACCATCCTCATTCAAAAGATGTATTTGAATCGGGATTGACCATTCAAACCATTGGAGAGTGGTATAAAGGGATAAAAATGGTTTGAATGTCTATAAGTGAACCATGGTTAAGGTCTAAAAACTCATAAGTGAGAGAATTAAATTCAATTAAGGTCAAATAAAATGGAGTTGGTTTCAATTCAATCAAAGAATCAGCAAAACTTAGAGAATCTAGAGCAGAGAGGTCAAAGATATGGAGAAGCAAGTTTTTCGCGGTCTATTAAGCAAAAGAAAAGCATTATCAAGATATTTACAATGAATGCTATGTACTAAAAACCTCTACAAGGTATTTCTATCATTGTTCTCCATATTTACAATGCAAATGCAACCTAGAATGGACATACAATGCAAATAAAAAATGCAACTAAATGAAAATATTTTTGGTTTTTCAAAAAATTTCAAAATTTTAGGGTTTTTTTTTGTTTTAGATTTATGCACAATGCAAGACTCAAAGAGAAGGAAAACAAAACAACTAAAACATGAATTAGCAATGAATATCCCTCCCCCGGACTTATTTCTCACCGTCCCGGTGAGAAAGTAAAAACCGAGAAAGGAACAAGACACAAAAGAAGAAAAATATGAAAACAAAGACGGTATATACAATGGAGAAGGTGGTACCTTGGAGCTTTTAGAAGAATTCGGGAGGTTCGTGATGAGGAAGAGGCTTGGTCCTCTTTATTAATGCTTGTTTTATGTCACTGGCTTGATAATGATAGGTTTGAGAGAATTCCCAAAAGCGCGTTTAACGTCGCTAGCTTTACGGTTGCTTCCTCTTGTTCACTCATTCCTTGCATGTTTCTTTTACTCCTAGTTGTACACCTAAGAGGTTAAGATCACAAGAAAAAAAGAGAAAATATTTGCAACAAAAGAAAATAAAAAGGGCTATAGTCTCAATTTGAATCCTAACTCTAATGGCAATCGTTTTGTCCCCGGCAACGGCGCCAAAAACTTGACACACACTATTTTACCTTCACTATGGAGGGAAGATCCAATAGGCGATCGAAGTTTTAAAATTTGTAAATCCTCAAATAATCCACAAGTGCATGGAACACCGAGGAGTACTTAAAGATCGATCCCAAGGGACAAAAGTTTGCACACTAGAGATGCGATCACATAATCAATGAGCATTAAGAAACAATCCATCGGTCCAACCGATGGGTAGTACATCTTGAAAATTCTTCATCTTTTTGGCTAGTCCTTGACCTCCTTTTCATCTACAATCCATCTCCCGAGTCTCCTCTCTATCGCATCCACTCCATAAGTTCCGAAAAGGCACCTAAAACATATGAATCAAGATGCAAAATGCAAAAGAAACATGTCCTAGAGTCTAAATGCATCCCAAATCAAAATGAGACTCAAAGGTGACAAATGACACAAGTATGAACCAAATGTGGATGGAAAATAATGGGAAAATGAGTTCAAAAACGTGTAAAAACACTAAATATCAGTTTAAGAAACAATTTCAATTAGTTCACTAAACACCCTAATCATCAATTCCCATTGGCTAGGATATGTAAAGCTCATAAAAAGTTTGGTTCAAGCATTTTCACAAACACATTCCGGGCATGAAATGCCAAAGTTCTAGATTTTGAGAGATCAAGTAAGAACTAGCATTAAGAACAACCTAAATGAAGGATCTAACAAGATGCAACCTAAATCATCACCATCTAACCATCAATTCATCAAAATCTAGCCTAACCCATGATCCAACTATATGCTAAGTCCTAAACAAAGAGAAAGACAAAATAAAAGACATAAACATGAAATAAAAGATAGAGGTGAAGAATCCTTCACTAGAGTGACATGATAAGATGAAGAGTAATCCAAAACATCAATAAAAATGGTTTGGATCTAAAACCAACTCTAAAAAGAAGAAAATTTAGGTTTTTACAAAGCTAAACATGTATATATAGAGATCTAGAATGGACTCGGGTCGACCCGGTACAAACCGGGTCGGATCCGGGTCGGATCCGGGTTAAATAGGCAAAAGTCAACGGAAACAGAAAAAGTCAACAGTTTGCATGACCCATCGGTGTATGCTCCATCTGTTTGGCGCCCGATGGGCCATGCACAGAGCCAATTTCCAGAATGAGCAAAAGGTTTGAGGCATGCTTGCTCCATCGGTTCTTCCCATCAGTTTGGATCGATTGGATGCCCAATCGGGCACATTCCATCGGGTGCAACCGATGGGTGATACATCTCGAAATCCCTTAGTCATTTTGCTACAGGTACATCATCCATCGGGTCTTCTCCATCGGTCTGGGCCGATGGGCAGTGCATCTCAACCATTTTTCATCCTTTTGTCTAGTCATTGGCCTCCTTTCCATCTCCCGAGTGTCCTCTTCATTGAATTCATTCCACAAGCTCCGAAATATACCTAAACACATGAAACAAGATGCAAAATGCAAAGATGCTAATTCTAAACTCTAAAATGTAGAATAACACTAAATGAGATTCAAAATGAACCTAAAGAGACATATGTTAGCAAAGATGGATTGAAAACCAAGAAAATACTATCTAAAGACATGCAAAAACCGTAAATATCACCCGTCTTCTATTCATGTTGTGCGGAAATTCTTTTTAATGGTTTTCTTAAAGACTCAGTCAAAACTGTGAATAGTATTATCAATGTATCATCAAAAATCCCATCCTCATCAAGTTGTAGGATATGGATTGATCATTGTGTTCTCTTTATGGTTTAACTATGTTTTTCTTCTGTACTGTATCACTTCATAATCAAAATAATTCCAGTGAAGAAAAAAAACATACTTTCTAGTTTCTTCATCAAACTCCAAAAACAGCTTTTATACATTTTGCGCAAAAAACCTTTGATTCGTTCATATACCATGGACAACGAGCAATTAAAAAAAAAGGAGATTGGTAATTTCATCTCTTCATCGCAAGGTAATATTGAACTGAGATAAATTATATAATCTAGCATTCATGATTTGAGTTTTTAGATGATTTTAATGATTTTGTGTGATTTTAGAAAATTAGTTACTAAATTTTATGCAATCCCGCTTAAAACCATGAGATTGAGCTATTTGTATTTTTAACTAAGAAATCTTTTAAAATACTTTGACGTCATTAAAAATCCAATTCTTAATATATTTCCAATAATAGTAAATTTAATTTTTTATATTCTTTTTAATTTGATTTGCTATTTGATTATAGTTTTTAATCGTTATTTATTTTAGAGAATTTTAAAAATTTAAGAATACATTATTTTGTTCCAAGTGTAAAAGTTTAACTTTTATGTATGATTATTTGATAAAAGTGTGTCACTTGAGTCAATGAATATTGTTTCTTTTGTATAATTGTGAAACGATGACATATTAGAACTTAGAACTTGTATACAAAGTACGGTTTTGAATTAACAAAAAGATTTATTTATATAGTTTCTCGTTATATGATTAATTCTTTTATGGAATCTCATTACATAAGTTATTGAGTCAATGAATATGATTTTTTTAATTCTTGAGATAGAAACCGATTTAAGTGTTATGCTGAACTTTATATTAGATGTTCTAATTATTTAATATATTCATATTTTATTATTTTATAGATAAATCAATGGAGCGGTATTTTAAAAGAAAAGCTCCTTCAGTATCTGATAGCAATGTCGATGCTTTGCCAAATGATCCTGGTGAAAGGAAAGACATAGTGGATTATCATCCAAATCAAAGAGATGAGGTAAGACGCAAGTATCTAACTAGAGGTCCATGTCAACCTTATGATCATCCATTTAAACAAATACCGATAGGCAAAGCAATGAGGCGATTCAACCCAACTTGGTTTAATGATCAGTATCGTTTGCTAGAGTATAACGTATCAAAAGAAAGAACATTTTATCTATATTGCTACTTATTTAAAGATGACGTGCGTAAGCAAGGTGGAAGTGATGCATTTGTGAAAGAAGGATTTAATAGCTGTAATAAGCCTGAGAGATTGAATATCCATCAGGGTAAACCACCCAACAGTTTTCATATTCACGCTGCTCATAAATGTAATGATTTGGTGAATCAATGTCAGTCTATTGTGCATGCTATGTTTAAGCAGGATGATGTGGTGAAAAATGAGTATCGCTTTCGCTTAAATGCTTCGATTGATGCTTCTAGATATTTGTTGCGGTAAGAGCTAGCTTTTCGTGGTCATGATGAAACAGAAGAGTCTGCTAATAAAGGAAATTTCAAACAACTCGTGAAATACACAGGAGAACAGAATTATGCTATAAGAAAGTTTATTCTGAATAATGCTCTGAGAAATAACCAGATGGTTTCTCCAGTGATTCAAAAAGACATTGTACATTCCTTTGCAGAAGAAGTAGTGAAATCCATTATAGAAGAAATTGATCATGGTGTGTTTGGTTTGTTGGTTGATGAGTATACTGATGTTTCTCACAAATAACAAATGGCTCTTGTTTTTCAATTTGTTGATAAGAATGGAATAGTCAAAGAAAGATTTATTGGAGTTGTTCATGTAAAAAAAACGTCGTCATTACCTCTCAAGTCTGGTATTGATGATTTGTTTGCTAAATACATGATGAGCTTAAAAAAGGTCAGAGGACAGGGTTATGATGGAGCAAGTAATATGAATGGTGAATTTAATGGGTGGAGATCATTGGTTGCCACTACAAGAAAACAGCTAAATGAGTGACTACTTTTTGTGACTATTTTTTCGGTCGCAAAATTTTGCGACTGTTTTGGGATCACTTTGCAACTAATGAACGACTACGGAAGATAGAGAAGCAAATCAGTCGCATATTTACGGCCGAATTATTCAGTCGTTTAGTAGTCCTAAATTAGCGACTGAATGGAGACTATTATTCGATTGTTTAAATGTAGTCACAAAAGAGTCGCAAAGTGAGACTCTTTTGCGAATATATTATTAGTCAGTAAATGTAGTCGCAAATCAGTCCCAAAATTGTGACTGTTTTGCTACCGTTTACCAACTCATCCGTATGATTTTTGGAAATTCAATAAAGATAGTTGTAAGAATATTAATTTTAAGTATTTAGACTGATTTGAACAACTTTTAACACTAAATATATTATATAATAGTGAAAACTTTGAACTTTCAATTTGGTGAACTATTGTTGCATCTTACATAACATTTTTTTAGATATATTACATAAGTTTTCAATCTAATGTTTGTTCAAGATGAATATTTTTCAAAATTGTATTTAATTAGTATTAGTTTAGTCTATATACTGAAACATATATTTAAGAAATATAACAAATATTGATTGCAAAGGCATATGTATCAGTTTTTTGCTCTAAATTGTTAGGATTTAGGGTATAGATTTGTGACTCACAAAATAATGTCACAAAACAGTTACATTTTGTGACTATTTTGCTACTGTTATCAGAAAACGTAGTAGCAAAATAGTCTCAAAATTGCGACTCTTGTATTAGTAGAAAACGTAGTAGCAAAATAGTCCCAACATTGCGACTAATTTGTGACTAATTTGCACGGTAATTTGAAAGTGTGACTGCTTTACTTCCGATTACCAACTCATCCGTATGATTTTTTTAATTCAACAAAAGATAATGGTAAATAGATTAGTTTTAAGTATCTGCATAGATTTTAACTACTTGTTACACTAAATATATTATCTAATAGTGAAAAATTTTAACTTACAATTTCATAAACTTTAACTTATCTAATATTTTTATCTTACATAATATTTTACTTTAAATTACATATGTTTGCAATCTAATGATTGTTAAAGTGTAAAATCTTTCAAACTTTACTTAATTAGCATTAGTTAACACTATATACTGAAGTATAGACTTAAGAAATTTAAAAAGACTGATTGATTAAGCATGTGTATCAATTTTATGGGTCTAAATTGTTAGGGTTTAGTGTATAGATTTGTGACTCACAACAAAGTGTGACACAACAATCACACTTTGTGACTACTTTGCTCCTATCGTCACATATTTGCGACTATTTTGTTACCAACTGAATTTGCTAACTTGTTTGATTTTAAATAATTTGAGTTTTTGGACGCAAATTAATCCCTCCTAAAATTATTTTGCAACTAATTACAGACTCTTGAGGGACACTTAGTTAAAACAAGTACTCGAAAAATCTGATTCCCAAATCAGTTGTCCAAACCCTAACTTTCTTTTCTCTTCCTCTTTCTCATTCCCAAGTACTCGATCTCATCCGATTCTCTTCCTCTTTCTCATTTGATTTCAACTTTCTTTCTCGATTTAGGTCTGAATCTGCATCTCTTCATCCCTCTATCTTGATTTTCTTTTGACCCTTCATCTCTCTCCCACTCTCTCCTCACTGACGAAATATCGTTTCGTGGGATTTTGAGTTTATCCTCTCTGTCTAAATCGACTTGCAGCGACAGATTCACACCGTACAGATCTTCCTCGAGACTCCACGCTTTCGATCTGCAAGAGAAGGAACCGACGACGACTACGACGCCTGTGAAAGAGGGAGGGAACGAAGCTTATTCTAGACTTTTGAAATCTGAGCTTTTCGGATCTGATTTCCCTTCTTCTTGTTTGTCTCCTGCAAGTTCTGTTTTTTCTCCGATGAGTCCATGTACCAATATGTTGCGATTCAAGACGGATAGATCCAATTCAAGTTCGAATTCACCGTTTTCACCTTCCGTTCTCGGTAACGACAATGGCCTCTCTAGTGACTCATCTCTGCCTCCTAAACCTCCCCGAAAGGTTCCTAAAATGCCTCATAAGGTAATATCGTTTGCATCCAATCTGTTTTTATGTGATTTGGTTAGAGATTCTTGGGATGTATAATTTGAATGATTTTTTGTTTGTTTTTGATGTGGTCTCAGGTTTTGGATGCTCCTTCACTAAAAGATGACTTCTACTTGAATGTTGTGGACTGGACTCACATAATGTTCTTGCGGTTGGACTTGGTTCTTGTGTCTATCTTTAGACTGCTTCCAATAGCAAAGTGAGTGTTCTGATTATACTTGACTAGTAATAAGATTTGCATAGTGTTACTGGTGGTGGTGGGTTCAGCTAAAACCACATGTCTTGTATTTGCTAATCACTATTGGGATTTCAATCCCAAACAGGATAAGATTTTTGTTAGGAGCTAACTTGAAGGCAAACTAATATCTTTTTCAAACCACAAGAAGGAGAAATCTCTTTGGCTTCTCTCTCAAAACTTTGTGAAAATGTTTCTTCGTTCTACTATAAGTAAACAATATAACTAGACACCTCTATTTGGCTTCTTTCACAAACTTTGTGAAGTATTCTACTCACATCATGTTTGTTGATTTCTCTTCAGGATGATCTCATCACGTTAGATAGTGCTGCAAAATCCTTGCTAAGCGACTCTCAAGATCCAATGCATATGAGAAGTAAATCTCTATTTTTTGTTTTACATGTTTTCTGATCTATGGGTTTATCACATATAGAGCACCACTAACTAATCCGATCTCTGAAAATGATCAACAGCTAAAGTTAGAAGACTTTACGACATTGCAAATGTTTTTTTCCCGATGAATTTAATTGAGAAGGTAAGAGATTTACTCCTAAATCAATACATTAACCTTGAACTTACAAATTCCCTTGTTTCATCTTTTTAGTTGTTTTTTTTTTGCTTTTTCCCACAGACTCAAATACCAGAGACTAGGAAACTAGCATATAAGTGGTTGGGGTCCAAATCCTTAACCGAAAAAGATCAAGCTTATTTAATTCCTCTGAACCGAAGAAGTGGGTGATGACATTCCTTCTTGTGGTTTTGGTTTTAGCGATTCTAAATGGTATAAGATATGTTTTTGTGTTTTTGATTTGTGATGTTAGTTTAAAACTTGGATTGATGTTATGTAAGATATGGATCTTATATTTGATGTATCTTTTGCGTTAACAGTTTTCAAAATTCGGTATATATATGTATATATTAATTAAGTGGTTGCAAACAAGTTGCTAATTAGCCTCTAACTTATCAGTCTCGAAAAGATCGCACATCTACGATTACAAAGGCAGTTACAAATTAGTCTCAGAAATATGACTACCAACATCTGTCACTATTTAGTCTTTAATTTACGACTACCAAATGTTGTCTCAAAGTAGTCGCTTATGTACGACCAAGTTTAGTAGTCACAAAATAGTCCGTAATACGTGACTAATTTGCGACTGTTTCAATTAGTGACCAAAATTTAGCGACTACTTTTTTAGTCTCAAATCAGTCGCTTATTGCAGATTAGCGACCATTTTGGGACTGTTTAGGGAGTCACTCATGCTCTGTTTTCTTGTAGTGTGCTAAAGAAAATAGTTCAACTTATTATGTCCATTGTTTTGCTCATCAACTTCAGCTGGTTGTGGTGGCAATTGCGAAAAAACACTTTGATGTTGGTGATTTTTTTGATATGGTTTCTACATTGCTGAATATGGTTGGATCTTCTTGCAAACGACAAGATAAGGCTCGAGAAATTCAGCGTCAAGAGTTGGAAGAAGAAATCATTAGTGGTGACATTAAAACTGGGAAAAAACATAATCAGGAACGTTCTTTTGCAAGGCCTGGAAATACTCGTTGGGGTTCTCATCATAAAACATTACTGCGGTTGGTAGAATTGTTTTCTCCCATCATTAAAGTTCTTGAGAATATCCAAGATGAAGGCGTTGAAGACTCAAAAAAACGTCAAGCATAATGGTCTTCTCAAGTACTTCCACACATTTGATTGTGTGTTCTACTTGCATCTAATGTTACTTATTTTGGGGCTAACTGAAAATTTGTCAATGACTCTGCAAAAGAAAGATCAAGATATTTTGAATGTTATGTCGCTGGTAGAATCCACTAAACGAGAACTACAGAAGCTTAGGGATGATGGATGGAACTTGCTTATGACTAAAGTTTCTTCTTTTTGTAAGAAACATAATGCTTAAATGCTCACCATGGAAGAAGACTTTGTTGATACAAGGAAGCCAAGAAAGAGGACCAACATAACCAATATGCATCATTATAAGGTCAATTATTTTTATACTGTTCTGGATTTGCAGCTTCAGGAATTCAATGATCGTTTTACCGAGGTAAACACTGATCTACTTATTTGTATGGCTTCTTTAAGCCCTATTGATTTGTTCCATGAGTTTGATAAGGAGAAGTTGGTGAGATTGGCTAAGTTCTATCCAGATGATTTTAGCTATGGGGAGCTTTTATATCTTGAGCAACAACTTGTAATCTACATTGACAATATACGTAGAGATGAAAAGTTTAAGAATCTACAGGATCTTGGAGATCTTTTTTGCCTGATGGTAAAAACTCAAAAGCATCTTGCACTATTTTTTTGTTTATGATCACACTTGTTATATTTTATTATGACATTATTTTTTTGTTTTATTTAAATTTTTTTTTATCTTATATCTTTTTTTCTAGTGATTATATTTTTTTCTTGCCTCCAGTCAATTTTTTTTTTGGATTCGGCCACTGACCGGTACCAAACTCCACCACTAAATACCACTCACTGATTTAATTTTTCTACTGCGACTAATTAGATTTTGATACATCTTAAATGTTTTAAATGTTTCTATCTTAGTTTTAAATAGTATAAAATTTTCTGTGTTAGTGGTGACAGAGTTGATGAAAATACCTAAAGAGTATTATTGGTGAAAATACTGTTGATAAATGTTCATATATAGATTAGTGGTTTTTTTATCAACAGACTAGGGTCAAAAATGAAAATAACAAATAAAAAATCAGAAAACTGAAGTCGACTGTAAAACAACTGTATTAAAAAGAAATTGGAAACTTAATAAAAATAAATTATAAGAAAACAAAATTGGTATGTCGGTGCAACTTCATAATATATGCTAAAATACAAAACTGGCACGTATGTATATAACAAATTTTGTTTTCTCATAGATATGAAATTGGTATGTCGGTATTTTAGCATAGATATGAAAATACAAAACTGGCACGTACGTATTGCGTTGATGTGCAACTTCGACGCGTCTTGTAAATATGATCGAAGTCGTTTGTGGAAATGGCCACACAAGAGTTTTAGGAATTTCAAAGGGAAGTTTGATCCGATGGAATGCGAAATCGTTGCCTAATCAACAATTGGCCTTTTACTTTCTCAAGTAGAAGCTTTTAGATCCATATTTCAGTTGGGCCTGCCAAGAATCCATTTTATTAAAACCATGACAAGCAAATCAATCAGCGGATTTGATCACAAAATAAACTTTCTTTTATTATTTTTGGTGTTATAATTTCCCTTTTTTGTCCGGATTGACTCAAATCCGTTTGTAATGGCTGATAACTAAGCTGAATCCACTACCTCTTTAGTAATGAATTTCATTCAGAAAAATAAATAAATTATACATGTCAATAACGATAAAGCTCGGAAAAAATAGTTAAGTTTACTGATGTAGTTTTCCTTGATCATAAATCAAAATTTGTAATCATCTATATGATTGAGTTATTTAGATATACGGAGGTATGATTTATCTTATTTATCAAATGTTTGGAGAAAAAAGTATGATATATAGTTTTCTTAAGCATGGATCAACGTGTACCAGCTATATATAAAACATGTGCTTGATAGTAGCTGCGTTGCGCCTGTGCAAGTGCAATGCGTATCGCTATAAAATCACATTTATTTACTCCACAACGTACATTAAAACAATATAAGCTTAAACAGATACATAACATGAAAACTCAAAAGCACTGAGACCGCAAACCCGAACAACCCTTTTTATTTTATATAATGGAATAGGTGATTTAAGGCCGCACACATGCAATTTAACCTCTCATTAATAAAGAGATCATGAAACCAACAAAAATCTTGAAAAACGAAACCTTCAGAGTCGTCGAGAGACTCTTAGCACTCTATACATTTATCAAGCGGGACACTTGAAACCAGGTGGTGGAGTTTTTCCACAGTTGACAAGAAGCTCAAGAGCAACGGGGATAACGAGGTTGACGTTGAGAAGTTTGGCTTTAATGGTGGTACATAGACAAACGGCTGCGTCTAGGTCAACTAAACCTTTCAAAACGGGACAACACTCTTGTGTGGCTCTTTTCCCAAGCCCGATGTGAACCAAGCCTCCAAGAACGTCCACGCACGAGCCTAGCTTCAGTGTGTCGATTGGACAAGTCTCAGGCTTAGGCTTAGGTGGTACGGAAGGTGGAGTAGGAGGAGACGATGGTGGTGGGCATGTTTTTGGCGGCATAACGACGGGTGGAGTTGGTTTTGGAGGCGTTACAATAGGTGGTGTTGGTGTAGGAGGCGTTACCACCGGAGGTGTTGGTTTTGGGGGCGTTACAACTGGTGGTGTCACAATGGGTGGTGTTGGTGTAGGCGGCGTTACCACGGGAGGTGTTGGTTTTGGGGGTGCTAAAACGGGTGGAGTTGGTTTTGGCGGGGCTACGACTGGTGGTGTTGGTATAGGCGGCGTTACGACGGGTGGAGTTGGTTTTGGTGGCGTTACAACTGGTGGTGTTGGTGTTGGTGGTGTTACAACAGGTGGAGTAGGTTTTGGCGGCGTTAAACCAGGTGGTGTTGGCGGTGTAACTACGGGTGGAGTTGGTTTAGGTGGTGATACGACTGGTGGTATTGGTGTAGGTGGACTTATGACAGGTGGAGTTGGTTTTGGTGGCGTTACGACGGGTGGTGTTGGCATAGGCGGCGTTACGATTGGTGGAGTTGGTTTCGGTGGGGTTACAACGGGTGGTGTTGGCGTAGGCGGTGTTACAACAGGCGGAGTTGGTTTTGGCGGCGTTACGATGGGTGGAGTTGGTTTTGGCGGTGATACGACTGGTGGTATTGGGGTGGGCGGATTTACCACAGGAGGTGTTGGTTTTGGAGGCGCTACGACGGGTGGAGTTGGTTTTGGCGGCGCTATGACTGGTGGAGTTGGTTTTGGAGGTGTTACAACTGGTGGAGTTGGTTTTGGCGGCGTCACTACGGGTGGAGTTGGTGTTGGCGGCGTCATTATGGGTGGTGTTGGTGTAGGCGGCGTTACCATAGGAGGTGTTGGTTTTGGGGGTGTTACAACGGGTGGAGTTGGTTTTGGCGGGGCTACGACGGGTGGTGTTGGTACAGGCGGCGTTACGACGGGTGGAGTTGGTTTTGGTGGCGTTACAACCGGTGGTGTTGGTGTTGGTGGTGTTACAATAGGTGGAGTGGGTTTTGGCGGCGTTAAACCAGGTGGTGTAACTACGGGTGGAGTTGGTTTAGGCGGTGATACGACTGGTGGTATTGGTGTAGGTGGACTTACGACAGGTGGAGTTGGGTTTGGCGGTGTTACGACAGGTGGTGTTGGCATTGGCGGCGTTATGATTGGTGGAGTTGGTTTCGGTGGGGTTACAACGGGTGGTGTTGGCGTAGGCGGCGTTACAACAGGCGGGGTTGGTTTTGGCGGCGTTACGATGGGTGGAGTTGGTTTTGGCGGTGATACGACTGGCGGTATTGGGGTGGGCGGATTTACCACAGGAGGTGTTGGTTTTGGAGGCGCTACGACGGGTGGAGTTGGTTTTGGCGGCACTACGATGGGTGGAGTTGGTTTTGGCGGAGTTACGACGGGTGGTGTTGGTACAGGCGGTGTTACAACGGGTGGAGTTGGTTTTGGTGGCATTACAACCGGTGGTGTTGGTGTTGGTGGTGTTGCAACAGGTGGAGTGGGTTTTGGCGGCGTTAAACCAGGTGGTGTTGGCGGTGTAACTATAGGTGGAGTTGGTTTAGGTGGTGATACGACTGGTGGTATTGGTGTAGGTGGATTTACGACAGGTGGAGTTGGTTTTGGCGGCGTTACGACGGGTGGTGTTGGCGGTGTTACGACGGGTGGTGTTGGCGTAGGCGGTGTTAAGATTGGTGGAGTTGGTTTCGGCGGAGTTACAACGGGTGGTGTTGGCGTAGGCGGCGTTACAACAGGCGGAGTTGGTTTTGGCGGCGTTACGATGGGTGGAGTTGGTTTTGGTGGTGATACGACTGGTGGTATTGGTGTGGGCGGATTTACCACAGGAGGTGTTGGTTTTGGAGGCGCTACGACGGGTGGAATTGGTTTTGGCGGCGTTACGATGGGTGGAGTTGGTTTTGGCGGAGTTACGACGGGTGGTGTTGGTACAGGCGGCGTTACAACGGGTGGAGTTGGTTTCGGTGGTGTTGGTGGTGTTACGACAGGTGGAGTGGGTTTTGGTGGCGTTAAACCAGGTGGTGTTGGCGGTGTAACTACGGGTGGAGTTTGTTTAGGCGGTGATATGACTGGTGGTATTGGTGTAGGTGGACTTACGACAGGTGGAGTTGGTTTTGGCGGTGTTACAATGGGTGGTGTTGGCATAGGCGGCGTTACGATTGGTGGAGTTGGTTTCGGCGGGGTTACAATGGGTGGTGTTGGCGTAGGCGGCGTTACAACAGGCGGAGTTGGTTTTGGCGGCGTTACGGTGGGTGGTGTTGGTGTTGGCGGCGTTACAACCGGTGGAGTTAGTTTTGGGGGTGCTACGACGGGTGGAGTTGGTGTTGGCGGTGTTACGACTGGCGGTATTGGTGTGGGCGGACTTTTGACAGGTGGAGTTGGATTTGGCGGTGTTACGATGGGTGGTGTAGGTGTTGGCGGTGTTACCACGGGTGGAATTGGTTTTGGAGGCGTTACGACGGGTGGAGTTGGTTTTGGTGGTGTCATGACAGGTGGAGTTGGTGTTGGCGGCGATACTACGGGTGGTGGTTGTGTTGGTGGTGTCACGACGGGTGGTGCTAGTTTTGGTGGCGTTAAAATTGGTGGTGTTGCGACTGGTGGAGTCGGTTTTGGCGGCGTTATAATAGGTGGTGTTGGTGTAGGAGGTGTTACGACGGGTGGAGTTGGTTTTGGTGGTGTTACGACTGGTGGTGTTGGTGGTGCTACCACCGGTGGAGTTGGTTTCGGCGGCGTTACGACTGGTGGTGTTGGCAAAGGAGGCGTTACGACTGGCGGAGTTGGTTTTGGAGGCGTTACGACGGGTGGAGTTGGTTTTGGTGGTGTTACGACGGGTGGTGTTGGTGTAGGAGGTGTTACGACGGGTGGAGTTGGTTTTGGCGGTGTTACGACCGGTGGTGTTGGTTTTGGCGGTGTTATTATGGGTGGTGTTGGTGTTGGTGGCGTTATAATGGGTGGAGTTGGTGTTGGCGGCATTATAATTGGTGGAGTTGGTTTCGGCGGCGTTTCCACGGGCGGTGTAGGTGTTGGCGGCATTACCACAGGCGGAGTTGGTGTAGGCGGCGATATTACGGGTGGTGTTGGTGTTGGGGGCGTTACGATGGGTGGTGTTGGTTTCGGCGGCGTTACGATCGGTGGTGTTGGTGTAGGCGGTGTTACAACAGGTGGAGTTGGTTTAGGAGGCGTTACGACAGGTGGTGTTGGTGTAGGTGGTGTTACGATTGGTGGTGTTGGTGTTGGTGGTGTTACCACGGGTGGAGTTGGTGTAGGCGGCGTTAAGACTGGTGGTTTTGGTGTAGGCGGTGTTACGACAGGTGGTGTTGGTGTTGGGGGCGTTACGATGGGTGGTGTTGGTTTTGGCGGCGTTACGATGGGTGGTGTTGGTATAGGCGGTGTTACGACAGGTGGAGTTGGTTTAGGAGGTGTTACGACAGGTGGTGTTGGTGTAGGTGGTGTTACGATTGGTGGTCTTGGTGTTGGTGGCGTTACCACGGGTGGTTTTGGTGTAGGCGGTGTTACAACAGGTGGTATTGGTTTTGGTGGCGTTGCGACGGGTGGTGTAGGCGGCATTATGATCGGTGGTGTTGGTGTTGGCGGTATTACGATAGGTGGGGTTGGTGATGGCGGCATTACCACGGGTGGACTTGGTGTTGGCGGCTTAACAATAGGTGGTGTTGGTGATGGTGGCATTACCACGGGTGGAGGCTTAACGGAGGGCGGTTTTGGAGTGGACGGAGGAGGCTGGACCATGGGCGGTTTCGGGGTGGGCGGTGGTGGTTTTGGGTAAGGGTGAGGTTTAGTGGGTGGTTTAGGATGGGGATGTGGTTTGACGGTGGGTGGTTTTGGGTGTGGGTGAGGTTTTGGGTGAGGGTGAGGTTTGGTGGGTGGCTTAGGGTGGGGGTGTGGTTTGACGGTGGGTGGTTTTGGGTGAGGGTGTGGTTTGACGGGATGTTTTGGTGGTTTGTGGGGATGTGAAGGAGGACAGTCACGAGCGTAGGAGACGGTGAGGAAGCCAAAGAGGAGGAGAATGAGAAAGGAGAGGTTTTGTGTGCGAAACCCCATCTTTAGAAGAGGGTTTGGGTTTGTGACGTAGTGAGATTCAGTAAGTTGGAATATGAGTGTGTCCCTTTTATAGAAAAATCTTCTGAGATATTATTTTGTATATGTAAGCATCAAATTGCAATCTAAGGCGATTGAAAATGGATTTGATTAAGGGTCTGACTGGTTTAAATATAATGGGTGTGGATGTGATTGCGGAAGTTTGCGAAAGCGGACGATAGTAGTTTTTAGCGTTATTGGACAATTTATATGACTGGTAAAGTGGCTGAAAATGGGTGTGTTTACGAGACGTTTATAACTGGTTTACAGCGGGTGCGATAGCGGATTTACATAAAACTACCAAAATACACATAATATATAATTTATATAAAAATAAAAAATATATTATTATAAAAAATTAAAATTATATATTTAAAATAAATCATAGAATAATTAAATAAAAAAATTTAAAGATGTTTGGAACATTTTTTATATATACCATAACATTTTTATAATTATTAAAATGAAAATTGAAATAAATATATATTATTGTAAAAAATTAAAATTATATATTTTAAATAAACTATAGAATAATTAAATAGTATTTTTACAATAATTTTTTATAATTACAAGTTTATTTTAGTTTAATTAAAATATATATCAAGTGCATATAATTATATATAATAATATTGGATATAAAAAGTAAATTTCGTAAAATATTTTTTTTTGTAAATTTAATTTATTATTTAAGATAAATTTTTTTTTTAAATATATTTTTTCAACCACCCGCAACCGCAAACGCTCGTGGGAATGAGTTTTTGATTTAGAACGGTTCCAAGCGATATAAAGCGATACAGAACGGTATGGAACGGTTTCTGTGATTGTTGTCAAATGCTACCAACTGCAACCGCCGACAAACATAGCGTTTGCGGGTGAACCAATCAATCCCTAAAACACATTTCAGATCACTTAGAAAAATAAAATAAAGGGGGGTTTTGTCAAACTTTCCATAATTGGCCTATATTTGTAGTTCTAGATTCGTTTTACTTTTAAGAAAAATTAAGAATTCGCTACTTAGTTTAATAAACACTCGTTTGTACATTTTATAAACCTAGTAGATTAAAACCCTCGTTTACACTGGTATTTAAATTAAAATCTACTTGCTATATAAAGATTAATTCTTATTAACTCACTAAAGAAATATAAAAATATACTTAAATATGCTTATAGATAAATCAATGAATTGGCATTCTACGTGAAAAATAGAAAAATTCTTAACAAATCATATATTTATCAATATTATTTGCAACGATACTCCCAAAAAACAACTCTTACAATCCTTGTCCTCGGCTTCTTTGTTAATTTAAACATGCCAAGTTCTTCTCTTCCCCATTTAAACCATATGCATAATTTGTGGTGTGATCAACATTAAGTTAAAAGAAACCACAAAAACTTACAACTTCAAGTAATCCTGATTAATTAATTGACTCAACTTTGCTTCGACTCTTAACCAATTGAATTACATATTTTTTCAATACTCTTGTATATATATATAATTTTAATACATTCGTACAATTTTCTGAGAGTAATAAACGTATCAGGTTTGATATTTCTGTTAAATTTAATTTTATCGTTCCTTATCTCTTACAATTTCCTAGTTAATATACAGTGGGAACTGGCAAGTTTGTTTGTTATATATATCTTATTACAAATATCTAGGTTAGTATTTCATTATATACATACGTGCCATTTTGTATTTTAGCATAGATATGATTTATGAATATATACGTATTAATTAGGACTCCATATTATACCGACATACCAATTTTGTTAAATTTATTTTTATTAAGTTTCCAATTTCTTTTTTAAGACAATTGTTTTACAGTCGACTTCAGTTTTCTGATTTTTTATTTGTTATTTTCATTTTTGACGACTAGTCTGTTGATAAAAAAACCACTAATCTATATATGAATATTTATCAACAGTATTTTCACCAATAATACTCTCTAGGTATTTTCATCAACTCTGTCACCACTAACACAGCAAATTTTATACTATTTAAAACTAAGATAGAAACATTTAAAACATTTAAGATGTATCAAAATCTAATTAATCGTAGTAGAAAAAGTAAATTAGTGAGTGGTATTTAGTGGTGGAGTTTGGTATCCGTCAATGTGGTAGAGCTTGAGAATAGATTTTTTTTTAGTATTTCGCGTATAATTTTATAGTTTTAATTTGAGTTCGCTTGCCACATTTCAACAACACATGCTTTTATAGACACCACACGTATAGTAAATAAATACATATTATTTAAACATATAGTTAATATGTTTATGCGATTAAATAACATAAAAAGATCTCCCAGAAAAAAATAACATGAATTTTGTTTATTATGCTTGTGATTAATTTTAATTTTACTGAAAACACATTACAACATGAATGATATTAAAAAAGCACACACATTGTACCTAATTAACCCAAGATACTATTGGTCATAAATTCGTTTTTTTCAGACGCTTTCTTTTTTACCTAATTAACCCAAGATACTATTGGTCAAAAGGTTGAAACCTTTCTAGTTACGTAACAAAAAAAAAACATAATTCGTAACAAAAGCATAATTATTATTTGAATTTTTTAGACATGCACAATGGTTGAGCCGACATATAACGTACGAGGGAACATGAAAATTTTTGGAAAAATAAACCACCATTGGAAGGTAGAATTTTCAGCATTTAACGGCATAAAATTTCGCATAACTACTGTCTAATATATTTTCTTTGTTCCATTATATAAGATATTTAAAAAAAAAAATTATAAGATATTTTACAAATTTTTAGACAGATTTTTAATATTGTTTGATATTTTTGATCTTTTAAATTCTGTAATCTTTTATATAAATGGTTAAGTTATATTTTGGGTTAATTAGTAAAATATCATATTTGAGAGAGGAAATTGACTAAGTAACATATCAAAAAATAGAATTAGGTAAGTAGCAGAGAGAATTAAATATATGACAAAATTGTCCTTTCAATGTAATTAAGGTAAGTATGAACAAAAAATCCCTAAAAATATTCGATTCTTCTATCTCTGTAAAAAATGTTCCTACAGCTGTGTCATCTCTGAAAAAAGTAGATCTGTGTTTTGCAAAACTGTTCTGCAAACAAAATAAAATTGGGTTAGAAAAAACGTACGGGAAGAAGATGACAAAAACAAATATGTTGTAATAGTTAACTATTTAATAACATAGTTGACTATTTTCGAAACTACATATTCTATTGATCTCAGAAGATAGTTAACTACCTCACACTATTTTGTAACTATCTAAAATATAAAACATAGTTAACTATTTTTCAGAAAATAGTTACCAATTTAAAAGTATAGTTAACTATTTTCAAAGTATAGTTGTCTACTCTACCGATTTCATAACATAGTTGATTACATGAAAATGTTGTCGTAATAGTTACTTATTTAAGCAAATATAGTTAACTATGTTCATAGCGTAGTTACCTATTATACTTTGCATAAAGGAAAAGAATAACATACTTAGTTAACTATTAACAGAAACATAGTTACCTATTAATTTCCGAATATAGTTAACTATATCGATCTCCACGATTGGAGATTTTTGATCCATGGCAACGAGATAAGACAAAGTGATTGAGAGTTGGTTTTGTGGATCACCAGAGAGAGAGATGAGATCGATTATAGCGTTTGTGTCAGACGAAGAAGAAGAAACGATGGAAGAGGAAGAAACGATGGAGGAAGAAGAAGACTCATAAACAATGGAAGAAGAAGAAGAAGAAACAGTGGAAGAAGAAGAAAAAAAAGGTTAGGATTTTCCCTTTTATGAGTCTTTGTTGTTTTTCATTAATGGTAAAAATGAAAAATCAAAATCTCATATTGTTAGTCACTACATTTTTATTTATTGTATGTTAGATAATGAATTATATGTCCATTAAGTAATATATGATGCAATTTCCCTATATTTTTAACTAATTTTTAAATGATGTTTTGTTTATAATTTTTTTTCTTAATTTTCGCGCATTCAACCAAAATATCTTACAAAACAGAACATAAGGAGTATGTTTTTTTAATTATAATGTTAAATTTATTGCTAAAAGAAATATTTATGTACAAAAGTGTTGGACCAATATTAATCAACTTTAATTAAGGCTTCATGGGACAAATTAATTAAAAGATTAATTGGTAAAATGTGAAGAGAAATGGACAAATGATAAACCACTTGGGCCTAAGAGTTTAAGTGTGTTTTATCATTTGTCCCACATTGTTTAGATTATAAAAAATCAAGTGATATATAAGAGAGGACACACACTTCTATGTTCAAAAGTGTGCACCTAGAAAGAGAGATAGCCAAGTCACACGCGCGCGCCGCCGCTCGCTCGGCTCGGCACGGCATGTGGCTCGAGGGCTTTATATTTGGCACTTGTGCTCTAAGATGATCATATTCTTTTTGGTCAATGTCAACACAAAAGTCAACACGTTTTGAAATCAAAAATGAAATCAAAAAGTTTCTCCTTTCTTGTAGAATCTTAATGGCTTTGTGTCTTGCGCTCCACTCCCTGACATTACGGCTTGTGATTATTGTCCATGATCTGCGTCCTGTCTTTATGATAGAGGAGCTGATCACCTCTCTCTCTTGGCTATATATTCAAACCTCATCTCTTCTCATTCTTCACTCACTCATCTCTGAAACATCAGAAAGAAAAACTCCAACAATCTCTCTCTTTTTTTTCTCAGTAAGTGTCTCGAGAGTATAGCGTAGATTTTTGGTTCGTAGATTCTATAGTCGAGTGTCGCGACTATAGTCTCACACAGTTTTATTCTGGGATTCAGAATCTCACAGATCCGCCACACTGCGGGAAATTTTATGAATTAAGGAGAGAGATCATATCTTGACTCTATATTCTTTTATATATATCGTTTAATCTTCTCCTTAATTCGCATTCAACCAAAACATCTTATAAAACAGAACAGAAGGAGTATGTTTTTTTTAATTAGAATGTTAAATTTATTGTTAAAAAAAATATTTATGTACAAATGAACAAAAAGTGGGAAAATCGAAATAATCAAAAGAATGTGAAATAAAAAAATCAATGCACACTTTCTAGCTTAAAACCAACGTTGAAGAAAAATATCGAGCCGTGGAGCCGTGGAGAAGCATGATACCGAAGAGACCACTCTATTACGTATTTTTCTCAATAACACGAATTATATGATCCGTCAGATGATAAATGTGTTTATGATATATATCTCTTCCGTTTTCGCCAAATATAATAGATTGTTGTCTGGAATGCCAAACGAGTGAGCGAATGAAACCTGTAATAAGTGAGATGATGTAGGGTGGTAGTCCAGTCCGGATCACCCGTTGTACCTAATATTTCACTACATATGTCTTTTTCAAAATAAATGAAAATATGTTTAAAACAAATTAACGACAGAACGATCGCCACTGTTCATTAAATCATTGGACACATTTTTCTTTGTGAAAAATGCAATCTACGTCGTCTAAATTCCAGATTAAGTTGCTAAAATCTAACATTAAATCAGAGAAATGTCCCACATGACATTCTAAAGCTCTAGTCTATTATATTAACTTTAGAGACTGCTAGTCTATCAACTTTTAGAAGTCACTAAATTAACCTTCGATATATTATTGACATAAAATTAAAAAAACTTGGACGTAGTCATTTTTTTGTAATTATGGGAGCAACCAAAGGTTTTTGTAGTGTAATGGCTAGTGGGACAATTTATGATTGAACTTTGCATTATTATTTGACTTAAAAGGCACTTCCCATAGTCCCATTATCTATTTTTCATTGTCACATGATATAAGTATAAAGACATCATTTTCTCTCATTTTGGTTGCTCCTTCCGTGTTAGGTCCACTTTTTTATAAGGATTTTAGATAATTTATTTTGGGTGTTACTTTGTGTCTCTACCTGTAGAGATGGAGAATCAAATTTTGCGTAGGATCACAAATCTACGAAATGGGCGTCACGCTCTTGTAGTTTTTTTTGCATATTAATCTGATATATTATAGTGATGGTTGCTCGTATCGTACTCAGACTAGGATTTTAAGTATAATGTAAATAGATCAACATCTACTACTACTAATTAAAGCTAAATCTTATTATCTAGATATCATAAAAATCATAACAGTAATTGTTTTAAAGCACTTTTACGCAGCTTAAAGTAACTAAACAGGAAATATACTGTATAAAAAGGTGATAAAGGTATACTGATTCTTTCAATTTACGTATATCTAGAACTTTGGTATGTTTATTTTATTTTAATCATTTAGTGATATATACTACTCACATTTCTAAATTTCATCCATAAGAATCATTATTGATCCGTTTTTTCAACCATATTCATTTTAACATCTCTATATTGACACAATCACAGAATATAATCTGATTTAACTTTCTAATTCAGTTTAAAAATACTCCTCAAAACCAATATATTAGAGCTATAAATCCACTTTTGTATGATAAAATCATGAAATTAAAAGGATCAATATTTTGTCCTTCCGATATATTTACGGTGAAGAAAACGAAATAAAGTTACGTATACGGACGCGGGCACAGGGTGGCGGGTAGTAGAAATAATGTAACTGGAGAAGTCTCTCACTTTTAGGATTTAATTTTCTCTACAAAAAAACCATAAAAAAAAAAAAGAGAGAGAAATGCATGGATAATGTTACGTTATGAATGAAGCTATCATGCATGCATGTGACTCCACCGCTCGTCTCTTTGTTGCCTCTCGCAACAATAATTTTGTTATAAAAAAACTAATGGTCGTATAGTGTACTGAGTACACGTTGGTCCATCACCAGCAGAAAAGAGCAAAAATATGGGACACAAGAAAACGATAATCGTTTTGACATTTTCTTGACGTCGGTCAATCACAAGCAAAAAGAGAATAAAATTGGGACACTAGAAATCGATAGTTTCTACACGTCGGTCAATCACCAGCAGAAAAGAGCAAAAACTTGGAACATCAGTAAACGATAATCGTTTAGATATTTTCTTTACACTTCTAAAATCGTGCCGTTTTGGAAGCCTTGACAAGAAAGAGTTATGATATGGAACTTATGTTTATCATAATAAATTTTGGTCCTTTTAGTGATTTTAGAAACATTTTGTAAGACGGAAGTGACTAGCGGAATGGTTTAGTTTTCAATGTTATAAAATTATATCTTATTAAGGTTCGTCAAGCTTTCATGTTAAAAAAAACGTTAGTTCGAACTTTCTAATTAAAACTACCAAACTAGCAGTAAAGAAAACTATGTATTTTAATACTATATTATACGTGGTTCATAATTTATAGACGTCGTCTTTGTGTTATAAAACATTAATAATTGGGTTAACTGCGTAAATCCCTAGTTATATAACTAAATTTTTTTCCCCATATTTTTTTATCTTTCTGTTTTCCAACATAAGCAATTTTTCATAATCATTAAACAACATAAACTCTTTCTTTTTTACTAATTCTCCAAATGAAATCAATTTCTTTAATTCTATTTTAATTAACCGATAATGTGTTTATCTAACCGCGACTAGCTTGACCCGAAAAATAGAAGATATATATCTGCTTATGAAGGTAAAATACAAGATTATACACAATTCTTTTTTATAATTAATAAGTGTTGCTTTCATATTTTTGAACAAATTTTAAATAGATAGACAGTGTTACAAGACATTTAATTTGATAAATATATCTCTTGTATTATTGATTTTCGAGACGTCTATTCTGCAAGGCCCCAAGAAAAACACGAATTTGTACCCCAAGATGCCAAAAGCACCATACTCGAAATATTATAGGGGCACAAAAATATCATAACTCTATTATTTTGTGGATCATATTGGGATATTTATTTAATTAGTAGATAGATAATGGAAATCAGAAACGACGTTCAACGGACTTAGATAGAAATAGATTAATTAACTCACGTTTTATCGAATTTCGAAATTAATATTATAAATTATCGTTAGGGATGGTAAAGAACGGATATCCTAGATTTTGGTGGTATCTGTGATATGCTCCGTTCTGTCGAGATCATCACTGTTTTGATCCATATCCATTCTGCAACAAACCGAATATTCAGTGTCCAAATATCCGTTAAAATCCGAATTTTTAGTTGGATATCTGCTCTGCTCCGTAAGAGTTTAAAAAAAAAATCAAAAATAATATTTAAATTTTCAAAATTACCCAAAAATGGTAATTTTCATATAAATAATATTTTTTTTATTTCTTAAACTATGATATTTAAATAATTAATTTGATAATAGAAAATCATAAAACTTACGTATAAATTGTTGGGGATAAAATAATCTCCTTTAGATTAAGTGAATAGCCTGAAGCCACGTATCCCACGGCGCGGTGAAAATGTTCAACTCCTTTGGTGGAATTTATCTCTTGACAAGGGCCCACAAGGGAGTTTGAGCCTGAATTTACAATGGCCCAAACATACAGGTGATGTCACATGGGTCTGGCCCATTCCGGGAAGCGTACCCCGCTACACGAAGTGGTCAGGGTCTGGAACCAAATGATCAGATGTACATGTGTCTCCCTTTCCGACACCCGGAGATGGAGCACGACGTCCGAATTCCCGTATGAAGACTCGGGATATGTATAAAATATTTTCTTTAGACACTAAGTTCAAATTCTTTTGGTCTTTCATATTTCAGTTCTTGATCAAATGGTAAAAAACGATTACTCTGTGTATGCAATGGTAAAAGCAGGTGGTCCATACTCCAGAGACGATTAAAGCGTAAAAGGAACTGATTCTGAGGGAGCACCCCGGCGTCTAACCCGCTGTGTCAGACGCTGCCACTAGTGCATAAAGTCAGGTATAGCATAGAACAAACAACTCTCTCTCTCTCTCTCTCACTCTCTCTCTCTCTCTCTCTCTCTCTCTCTCTCTCTCTCTCTCTCTCTCTCTCTCTCTCTCTCTCTCTCTCTCTCTCTCAGTTTGACCACCAAATTTAACTTTTAGAGATACTCCACGGACCATTCCTTTCAGCCCGGAGTTATCCATTCTCTCTCTTTTTCATTTTCCAACTTCCTTTCTTTCGCTCTCCACGTCTCTTCGTGGTCATTTCTCTTCCTTCTTTATTCTCTCTTTTTTTACTTGAGCGTCGGAGAACCGTCGAAACACCCTCCCCCATCGTGTTTTCCGAAGCCATCACGTGTTTATTGATTGCGCAGGAGCGGGTCCCCCCAGTGGTTGTTTAAGAGGACGAAAATTCTCTGAAATAATTTGGCGCTATAAGGAGGGGGGATAGACGCTCTGCTAAAATCTACAAATCTCACTCTACACCTCATATCTAAACAGAAAAACCCGAAAACGTGACAATGAACAGCGCGTGGGGGTATCACGCACCGTCAAAGCATAAGATCTACCCAGGACCAGAAAGCAGCCAACAAAATGCGGCGGAATGCCACTTTCATACGCCGTCGAACCTTCAACATGTCTTATCGGAAAATAAACAACTCCGTGAGCAGCTGAGAGAAACACTGGGGGCAACGATCGAGGGGAAAGGCGGGCAGAAAGGTCTAACCGACAGATACCTACCCCAAAACCGAGAGCCGGAAGACAGGGTCGATACAAAGGCGAAACCACAAAGAATTATGGAGAACCCGGGAAGTAGTAAGGACCGTCTATGAGAGGCATCTCAGCAACAAGACCAACAGACGAGGGAATCACCCTCTTTGAGGTCATGAGCCCCACATGACCTGGGAATCAAGAGTCAGTACTCGACCACAAGCGCTTCGCATATGTCCTTGAAAACCCTATGATCCATGCCACCCGTCATACCATTGGCCTGAAGAAACGCATCCGTGTAGGGAAAAAGGAAGTGTGGGCAAGAAGAATGAAGAGGAAAATGCTAAGCAGACGGAGAAGCCCATCACCATAAAGGACAACAGAGCCCCAAAAAAAAAGCGGCGATGAACTGTCAGGAAAGAAGAAAGAGTCTCTTGTAAAGATCTGCGAGCAGGGGGACGGGACTCCCTAAGAACTAGGAAATAAGTGGAAGAGCTTGAACGAAGGAGCAGCTTCAGCATCACAACGGTAGCCAGAAACCGAATGCGTAAATGTAATGACCCCGCGTGTCAAAAAAGTATAAGTGGGGATGGAGGGAAAGAAGAGAAGACGTGTCATCAACACATGCTTCTATAGGTAACGCGGGAAGGAGCCACGAGTTGGGTGGATTTCTCTCTAATTACCGAACATGGAGAATATGGACCCAAGCTATGGGAAAGTACGGGGTCCCTAAATCAAAAAGGAGATGGCATCGGGATCTGAGTAAAACCAATCCCGGGGGCAAAATGCCGACATATGGGGAAGAAGTCAAGAGGCGGAACCAACCCCCATAAAACAAAAGGCAAAGAGAGAAGAAAAAGAAGAGACTGTATTCACAGGAGAATGCCTACAAAAGAGGTCTGATAGGAACAGAAGATTTCAAAAATAACGACCACTCCGACAAAAAAAAGGAAAGGAAGTCTTAGGACTAGGAAGAGTTGTCAGGGGAACAAGCTCGCTTTCTTCTCCTGTAACTTTCCGGGTCAGAAGAAAGTGCCCGATTAGCCTTGGCAGTGCCGTCAGGGGGGTTGATACTGTCATCTTGCTCCCTTCTCAGCAATATAACTTCAGCTCGGGCCTGGTCTCTCTCCAGCTCCAAAATACGACATCCAGAGCAAGTGGGGAAAAGGTTGCCTGAAGCCGGATCCCCAGGAAGGGACGTAGTTAGGAGCTGAGGGGCATGCTCCCTCAGGTGAAGCCCAAGCTAGAAAGCAGCCAGAGTACTTACCGACTCTAAGAACAAGAAAAAAGGAGGAGGTCGCATCTGAGATAGAGGAAGGAAAGCATGAATACACAAAGGTACAAAGGATATAAACAAAAAATGAGTTACCCGAACGCACGAAAAGCCTCGCCAAGGAGGCTTCCAGGGAGCTCCTCTCAACAAGCTCATCCCGGAGGAAGAAAATAGGATCGCGAAAAATCGCAGGAAGCCGGTACAAATCGGCCGAAAACTCTGTAAACGGGAACCCGCCCAATAGGACCCATCCTGAGAAAGAAGAACATAAGAAGACAGAGAGGAGCGAGTATATATCCAAAAAGAAGTCATCAGGGCGGAAGAACCACTACCTACCGAAGGCCAATCAGTGGGAAGTCTGAGGGGACCCCCGTAAAGGAGGAAGAGGAAATGATCCTTGCCTGGAGGCATCACCAAGTGTTTTGGGAGAGAAACTGGAGTGGGTCTCCCCCTGCTTGAACGGCTAACCGTGGTGAACCGACGAACCCTCTTGAAGGAGGTGTGGCCCTGATAGCTCCGACCAACATCTTGGCCAAGATGTCAACGCCGGAAAGAACCTGGAACGAGTGAATCAGGCCCCAGGAGATTAGATCTAACTGACCTGACGCCAGACGAATCAACTCGCAGTATGCCATCATCAGCCACGAGATAAAACTGCGAAATTCAGCCCGTGTTTCGTAGTGTACCCCAAGATGCCAAAAGCAACATACTCGGAATATTATAGTGGCACAAAAATATCATAACTCTATTATTATTTTGATCATACTGGGATATTTTTTTGGTAGATAGAAAATGGAAATCAGAGACGGCGTTCAACTGGCTTGGATAGAAATAGATTAATTAACTCACGTCTCATCGGATCTCGAAATTAATACTATAAGTTATCGTTCGGGATAGGTAAGAAACGGATATCCTAGATTTTCGTGGTATCTGTGATCTGCTCCGCTCTGTTAGGATCATCACGTTTTCGATCCATATCCATTCCGCAACAAACAGAATATTCGGTGTCCAAATATCGTTAAAATCCAAATTTTTAACTGCATATCTACTCCACTCCGTAAGAGTTTTACAACTTTTAAATAATCAAAAATAATATTTAAATTTTCAAAATTTTACCCAAAAATGGTAATTTTCATATAAATAATATTTTTTATTAAACTATGATATTTAAAATAATTAATTTTATAATAGAAAATTCATAAAACTTACATATAAATTGTTGGGGATAAAATAATCCTCTTTGGGTTAAGCGAATCGCCTGAACCCACGTATCTCACGGCGCGGTGGAAACGCTTAACTCCTTTGGTGGAGTTTATCTCTTGACAAGGGCACACAGGGGAGTTTGGGCCTGAATCTACAATGGCCCAAACATACAGGTGAGGTCACTTGGGCCTGGCCCCATTCCGGGAAGCATACTCCGCTACACGGGGTGGTCAGGGTCCGGAACCAGATGATCAGACGTACATGTATCTCCCTTCCCGACACCCGGAGATGGAGCACGACTCCCAAGTTCCCGTATCAAAAACCCAAGTTCCCGTATCAAAAACTCGGGCTAGTTATGAAATATCTTTTTTAGGCGCTAAATTCAAATTCTTATGGTCTTTCATATTTTAATTCTTGGTCAAATGGTAAAAAAATGATTACTCTATGTATGCAAGGGTAAAAGCAGGTGGTCCATACTCAAGAGACGATTAAAGCGTAAAAGGAACTGATTCCGAGGGAGCATCCCGGCGTCTAACCCGCCGTGTCAAACGCTGCCACTAGTGCAGAAAGTCAGGTGCAGCATAGCAGAGTCGTATGGTCGGCCAAGTAGTACAAGAAGACAAGAAAGTAGGTAAAAAGCACTTGAGCACACCGTATCGGGTAAAACTCGTAAATCCAGATCCGACCTAGACAAGGACGCAGAACCCGGTATTGAAGTCCAGATAGGTAAAAGTCTATAAATACTACTCTCTCTCCTTCGTAAAAGGAAGACCAAGACCGAATCTCTGACCTAAAAATCACTTATACTCAGGTTATTTTTCCGAGACTAAGGCTCAATTCCTTTAGCTTTAGTCTCATTTCCGGTTGTTTATGATCATTCCTTCTGATCTCATATCGGATTATTCTTCTTCTCCGGCCGTTCTTTGGCCGGAATATTGCTCCAACAACTCTCTATCTCTCTCTCTCTTTTAGCTTGACCACCAAATTTCTTCCACCAAACTTTTAGAGATACTCTGCGGACCACCCTTTTGGCCCGGAGTTATCCATTTTCTCTCTCTTTTTCGTTTTCTGACTTCTTTCCTTTCGCTTTCCACGTCTCCTCGTTGTCCTTTCTCTTCCTTCTTTATTCTCTCTTTTCTGACTTGAACGTCGGAGAGTCGTCGGAAAACACCCTCCCCCTCATCGTGTTTTCCGAGGCTTTCACGTGTTTGTTGATTGCGCAAGAGCGGATCTCACGTGTTCGTGTTTTGAAAATTTAGTATTTATGATTTATTTTGTTTTTAACAGATACTGAATTTTAGTATTTACTTTACTTTGAAGAATTATGAGTATCTAAAAATTTTAAATCGAATCAAAACGAATAAGAAATCGAAACAAATTTAACGAATATTATGTCCGGTTCTAGTTATCGTCTTTTCATACCGAGTTGAAAGTCCTCGTCTGGGCAATAGAATGCATTTTACCGTCAACATGTTCTTAATGATTGACCGTCCACATGAGTGGTCTCACTTTTTCACGGAGTTACTAGAATTTATTCGTCTGCGTGTATTTTTTAATTATTGTACGCTTTCTTTTGTTCTACCCTTTTGCTCGCCTTGCTAAAACCCGTTCTATCATATAGTTTTTTATATTGGTGTTTTTATTTCTCTGTGTGATTTGCCACATTAGTTTTATAAAGTTGTTTGATGTTTTTTTTTTTTTAAACGAAAAAAATATATTTATTATGTCTTGTCATTTTTTAAACTTCTGTTATATTTTGTCTGACTCTGAATTATGTTATGCTAACTTTGAAAAAAACAAAATTCGTTTGGAGCAGCTGACACACGTTTTTAAAAATATGCCAGCTATTTCGTTACTATATATTTCAGTACAAACAAAAAATAGAGATATACATGACAAAACAATATACAGTGTTCCTTGACAAAAAAACAAATACTGAGGTAGTGTTTATACATATGCTTGGTTTGGATTTGGGGTTTGTCCCACATGAAAAAACAGTTAACAGTTTGAGTCTACTCAAAGAAGTCAAAGCAATTTAGAGCCCATTAACAAAAAGAAGAAGCAATTTAAAGCCCATTAATATTGTATTTTCCGGCCCAATAAATATATAAGCCATCCTTAAGCCACATTTAATTTAGAGCCCATTTTACAGTTGTTTTGTGATAAATTAATTCTTCGAATATGCATTTTAAATTCCGTTAAAAAAATTTAAAAACAAAAAACATACGTACAGTGTTACTTCTCGGCGATATTCATACTTTTCAGATAATATAGGAAAAAAAATTGTGTAGTGAAATAAATAAAAAAACGAACAAAACAAAACTCTTATCACAGAGATAGAGAAAAGAGAGCCAAATAAAGGCTCTTTTTTTTTCTTCTTCTTCGTCTTCACTCTTCATCATCTCCTTTACAATGGCTGGATCAGCTCTGCCTCTTCCACCGCCACCACCACTGTCGTTACAATCTCCGTCGCAAAATCAAACCCGCCATTCTTCTACCTTTTCCCCACCAACACTCACTCCCCAAACACCTTCTATCCGTTCCCGTCTCAGCAGAATCTGTCAAGATGGAAACCCACAACTCGCACGCCAACTGTTCGACGCAATTCCTAAACCAACCACCGTTCTCTGGAACACCATCATCATCGGCTTTATTTGCAATAATCTTCCCCACGAGGCTCTCCTTTTCTATTCCCGGATGAAGAAGACGGCACCTTTCACCAAATGTGATCCCTACACTTACTCTTCTACCCTCAAGGCTTGTGCTGAGACCAGGAACTTGAAAGCTGGTAAAGCCGTGCATTGCCATTTAATCCGTTGTTTACAGAACTCAAGCAGGGTTGTTCATAATTCTCTGATGAATATGTACGTTTCGTGCTTGAACGCTCCTGGCTGTGAATTGGATTATCCTGATTACGATGTGGTGCGTAAAGTTTTCGATAATATGCGTAAGAAGAACGTTGTGGCATGGAATACACTGATTTCTTGGTATGCGAAAACAGAGAGAAATGCAGAAGCGTGTAGGCAATTCGCGATAATGATGAGAATGGAGATAAAACCGAGCCCGGTTAGCTTTGTCAATGTTTTTCCCGCGGTGTCGACTTCTAGAAGCATTAAGAAAGCTAACGTTTTTTATGGTTTGATGCTTAAATTGGGCGATGAATATGTGAAGGACTTGTTTGTGGTGAGTTCGGCTATTTCTATGTATGCAGAGCTTGGCGATCTTGAATCATCACGGAGAGTATTTGATTCTTGTGTTGAGAGAAATATCGAGGTGTGGAACACAATGATAGGCGTCTATGTTCAGAACGATTTCCTGGTTGAAAGTATCGAGCTTTTTCTTGAAGCAATAGGATCAAAAGAGATTGCGTCTGACGAAGTAACGTTCCTCTTGGCAGCAAGTGCAGTATCAGCACTGCAGCAAGTAGAACTAGGCAGGCAGTTTCATGGTTTTGTGAGCAAGAACTTTCAAGAGCTACCAATTGTGATATTCAACTCGTTGATGGTGATGTACTCAAGGTGTGGTTCTGTGCACGAGTCATTTGGAGTCTTTGATTCAATGCGAGAGAGAGATGTTGTATCGTGGAACACTATGATTTCTGCATTTGTCCAAAATGGCTTAGATGATGAAGGATTGATGCTGGTGTACGAAATGCAGAGGCAAGGGTTTAAGATTGATTACATAACTGTGACTGCTTTGCTTTCGGCTGCATCAAATCTTAGAAACAAAGAGATTGGGAAGCAGACTCATGGTTTCCTTATCAGGCAAGGGATTCAGTTCGAGGGAATGAACAGTTACCTTATCGACATGTATGCTAAGTCAGGTCTAATTAGGATCTCACAGAAGCTTTTTGAGAAAAGTGGTTATGCTGAAAGAGATCAAGCTACTTGGAATTCTATGATTTCCGGGTACACGCAGAACGGACACACAGAGGAAACGTTTGTTGTCTTCAGGAAGATGTTAGAACAAAATATCCGGCCCAATGCTGTAACTGTGGCATCGATTCTCCCTGCTTGTAGCCAGATAAGCAGTATCGACTTGGGTAAGCAACTTCATGGATTATCTATTAGGCAATACTTGGATCAGAACGTATTTGTCGCTTCTGCGTTAGTAGATATGTATTCAAAGTCGGGAGCTATAAAGTATGCAGAAAACATGTTTTCTCAAACAAAAGAGAGAAATTCTGTGACATACACCACGATGATATTGGGGTATGGTCAACATGGAATGGGCGAGAGAGCTATCTCGCTGTTTCGCTCAATGGAAGAGTCGGGCATCAAACCCGATGCTATCACCTTTGTTGCAGTGCTATCAGCTTGCAGCTATTCTGGTCTGGTGGATGAAGGTCTCAAAATATTCGAGGAAATGAGAGAATTTTATAACATTCAGCCTTCGAATGAGCACTATTGCTGCATTACAGATATGTTAGGGAGAGTTGGCCGGGTTAATGAAGCCTACGAGTTTGTTAAAGGACTTGGTGAAGAAGGAAACATAGCTGAGCTATGGGGGTCAATTCTTGGGGCTTGTAGACTACACGGTGAGCTTGAGCTTGCTGAAACTGTATCAGAGAAGTTAGCTGAAGTAGATAAAGGAAAGAACTTTTCCGGGTATCAGGTTTTGCTCTCGAATATGTATGCCGAGGAACAAAATTGGACGAGCGTTGATAGGGTGAGGAGAGGAATGAGAGAAAAGGGTTTAAGGAAAGAAGTTGGTCGTAGTGGGATTGAGGTTGCAGGTTATGTCAACTGTTTTGTGTCTAGAGATCAAGAGCATCCTCAGTCTCATGAGATATATGATGTAATCGAAGGTTTAACTAAAGATATGAGAGGCGACTCGTATCTGACAACATTCCCAATTGTTACTCCAAGTTTGGAATTGGAGGAGTGAAGGAGAATGCCAGTAACTCTTTAACTCTCACAGAATAATGGAGATAAAAGCAAGAGAGGTGAGGAAAAGTAAGATGATTCAAGGCCTTAAAAGTGGGTAAGCGCTCAAAAGTCAAAACTCTCATTTCTTTGCTTTCTGAAGCTCTTTGCTGGTGACATTGAAGCAAATCTTTATGGTCATAGACACTCTTTGTTCATCATTGTCTTCAGAAACTGTTCTACCTCCTTAGCCATGTCTGGATCCGATCCCTGAGAAAACTCCACCAGGCATAACTCATAAGACAGGAGATGGAGGTTTTAAACCATTGGAAGACACCAAGTGATATTCTTTTCTTTGCCACACATTGTGCAGTTTGGTCATGAAGAAGGCAGAGGAGAAACTGGGAAAAAAAGAGATGTAGATAAAATAAATAAAAAACAATACCATTGTAGTTATTTTCATTCGTAAACTTTAAATTTATAATTATTTTCATTTTTCATAATTTAAATAAATGATGAATAGATTTGAATTTATACCTAAAATTTTAGGTATAAAAAAAATTAGAGATATAAATAGAAAAACCTAATAATTTTAATTACTTTGATTTCATTAAAAACGTGATTATAAACAAACATTGACCAAATCTAAATCATATACTTCGAAACTTAAAATCAAATTGTATTTATGTACATTTTTAAAGAGGTGGAACTTTTTAGTGGGACTCTTCTTTTTTTTTGGGATTACATACGATTACATTAGATATTAGAAATACCATATGCCTGGAGTTTGAAATTACATGGTCATCTAACTTAACGACTAGTCCACCACTACATAAACTCACAAGACATATGTTTATATGTAAGTAAATACATTTTAAATATTATTGCAAAAAAAAAAAAAAAAAACCCGTTAGGTGAAAGAAAATTAGAAAATTTGTTCCGTGTTTTAATTTACTTTTTAGTCTAGTTGTTAAAAACGATTACTTTTCTAATTTTTAATAATTCTAATAACCAAAAAAACAATTTATAAAATTTCATATTTACTAACTCTTAAGAAAATCTTTTTATTCACTATGGTATTCATATATATAAATAAAATATGATTATTATATAAATAGGTATAATATCCGATTAAATCGGATTCTTAAAAATGAAATAAACTATTTATATAAATTTAGATCGACTACATAAAAAAATAAATATAATGTTAAATTTAGATTATTATTGATAGTGACAATTTACGAAGATTCTATTTTTTAAAAAGTTATTTTATATTTTATAAATTATTTAATTAGTTTAATTTTAAAAAATTATAGAAACTTTAAAACATAAAAAAAAATATCTAATGCGGAGAGACATAAATTAATCATATATAACATTAAAAATGTGATATGACTATATGTCTTTAGATGTTTTGTATAGTATAGTAGTAATTGGTGATTAGTTTAACACAAAATGCATATTGAGTTTAATAAAAGAGAAGAAGCAATTTCACTAAAGGGGAATGGGACCCACAATGTGCTTAGATTCATCCCCTCTTCCCAACCCATCTCTCACTCAATTTTGTCATATCTTCAATGTAATATATTCCCTTTTATTTATTTTTTTTTTTTTTGTCTTTTTTTTTTTGACTAAAGTTTATTATTTTGTCTAAAAGAAACACACCAAGCTACGACATGATAAAATTATTCTCTTTCATTAAATCATGTATTTATCGTAGGAATCCAAAATCTTTATATAAAATAAAAAATCTAAAGACATACTAAATTACTAATGTATAACTATTAGCTATCTCTTGTGAATGCGAGGCTTTGGTATATTAGCCAGAAAGTATGTTAACATCGATCTACGTCAAAGACCCTAGCTTCTTATCTTAATCATAATTGTAATCATAATTAATATTGAAAAGAAAAAATAAACGAAATAAACGATAACGTAAGAGTTTAAGCATGTTTTTTTTTTTTAATAAACCGTGGGAATTTCGGAATTTTGGTTCATAATCTTTCTGGTATTCGGAGTTAAATTTTAATATTCTGATTTAAAAAATAACCATTTGTTTCAATGGGAGTTTGAATTCGAGACACAAATGAGCCAACCTTCTATCACTAAACCACCAAACATTGATAAGAATCTAGGCATGTTGGTAGCCTACCTTCACCAAAAACACTTCCCCTGTTTCCGAACGAAAGGCAAATTTGATTTCTATATATGAATATGATCCAATTAGACTCTTCTCCATATTTTATTGTTAAAGATTATTCCGGTATTTAAGAAAATTCTACTTCAATATATGTCAATAATCTTAAAAGTTAATGATTGAAGTTGAAGACAAAGAAAAAAGCCAAATAAATATTCATAAATTAAAAGCCGATCAAATTGTGAAAAAGAAAAGGCTAATCACTGTTTTCCGGCTACAAGTCCATACGATACTACGAAACTATTGTGACATATTCTCTATTATCGCACTAATTTGGGAAAGCAACATTCACATTATATTCATGTTTGAATGTCTACAATCCAATAAGAACACAAAAGTTTGAGATAAGCTACTTGCCAAAATATTTCCTCCATTCTAATTTCTATGCACGTTTTATAATTATATACATTCATTGACTAATATATGAGAAACATAATATTTCACATGCACTTGAGAACTTCAGGTGAAAATATATTTATATATATTATTATTATATGTCTAATATATGTGATATATTGGCGTTCGAGCATATAGTTTGGATTAGTTAGCTCAGTCTAATAAAAAGACTATGGATCCATAAGAAAGATAATTTAGTTTCTTAAAAAACAAATAATTTTGTTTGGAAAACACTTTTTTATTTTTCTAATTAATTGATAATTTGCAATTTGGAATGCAAATATGCAACTTTCAGTCAATGAATATTTACCTATTTAAGGCTATGATAACGATATTAACTTGCTAAAAGCCTAAAACAAAAGATAAAATCTTAAATGTGAAAAAAAAAAAAAAAAAACTTAAATATACAAAAGTCAAAGTTTTCATTCTATGACAAAGAAAGTCAGTACCTAACATATCTGCCTTTATGCGAAAACAAAAAAACAAATTTCAAAAGAATCCAATCGTTTTCTCATTGCAGCCTCGAAGAAGAAGTATTACTATTCGTCGCCTCCTTAGACGACGGAGCAGAATCTCCTCCACCACCACCACCATCCGCCGTCCCAAACACACCGGAAACCGCCGTGTTAGGGTTGTTCATGTTACTATACCCGACCACGGGATTCACGTTGCTCAACGAGAACATATACGGCCGTTGCGGTGGCTGAAGTGGCGCGTGAGGCTGAAAATTATATTGCCAAGGATTTTGCTGCGGTCCAATGACGTGGGAAGATCCGGCTGATGGATCCGAGGACGAGGTGAGGCTAAAAGAAGTAGTATTACCCGACCCGAAAGCCATAGCGGATGGACCGCCTGTAAACTGCTGAACCATGGCTCGGAAATTGGATGTGTCGGTGTTGAGAAGCGTTGTTGGTGTTCTACGTGAGGCTCTTGATCTTCTACGTGCTGGTTTGGTTATACGGCCGGTTTCTGGACTCAGACGAGAGTCCATGGAGGTGGTTTCGCTGGTGGTGGTGGTGGTTGTGACGGCGGTTGAAGTGGTGGTGGAAGTTGTGAAGAAGGTTTGGTTATTGTTGTAGAACTGAGACCATTCGTTTGGGTTAGCCATTGTGTTGTGTCTAAAGAAAGACTGTCTGAGAGATTTGTAAGAAAGAAAAAAGCATTTGCCTTCGTTACTTCTTTATTTATTTGGGGTTTAATTTTGAGATTCGACTTAGTCAAAGGAAGACTATTCTAATCAATCTTGACCGTTGATTTTGGGAACGTTTTCATTAAACGTGGATTATGTGGCTTTGCTTTTCTTCACTTTTGTTCCTAATTGAAACAAAACAAAACCGAAGTTGGTATTGTTTTGTTACTTACTTTTGTTAATATGATTTAATCTGATTCGATATTATCAAGATTTGGGAAAAAATATAATAATGGACCTTACGAAGTTACGATTAGTTGAGTTTTACCAATAAACTTGAAATTAGTTTGGTATTGGCTACTTTCCCCAACAAGTTGACGAAATTGGCCCATTTCACTGTGTGTGTGTATTTTTTATTAAATACTTAATAAGTCCCTCACTTTACATAATCGTCACAAAGCTGACGACATATTTTCCTGTACGTTCTTCCAAACCAAAACCTTAATATATTTATATCACGTTGCGTCGTTGCCTGCTTAGTGCAGTAGCCGTATTATATAGCACGAAATACTAACGACGGTCGTACCATCATAATATTGTTATACTATATACTATAATATATAATATTTAAAATATCTTAACCGGTTTAAATTAAATAGAATATAATACACCGAAAATTTTGTTTAACCCATAAGATAATGCGAAGCCTATAGACTTTCTTCGTTTATAAGAAAGAGATTTACAATTTTAATCAGCGAAAAAGATTATCCATGAAAAATAACTATTAAAAACAGAGATAATTTTCATATATGATAAACACATTAGAAGGTCACTGACTAAGAATAGTTAATTTATAAATTTCGTAAGAAATTCAGGATATGTCATGCAACTATGTTAGATACTTTTCTTAACCCTTGCAGACTATTGATTATTATATAAGTCCACTATGGTAATAAACTAAGAAAAGATTAATAACAAGTAGTATTTTCATAATTGACAAGTATCATTTTACTAAGTTTATTAGGAATAAGTGGACGTAAATTAACTGACGGGGTAGGTGACTTTGAATGGATATGAAACAAGAGACGACCGAATACGAAAGTAGTGAGAATTTTCAAAGAAAATTAACCACAATCTGATCATTCTGACGTCGTAATAGGTTTAATAGGAACTATTTCATCCTTTTCTTTTGTTACAATTCTGCATCAATCAAATACTCTGAGCACATTTTTCCTTTTTCATATTTGTTATTGTTGGATTAGGAAAACCCATCAACTTCACAATTAATATGATATTGTTTGGTTTGAATCAAATGAACAAACTCGTACGAGTTTGCCTTTGAACTCTTTTACAAAAAGTTTTGGACTAATCAGAATTAGATGTGATTATCTACAAATGCAATCATTGTCTAATCTTCCGATTTAGAATTTTGGATTGGTATCCCAAAAGTTATGTATTAAACTTTTGTAAACATCATTTGTAAAAAAATTTAGGTAAAATGACAATGGAGAATTAGGTTAAATGACAATGAACAATTATTTATTTAGGTAAATCAAGTGGTAAATCTGTAATAGTACAACACTATTTAGATTTTTTTCATGTTTTGACCAAAATATTCTTCGCATGTCGTAGCACGGTAGAAGATAAAAAGTACATGATCAAATTGCGTGCTATACATCTAAACAAACCATTTTCTTTAAATCCATTATATGAATGATATAACATGTCGTTTGATCAAAGTTTGAGTGTATCACCAATCCAATTATATGTATTTGGCAAAAAAATCATAATTTGGCAAAAAATTCATAATTATTTACCTAATTTAATATAATTTATGGTTATTTAGGATGAATATTGTATATTTTAAGCTTTTTCGTCTATATGTATAGTCTGGAATATGGAAGAAAAACAAAGATTTGGTCGGTATGTCAATTTAGTAGAATACCAAAATAGACAAATGGTTGAATAGCGGAAAGTAATGGTGGAGCTAGAGAATTTTGCTACCGGTGTTAAATTATTTACTCTAAAAATTAATTTAAAAAAATAAAATATATATATCAACATTTAAAGTGTACCAAAAAAAAAAAATTTTTTAGATAAGTATAATCGATAAATATAATGTACAATCACTTATGTTGCATTTAATGATACAAATACAAATATATATATATATGCTATCGAATATTTAAATTTTTAATTTATGAAAAATTTAAAATATAAATTCGTACATATCAAAATAAAATAAATAAAAATATAATTATTACCCGAAATTTAACAAAATTGATTTGGAAGTCTTAGTGTCTACATGTTGCTGTTGTTAAAGACTTCAAAAACAAAATGTTATATATGTGTTTTGTAAAAAATAAAAATCAATTTCAGATAAATTCTTAACTTACTCATGTAAATTTTAAAAATTACTTACTATTCATTCTTAATTTTTACCACAAATTACTGAAGATTAGTTTTTTTGTTCTTATGTGTTTTGGTTGTTTTTGCATAGAGGTCGAAAGTTATTTTAAATTGGGGTCATTATAATTGTTAATATACCACATATAAAGGATTTATTAGAATTTTGTAGGGGTTAATTGACCCATATGGCTCATGTATCTCCGCCACTGGAAAAGAACTAAACTGTATAAAGGAATAATATAAAAGATTAGATTATTGATGTTTCGTTTTTTTTTTCTTATATTTTTAACACCCTCATAGTATATGCTTATATATGGAATCACTTTTTGAATAGTAGTTTCTACAATTCAAAAAGTAGGAATTTGATAAATATTTAGAGTAGTAAAAAATAGTTGAAGCACGTGATATACCATTCATCACCATAGTGTGTTTTGATTCTATGAGCCTATTAAACAGACGGAACTAATTTAGAAGATTACGTATAGTCTTGCATATGAGAAAATATGAGATTGGGATCACAAGAAGAAACCACATACACTTACCATTTTGGTTTTGGTTTAAGAGGAGGATTAATCGGATACAGATTTAGGAACTAAATCAAAAGAATTAACAAGAGTTTACAAATAGAGAACATCCTCTAAAGTCTAAACACTGTTTTCTTCCCCTCTAAAATCGAACAGTCAATGATCATCAACTTGGGATCATCAGAGCTAATACAAACAATATTAACAGAAGCGAATCTCTTGGATTATAAGCGAAACAATACAACATGCTATTTAACACTTGAGAAGATAAAACAGAGCATGATGCTCCTCCCGTTCCGTTCCAATCCTGATCACGAAATGAGCTTCTTCCACTGCTTGCTGGCTTCTGTTCTACCGAGATTTGAATCTTTCATTCATCCACAGACTCTTTAAGATTTGATTCGTGGTTAGGTCATCCTTTGGTTTATGAGTGTCTAGCTGCGTCCTCGTGCAACTGCGTAGTCCTCACATTAGGATCATCCTGTACAGTAATTAACACGTGTGTTTCCATGAACAAAGATGACCAGTTGATGCAAACAGTAAAAGAAAAAGAGATACATATGCTATTACAACTGAAAATTTACCCGGATATCGTAAGAAAAATTGGGACGGAAGAAATCTACTCCCTAAAAAGAACAAAGTAAGAATGATCATTGAATTTGTTTTCAAGTCTAGTAAAAGATCGAGAGTGCTCTCGAAAGCTCTGAGAATAGGTAAGCTACCTGTCCATGGATGCCTTGCTGAGCAGTGTAGTAACTGTCGTAGCTTGGGGCTATCGAGTTCAACTGTCGCTACAGAAAACCAGCCGGGGATTTTTTTTTATCCAAAGTTAATGAAAGAAAAAACAGCAGAAGCTAGTTTTACACATAGGTGTCATGGTCGATTTTCATACCAATCCTTGAATTGTCTGTTGATTCCCAAAGAAATTATCACGAGTTGGCGCCATTAAGTTCAGCTGGACCTGTAAAAACACATATCAGACCACATTACATACAAAAATTTCAATCTATAAGAGAATAACATGCAAGTATTTTGTGCTTAGTTACCATGTTTTGCACGCTCTGCTGTGTTCCATAATAATTTTCTATGCCAACTGTCCTTGGGCTCAACTTATCCTGCAATTATAAAATTCAGATATCATGTATATACTTAAGGGACTCTAGTATAAAAGTGGCTTGCTACGACATATCAACAGAGACAGACCATCTGTTGCAAGCTTTCTGGCGCTGCAACTGGCATAACCTCCTGCTCTGAGTTCACCTGCAATCCGTAGTCGGGATCATAAGACTTGCAAAGCATAAAAGGGAAAAGCTAACAAAAACCTTAAGTTGTATGCACAGAGAGATCGTAAACAAGAAGTTACTTTTCTTTTCTTAGTTGGATTCTTTTTCTTGCTCGTCTTGCCTGCGCTTCTGCTCTGGTTATCCTCCTCGACGGAAATCAGACCTTGAGTTGGTGACGTCACCACATCTGGAAGACTTCTGCCGGAAGTATTAATACTAGCACAATTCCCCAAAGCTTCTTCAATGGCAAGGAATGCAATATTGTAGCCCTCTTGAGAGAAGGATGCCTCATCATTCAGCTTTAGTGCTCGTTGGCACAAATCGTTATACCGCTGCAGCCTAGTCTGCAACTGCAGAGGTTCTCCCGAAAAATGCCGGCTTTTTGCATCTTTTGTCCACCGTTTTAATATGTACTGCGAGGGGATGGAAGAAAGATGACAACACTGAAGAACATTAAGCGTGTGTCTGCAGAGATAGCCTTTATACTCAAATAACCGACAGATGCAAGAGACTTCAGCCTTTGTTTGGTTCCATGTTACCACAAAGTCCTGGTTGTTTTCAAAATCCTGTACTCTAAAAGTAGAGCATGTTGCATCTCGGTTCTCCTCCCTGGGACTGCAGGCAATTGCACCCAAAACTTCAATCTGGAATTTTTTGAATACAGCAGGAGTATAGACTTCAGAAACACTCTTCTCAAATGGTGATGGAGACTTCATTGCTGGCTGCTTGTTCCACGTTTCAGAATCAGCTTTGGCTTCTTCTTCACATCTATCTTGCAAAATTGTATCATACAATTTCACAAATTCATGTACACTAGTCTTCTTATGCATGTACTTGTCGAAAAAAGCATTAACACTATCAGCTCTTTGAGCAGTTGACATCCCTGCCAAAAGAACATCAGCCATGTAGGTCGGTGCCCATTTCCTGCGGTCTTCATATAACGAATGCATCCATTGATCTTCTTTGAGGTCAAATCTAGCAAGGATCTTCCACCATCTTCTCGCAAAGTCTTCCTCTTTCCATGATTTAAAGATGCACTTCTCAAACTTTGGTGTAAAATTTTCATGTTGCTTGACAACTTCACCAAGATTCTCAGAAACCTTCATCAATACATGCCAAAGAAAAAGGCAATGCCGAGTATTCGAGAAGATTTCGGGAACAATGGAGTTCATTACAGCGTCTAGCTCAGTGATCAAAACCTTTGGAGCTTGTCCTCCCATCGCTTTCAGCCAGGTCTCCATTAACCACGAAAATGTAGCTGCACTCTCGTCAGATATTAAGGCACACCCAAGAACCATATATTGATAGTGCTGGTTCACTCCAACAAAAATAGCAAGTGGCATCTTGTACTTGTTTCTCACATAGGTGGTGTCTAGAGAAACAACATCACAAAAACTGCCATAGTTATGCCTGCTCTTTGCATCTACCCAAAATACATTCTTCAGTCGCTGATCATCGCCAAGATCTACAGCATAAAAGAAGTTGGAATTCAAAGTTTGCATCCGTGACAAGGAGTCAAGCAGGATTTTGAAATCCCCTGTCTCCACTGATAAATTCCGACCTTTTTCAAAAGAACTTTTTGAATCGCTTTTTAAGCTGATAACAGTTTTGTATTCTGCAAATTGCTTAGCCATAGCAGCATATATCTTTCTAGTCTGTTCACTCACAGCTTGTGCAGGTAAAAGCTCATGATTATGCTCCCTCACAAAGCTGTGAATTACCCATTTCCCATCCGGCCTTCTCTTAACATGCATGCTGGCTTTGCAGTCGGTTTTTGCACATGTTCGCCGACCAGCCATATTTTCTGGGTCTTGCTTGCTTTGTCTAGCTCGTGGCCGGTTGAAAGATTTGTCATATTCTCTTTTGGTACCATACCTAGAGCAAGCAAATTTTGCATCAATAAACTCTCTTGTTGTTTTCGATCGACGACTGTTCTGTATTGCAGTGTTAAACCCAATTGCTCGAGAATACTCCTGGTAGAACGAATACGCTTCACCATGTGACTCGAATTCCATACCATTGAGGGGTTCAAGATTCACACCATCTGTGTACTCAACCAACTCCCCGGTTGGAACACCCATGCCTGCGCTGTCATCAGTATGTACCTCGACGGTGACATCCTCAATTTTGCCAATATCCATATCGTGGTCAGCATCATGAAGTTTGTGTTCATTCTGCAACACATTATCAAGTCCCCTATCCTCAATATCTTCCTTGCAAAGGTCACCTGAATGTAGTCGAAGATCTATATCCATGACAAGAGTTTTTCTTCAATATCCCGAGGAATCAGACTTCCTGCAACACTGAAAAAATCAAAAAGCATGAGGGTACACATTTAGGTCAAAACGTAGACAAGATTAAGCACAAAAGATAACACTCAGAGAATCCAATACAATTCCGCCTTTCTAGGATAATAAATCAAAGCGAAAAGAAAAAGTCTTGTCATTTTCAGCAGGTACTCGTAATAAGCACAAGACAAACAAGACGAAAGAAATGAAAATCAACACAGTCTAAGCTTCCAATAAAGTTTCTTTTCTGGAAATTAAAACACGATCGATGAATTGGCGAGAGAATGTATATGCATTTTGTCCTTTATAATTCAAGAAAAAAGAGCACTTGCAGCTAAATTCTTAGTGGTCATTTCATCACCGCAGGTCTCTAATACATAACGAATTCTCGAAAATCCAATTTCAAAATTAATCGAAACAAGCTGATCAAACACAGTAAAACCCGTCAATTTTTTGTTCTTCTTGTTGTTTCACTATGAAATTACCTCGTACGAAACAAGACCCAATCGAAATCGGAACAGAAACTGAGAGAAAGGCCGTTTCTTTAATCTCCGTCGCGAGGAAGAGGAAGAGGAAGAAGAAGAAGATGATGATTCGACGAGGAAGAAGAAGAAGATGATGATTCGACGAAGAAGAAGAAGAAGCACGCGCCAATCGGTGCGAGTTGGCGTTTGCGATCTGAGAAGGAGGATAGATTAGAGAGGGAGAAAAAGGAAGAAATCGGGAGTGTTGTTCACGCGATCTGTGGGAGCGAGTGGGGCGGAGGAAAGGAAACGATTCCTCTTTGGGTCGTCGTCTAGGGTTTCTCTTCTCTCTTGTCTATAAACGCAGCACCACCATCTACTTTTTTTTATTTATCTCTCTCAATTTCTTTTACAAACCACATTTATTTTTATTTTCCCCAATGCGCACGCGTTGCGCGTGCCAACACTTCCCGGGTTAATTTTTGATGAAGCGTGAATAATGGCATCATGAAATATACTTATAGGGGCAACGACTAGACTTAGGCTTTTAAATGGTTGGTCCACGAACGACTACGATTGTATCTATTTCAACTATATATATTTCTTTTGGAAAATTTATCTCTATAATAGAAATTATATATAAAATTAAGTCCTAACATATCATATTTAATAAATAATATTTTATTTTTGTGAATTCTCGATTATATTTTCGGTTTATTATGAAAACATAATAACAACTATACACTAAATAGCTAATATAGATATAGTTAATTATATTTCTAATTATACTTCCACATTATAACTAACTATACACTAATATAATTGATTCTATTTACACGTAATTTACGTATTTAGCTAAACATTCATATTGTTGATTGATATACATATAATTAACTATATTTTTAACTATATATCCACATTATAGCTAAATATACATTAATATAGTTGTTATATTTACATGTAGTTACCTATATTTCTATTAAAAATGCATGTAAATGTAAATAACTTTTTATATATCTAGTATAAGTAAACTTTATAGCTAATTATATATAAAGCAAACTATATATACGCATAATTGTTTTATATTGACAAATAATAACTATGTTTGTTTAAATAAGTAACTATTACAACAACGTTTTTATGTAGTCAAATATGTTCTGAAATGAGTAGATTAGATAATTATGCTATGAATATAGTTAACTATGTTTTTAAATAGATAACTATTTTTTGAAAATAGGTAACTATGCTTAGATAGTTACATAAATATTGTGATGTACTTAACTATGTTTTGAGATCAATAAAATATGTAACTATCTTCCGAAAACAGTTAATATAGAAACAATTTCGTCAAAATTTGTATTTTCTTTACTAATTACCTAAATTATTTTTTTCCACATGTTATAAATTCTATCTCACAAATGTGTTATTCTACTAATTAACCTTTTTTTTTGTCATCGAAAATATTTAATATAAAATTTTAAAAGATATACAATTCCAGTGTATATAGATAAATATCCAAAAAACTAAGTTGCCGGAAAATAAAACATCTTTGGAAACTAAGTTTTAAAAGAGGAAAACAAACGACTAATCAAAAACAAACAGGATCGAAACCCAAAAACGAAACAAGAAAGGAATGACTTAGGCCTGAAATCTAGCAATCATGTCTCACTTACAATATTTCCGAAGTGTTCAAAAGTTGTGGTTCATTCAATATTTACCATTTTATGAAGAAGTGTGAAAAACTAGATATAAACAAACAATTTTTGTTCTGTTTTATAACTTTGAATGTTTCCAACTGATTTTAGAGATAGAAAGACTTATCGAAAAAAAAATTTAATTATATACTAAAGTATATTTAATTTAACTTCGAATGTTTCCGACTGGTTTTATTTCTTAAAACATCTATTTAATTTGTATTTCTTATGATTCTATAAAAACATTAATTATATACTAAAAGTATAATTCCAAGTATGTACAGTGGTGAGAAATTACGGTGGCTTACAATTTTTTCTAATAAAATTATATTTAAAAAAAAAATTAATATATTTTTAATTTTTATGTCAAATTTTATCTGAAAATGTTATCTATAGTTTTATTGGTTTTATACTTTTATGACAACTTGAAGTATTTAAATCCGGTTTATTACACAAATTATTAGATTAAACTCCGGTTTAATTAATTTTGTATATATAGATTAGTTTGAATTGCAGTAAGAAAAAAGAAGATTAGTTTGAAGCATAATTATAATTAAATCCATGAAATCAGTCTTAACGTAAAAGTTGGGTCAAACAATTTCGACTTAATTATGACTAAACCTGCCACAGTCAGAGAAAGAGAGAGAGACCCAATATTTTCTCAGTCCCTTTCCTTTTTTCTTCCGTCAGGTAATATTCCGTTTCCGCGAGCAACAATCGATCCGGCGACGGCAACGGCAACGTGGCGGAGACGTTGTCGGGATTAGGGTTTCGATTGGCTTATTGCTGTTCCTGTGTGTTGTTGCTATTGGAGAAGTTATGGTGAGGAAACACGGTTGGCAACTTCCCGCTCACACACTTCAGGTAATCCGATGTTACCTTCTCTACCGATTAATCGAGCTCAAATTTTGCATGATTCCGTCGACCAAGGTTTCCAGAATCTGGTCAATCGAAATGGCTGTGATGTAATTGACGATAGAAATGGTTCTGATAACTTTTGTCAGGTGATTGCGATTACGGTGTTCTGCTTGTTGGTGGTCGCTTACTATGCTTTCTTCGCTCCTTTTGTCGGAGGCCGCATTTGGGAATACGTTTTGGTCGGTGTTTACTCTCCGGTGGTATGTGTAAATGCTTCTCAAGCTCTATACTTGTCAATCTAGTTAAAGTTTCACAGCTATGCGCTTGAGCTTTTAAGCTAGAAAAGAGAGATGATGCTTATCATTATTTAGATCGATACACGAACAACAGAAATTGATGGTTTATGATTTTCTCTTGGGTGTAATGTTGCAAGGCAATATTAGTTTAGATAACCAGAACACCAATTCATAGTTAAGGATGTTGCTGCGTAGATGTGCCAACAGTATTATTTGAACCTTTACTTATCACAGTAAGGACCCCATTGGTTTTTATGGGATGATCATATCTGACGGCCTCCTTCATGTATCATGCGTTTGCAGGCTCTTCTTGTTTTCGTTCTGTATGTTCGATGTACTGCAATCAATCCTGCGGATCCAAGAATCATGTCAATATTTGATAGAGGCATAAACAGAGCTGACATGGCTCATGCCTTATCGTCCAAAGATATCTCCAGGAATTTTGATGAAACTGGCTGTCAGTTGCAGTCTTCTCCTTCAGTTGTCAGCAGGAGTTCTACCTTAGCAGCAAACTCTAGTGTGAAAGGCTCTATAGGAGATGCTCAAAGAGTGGACTCTGAGCCTAGCAAATCTTGCTATAATCCTCTGGCTATCTTCTGTTGCGTGTTTGTTCTTGAAGACTGCCGTAAACAGGAAGCGACGGCAGAACAACAAGGAAACAGCGAAGAGGCTCTGTTTTGCACATTGTGCAATTCTGAGGTATAGTTACATGCTTCTAAGCTTCAGAAAACTACATCAAGTCCCCATGGTTGCATTTGTCACGCGTACATGTATGCTCTCTAATATAAAAGTCAATTATGCACGAGCACAACTAAATTCTTTAGTGTTTTTTCCTAGAATTTGCTTAGAAAAGTCTATAAGGAAAGAATTTTGCTTCAGATTTTAGATGTGCACGCCTTTTTGTTCTGAACTCTGTATATTCACAGGTACGCAAGTTCAGCAAGCATTGTCGGAGTTGTGATAAGTGTGTTGATGGTTTTGATCACCATTGCAAGGTAAACTTTCTGATGTTCAAATGTTTTTCTTGCTATCAGTTGCCGTTTTCTAGATATTTGACTGGATTTTCATAGGCTCAGTAGATGACATAGTTGTTTTAAATGTTACAGTGGCTTAACAATTGCGTCGGTCGTAAAAACTACATGACTTTCATCTCTCTGATGACTGCCAGTCTTCTCTGGGTATGTATATGCCTCGTATGTGCTATTTCTTCAACTTATTTCTCTTAACCACTAACAGGTTACGCTTTCTCCCTCAGCTCGTTATTGAAGCAGCAGTTGGAATTGCAGTTATAGTACGTGTATTTGTTAATAAGAAGAGCATGGAAACCGAAATTATCAATAGACTCGGAAATTGTTTCTCTCGTGCACCGCTTGCAGCCGTTGTTGTAAGTATTCTTGGTGTAATGCCGTTGCTTTGAGGTGAGCTCCTGCTTTTAATGTTTCTAATGTCATATACACAAATAATGTAGGGTCTTTGCACTGCTGTTGCCATTTTGGCATGTTTTCCACTCGGTGAACTTCTCTTTTTCCACATGCTCCTCATTAAAAAGGTCAGTGGGAACGAAGCTAATTCTACTTTTATTTACTTATATAACACTGATGATTTTCTTACGGGGAATTGGGCAAGATATTGTGCTAAGGTTTTTTAGATAAAAGTGAGTAGCACAAGAGAGATCAATGCTCTTTATAATTGTGAGGTTGAACTTGGATATTTTTGTTTTACTGCCTTATTCAGTCTTAGACCATCTCCAATGTATTTCCCTATTTTTGACTCTAAAATAGAGGAACTCTGTAATAGAAGTGGGTTTCACTCATTACAAAATACTTTTTATTTGTAAAATTTACAATTGACCCCATTTATTTTATTCTTGTAAAAACTTCACTAAATTATAATTTTAAAAAAATTATACATTTATTATTCAAATAAAATCACATTACATAAGATAAAAATAATAAAACATGGTAAATTTTGATTTAACCATCAACATTAGTGTATTTTATACTTCATAAATATTCATTAAGTTATACATAACTTAATATATTAACTTTATTTATACTTAATGAATATTCATGCTTCTTTATACTTAACAAATATTATTTAACTTATCATAATATTCACTAAATCCCTTAATTCTTTTTTTTCAATCATAAATAAATAAATAAATAAAAATTCAAAAGACTATTTTGTAAATAAAAAAGTTTGACTCTAAAATAGAGGTGGAAATAGCTTTCCTATATATATATAGAGGAAGAAATAGTATTTCCCTATTTTAGAGGTGAAAATAGAGGTGGGTTGGAGAAGATTTTCCTCTAAAATAGAGTTTGGAGGTGAAAATAGAGGTGGGTTGGAGATGCCCTTAATCTCAATGTTCACCTCTGTCCTTTATAATTACAACCATCTGAACCATTCTCCCTAACTCGTTTGACAATTTAGAAGCTCTAACTGTTGTATTGAACTTATGTTTATAACTTGCTGATGGCATGTTCCAATATAAGCAATGTTAACTTATCTTCTGCTTGATATCGGCAGGGGATTACGACATATGAGTATGTTGTGGCAATGAGAGCCATGAGTGAGGCGCCAGCTGGAGCATCTGTTGACGAGGAAATTCAGGATGTGCTCTATTCTCCCACCGGGTCTGCCACAACCGGCTATAGTGGTGGAAGCTCTCTTGGTCTACCATACAAGGGGGTCTGGTGCACTCCACCTAGAGTGTTTGTTGATAATCAGGTATCTTTCCCTTTTCCAAAACATTCGACTGTTCTTTTTCATCGCATGTCTTACAATCTAGTAAGGAAAGTTTTAGTTGCAATAGTTGGGCTATAAAGCTCATATACTGATATACATCATTTTGAATGTTAGGTGTCCATGGGATCGATCGCTATATATAACCATGAAAGCCTAGGCTTTACATGAAATGCGTTAATTGTTGCATACATGTAATGCTTAAACTGAGATGATATTCAGGTATTAACATGGCAGTTCAACACTCATTATTCTTATTGCAGGATGAAATCGTTCCCCACTTAGACCCTCGGATGGTCCCTTCGACCGTAGATCCAGATGCAGCAGAGAGAGGCATCAAGGCTCCAAAAAGACCCGTCAAACGTAATGCATGGAAGCTCGCAAAATTGGATGCAACTGAAGCAGCAAGGGCAGCTGCCAGAGCCAGGGCATCCTCATCTGTCCTAAGACCGATAGACAATCGCCATTTGCCTGATCATGAACCTAGTTCCACTGGCACGCCTAGTATCGTCAGTAGTGTAAGCACAGATGCAAATGTGGCAGCAAGAAAAGAAATGCAGAACAATGATCCAAGGTCATCTCTTTCTAGAAAGTCGTTTGCTCCAAGCCAAGCTAGCCGGGATGAATATGACACAGGGAGCCACTGTCTGAGCAATTTCAGCAGTCCAAGCCATGTTCACGAGTCTGTCACACTTGCTCCTCTCCCTCAAAATCCTACAATAATTGGCCATCGCTTCTCTGCAACAACCCATCACATGCACTCGACGTTTGATGAAAAGGTGCTGCACAGAGGAAACGACGCTGATCCACTGTTTCTCTCTGCTCCTGCAACTTCTCTTCTGAGAGATGTGAGGAAGACATCGGTTGTTTGGGATCCAGAAGCTGGGAGATATGTATCAGCTCCTGTAACGACATTGCCTGAAGTCCGCAACAGATTAACCTCGCAGAACCTGCCAAATCCAAGACACATTGTTCCACCTCAAGATTCTTCTTCTGGATCATCAGCACTAAGGGCTCCTCTTCCTCTGCACCAAGCCGAGAGAAGACTGACATATACAGGTGACTCTATCTTCTTTGGAGGACCTCTGATTAATATCCCGACTAGAGATAACCCAGGAATCGAAAGGAGCTCGGTAAGAGAGGGACAAGACAGATTGGCATCAACACACCACCGAGATGCAAGACTCAGAAGGGATTCGACCTCAAACCAGCTTCCAGTGTTTACCCCTGGAGGTCATGGGACAAACTCGCCACCTGGTTCCGGCATCAGGTAGATAAGTGATCAATCATATTCTCGAAGACTATGATCTTCAACAGAACGCCTTCCCAATTCCTGGAGAGGCTCAAAATCAATGGAACGGTTCCACCGACAGGTTTTTGTACTGTGTTGGAGGAACTCTCGAGGAGTGAAATTGAGTTTCCGAGTCGCTGGGATTTGTGCGAAGTTCCCGATCCATTTCTCAGTGTTAAGTTAGGATTCTTTTTCGTACTTCCACTGATTCAAGCTTCGTTGATCGTTGTTACTTGTAAGCCAGAATCCGAAATGTCATCACTTCTGATTCTTCAGAAAATCATCTTATGTATAGACTTCATCTCTTAGCTTGTTTGACATTTTCTACTCTGCACTTTGATTTCTAGAAAATCTCATCTGAAATCATCACTTCAAATGTATCAAGCCAACTAATTTATTTTTTAATACCGTTTGAAGAAGGTGATAAGCTAAATGATACTATATCGATTACGATAATGAGAGTATCACTCCTGAAAATTAAAGCGTATACAGAACAACGTACTATATATAATCACATTTTCAGGTCGGCCATGAGCAGCATGGTCCGTTCTCCTCACGAATATACCCTAGACACACCGTGAGATCATATAACTTGAGATAGTAATACTAACTTAATGATAGACATAAAAATCCAAAATCACTCCAAAGAATCATGGGAAAAAAAGGGATAGCTGACATAAATAACGATAACAATGAAGGCCGAGAGACGCCAATATGATGCCGTTCTCTTCTTGATCGATGAACCAAGCAACTCTCTCAAGTCTGAAACCCATTCTGTTTGTTCTTCCAATGATTTTGTTTTGTTTTTTCTTTCCTTTCATCAAGAGATGTGTATGTACAGGACGATGGATACTGATTTGGGGCTGAAGATTCTCAGAACTACACACTGGCTATGCGAGCCTCTGTTTTATTGGATCAGAGTTACGCCTTCTCTGGTTTTGGGCAGATTTGTCCTCAACTACTTTATGAGATGTTGGCGTGACTTTTCCTGCTCGGTTGGCTTTAGCTGCCTGAAATCCCGAGGATTTTCCTGCTCAAGAATATTGACAATGGGTCAAAAACAAACCAGAATGTTTCAAACATTTCTTACTTGATTGTAACTCGTTCCATGTTTAACTGTTTACTACTTGAGCTATCCAAATTTCTAAATTGTGGGTTTGTATCTTTATGACCAATGCAAACTGATTCGCCTATGAGTATCAGCATTTTGATAAGACTACTCTCTCTATTATAAAAAAAGGAAAAAGGAAAGGAGGTTTCGAAGACGTAGAGAAAGAGAGAAAGAAATCTGACCACTGCTTGGCAGAGATAGTCGTTCCTTTGTAGATCTATCTAGCTCTCTTGATCTTTCTTTCGGATTGCTGTGCGATCTTGAACCAGGGCCAGGTCTTGAGTTGACTTCTACAGAAAGATCGTCTTTAGCGGGCTTTGACCTAGCCTTGGATAGCACTGGAATGCTTGAAGATATTCCAGGAGAAGAGTTACCATCTGATTGAGATGGGTCAGTCTTCTGTTTTGAAACACCAGATATATGATTTGAAGTGTTTGCTTTCTTGCTTGCACTTTTCATCTGCGTTTTATGGACATTCTCAGACTCCACCATATTGTTTTCACCTAATTTAGCTTCATCCCTGAGGTTACTGTCAAGAAACCGGTTCTCCCATGGACGAACAGCCATCCATCTTTCCAACCAGTTCCATCCCCAGTTGTTTTTGTCAGGTTGAAAGCCAGTGTGCGCAGATATCTGCCGAGATCCTGCTTGCCACTACAAGAGAGCAATACTATATGTAAGAAATATCCATCTACAGCCACAAAGAAACAACAGCATCGGACACTAATGAGGCCAGTGGCATAGGCAAAGAGATACACTTTCACGGATCCAAATTGATCCCGCAGAAAAATAAGTTTCCCATTACCAGACAGCTGCAGGGAGAAGGCTAAGAGAGCAAAAAGAAACAGAAAAAAAAAACATAAGAGTGGACACCTGAGAAATTGGTCCTATGAAAGTCATAGTGTTTGGTTAAAGATTGGTCCTATGAAAGAGAACCCATGAGAATCAGATAGACTATTCAGGGAATGTTATGGTTCGTACAAAGTGAACAAAACAATTACTTCTTAGCTAGAATAGTGGTTGTGAATAACCTGGTGAGTCAAAGCATATGCCATAGCCCTCTCACGCTTAGCTGCAGCTTCCTGCCTCTTTAGCAGCTTGGCTTGGATTTGTTCAACAGATCCAATGCTATCGCACCAGCCTTCCTGAGAGATTATAACACATAGTCAACATGACTGTAATTCTCTCAAGAAAAATTAAAAGCCAACCACAAGATAAACAAATATTAATGGCCGTCACCTCTATTTCTCGAACTCGGGCTTCATCTGCTAGCTGTTGCTGAAGTGTCTGCTGACCTGTTTCACTTTCCAAGGCGAGACGAACACGTCTTGCACGTACACGAGCCTGAACTCTTACTAATGCTTGCATGCATCGAAGCGTTACAGCTGCTTGCTTCCTCACAGCGTGTCCTCTGACAAGGGCTTGAAGTCTAACCAATCCCTTCAACGCACGTAAAGCCCTTCTAGCCTAAGAAATGTATCATCCTTTTATTCAGTCCAGTCAAAGCCATAGAGTAGAAGGGAAAAGGATAATAGAAAAGTACAACACACAAGTTATTATTACTAAGCATGCAGATTCTCAGAATATGCGTTTTCTTCTCTGGTATGTATGTAATAATCCCCAGCATTGACTACAAGGAAAAAACGAACAACTAAATAAAGGCGAAATCAATACCAGAAATCCACGATAAGCTGTTTGGATGCGGGTTGCAGCCCGATGTTCCCTCCTTTGTTCTTCATAAGCAGCACCACCATATGATTGCAGTGAAGTTGAAGTAGAGACAGCAGTATCTATCATACTATGCGTATTGAAATCTTCAAATCCATGTTGAAGTTTCTCATTGTCAAAATCAAGTGAATTCTTTCTCCCAAACCGGCTCTTGGTGGCAGCAATCTTCACCTTCAGCAGTCAAAAAATGAAGGTTGCATACATCATTAACCAACAACATTGGCATAATTAATTAGAAGAACAAAAAGATCAAATTGTGTGGTTACATTTTCATCTTTTTTAGAAGACCTTGACTTATCAGATTTCGTGAAACCAACCAATGCTTTAATCCATCTCCCCGAAGCACCCATTGTGTATCAAAACGATGATCAGCAACAAGATAACAACAACCTGCAAAATTGCATTTAGCAACTGAGTTATTCCAAAAAAAATGAAAACTTTCTTTATTGGGTTTAATTATTCCAAAAAATAAAAACTTTCTTTCTTGGAGTTGAAAGCACAAATAAGGAAACTCAAAATTGAAGTAGCTGAATTCTTCGGGCAATGTTGGATCCCAAAATTTAAACCAAAAAAGACAAAGTAAATGAACACTAAATCAACAACAATAAGCCAAGCTTTTGCAATAAACTCCGAAAAATAATTGAGAAAAAACGAAGAGTCGTAAAGACTAGAAAAAAAAAAAGCGAAATTGGAATCGTTACCGGCGGCGAAAGAAAGATCGGCCGGTGAGATCTCGAGAGTGAGAAGTGGCGTCTGGTGATCTTCTTCAGTCAGTGAGCGTCTTTCTCGGCTACTTTATTCTCAGAAAGAAGATTTAGAGAGAGAGAGAGATAGGACTTGACTTGCTATAAATTGATTGATTATATCGTTTCGTTTCCCTCTCCTCAGATACGAATCACTCAATCATAGGATAGATTGCACGCCGTCTCTGTGCTATTTTGCGCCTGGTAAACTGGAAGTTCGCAGCGTTTATTGACCTGCAAACGGCAAGCAGTTTAGTTTCGTTGCTTTTTTTTTTTTTTTTTGGCTGAGCAACAAGCC